>ML777313.1:786992-845093 GCA_009831015.1 Picea engelmannii
TGGGAAACCCTCTAGGGGAAGAAAACCCAGCAAAAACTTCCTTATCATAAATTGCTAATACAATGTTCAAGAGATAACTCAAACCAATACAGATAGTCCTCTCCAAAAGATGCGCCACTCTTCTCCTTCTCTCCCACTGGTAAGTTGCAGCTTGCCTCTTAAGAATGAGCAAGTGTGTTGTGTGATAAAGTGAGGCGCTAGCCTCTCTATATATACAAGACTGGCACGTGTGAAGGGTTTTCACTGGCAGGGCCGACCTCTCACTCTGGGTGGGTAAACCCACCTTTAATTTAATTCTGGGTCTCAATAATAACTGTTGGGGCCGACTTCTTATTCTGCCTATTACAATTGTCTGTTGACCAATCCGCAAAAGGGGGTTTGGTCCTAATACAATTACCGACATGATTAATCCACAATGGGGATTAATCCTATGAATAAAATAATAATAATAATAAGAATACTCTTCGCAGTTACATTATTTCAACAGAAGACATATACCTACAGTTGAATTTGAAGGTTTTCGTGTGGAGGTAGTAGGGGGGCGCACTATGCCTTGTGACAGGTATATTCCTGGAATGAAGCTTACATTGGGCAGGCATGATTTGGCACAAGATTTCTATGTAATTGATATTCCAGACACTAACATCATCCTTGGAGTTCAGTGGCTTAGTACGTTGGGGCCAATCACTACCAACTACAAGACCATGGAGATGTCTTTCATGGATGAAAATGGGAAAAAGGTGGTACTCATGGGTATGAAAGGAAACACACCTAGAGTGGTGACAACAAGGCGCATGGAGGCCATCTTCAGAAGGGAGGACATTGTGTATGTAGCAAAATGTAGAATATCGGTTCGGGTGGATAAGGAAGGGGATACTCATTACTCTCCAGAGATTCAAAGAATCATTGACAGGCACAACAAGGTCTTTAAACCCATTCCACCAGGAGCACCACCAGATAGGGGTTTTGAGCACATCATAGAATTGGAAGAGGGAGCGAAACTTGTCATTACCACTCCTTACAAGCACCCAAAGAAGTATAAAGACGAGATTGAGAAGGCTATCAAAGAACTGTTAGATATGGGTCGCATTAGGCCAAGTTCTAGTCCCTTTGCATCTTCAGTGGTGTTAGTGAAAAAGGAGGATGGGACCATGCGCATGTCCATTGATTAAAGGGCATTGAATAAGAAGACGATCAAAAACCGATACCCCATTCCTAGGATTGATGAGTTATTGGATGAGCTTCATGGGGCTGTATACTTCACAAAGATTGACTTGCGCTCTGGCTATCATCAGATAAAAATGAGGGAGCAAGATGTACCCAAGACCACTTTCAGATGTCACTATGATCACTATGAGTTCTTGGTAATGCCCTTTGGGCTAACTAATGTGCCAGCCACCTTCCAATCTTGCATGAAACATGTCTTTAACAAGCAATTAAGGAAGTTCCTCTTGGTCTTCTTTGATGACTTGTTGATCTACAACAAAACATGGGAGGAGCATCTACAACATGTTGAACAGATTTTAGCCATCATGGAAAGACAATCTCTATATGCTAAAGAATCCAAATGTGAATTTGGAATGACATAGGTACTCTATTTGGGACACATCATTAGGGTGAAAGAAGTACAAGTACACCAAGAGAAGATACAAGCTATACTTGATTGGCCAACACCTAGGACACTCACCGAATTAAAAGGGTTTCTTGGCATCTACTGCGATTACATGAGGTTTGTCAAAGGTTTCTCTCAACTTTGCACACCTTTGACTCGGTGGTGAAAGATCCCACCTATCTTGATCCAAACTTGGTCCCGGGGGTGCAATACTCCTCCCACACCATTCTACAGCAGTTACAGGTACCATCTATCAGCCAAGGAAAGAACAGTTCGCAGCCTAAGGGGTTTCCAGCAAGGGGGGCGCACATCTGAAGAAGAAGAGTTTGATCCAGGAAGTGGAGGAGGATTTTGGGCATATAGACTTATGGGTTTTCTCTGTAAGGCCTAGGCCATCATTTCCAGCCTATTTTGGGAGAGGTTTACTTGCCATATGATTTGTTAGAGCCTGGCACGAGTTGGAGAGAAGGAGGGCGCACTACAGAACAGGGTTTCATCTATTTGGAGGATCAGTTCTTCATTATTCAGCTGGAGACTTCACCGGGGGGTTTGTCTTGCCCCGATATACTCTTCCAACCAGTTTCATAGCATTTGGAGGTTCCTAGCAGTGAGGTCGAAATATTGGGTCTCTTCAGTCATCTAGGAGGGCGCAACTCAGTTTGAGGTTTCAGCTATAGGAGGAGCAGATCTCTATCATTCATCCTGAGACTTCAAGAGGAGGTTTGTCTTGCCCCGATCTACTATTCCAGCCAGTTTCAGAGTATTTGGAGGCCTCTAGCAGCAGGGCCGAAATACTGAGTATATTCAGCCATCCAAAAGGGCGCAACTCAACTGGGGGGGTTTGGATCTGATCCCCGAAAGGAAAGAAATCAATCTTGTGCTTTGCATCAACTTATTGTATTGCCTTTGGAGGCTTATATCTTCAGTCTTGAGCATTTTGTAGCAGCTATTATTCCAGTTGGATATTCTTATTGGTATTCTTCCAGATCTGCAGATCTATTGTATCAAGATCTCTATATTATCTAAATAAAGGTCAGATTTGAGCTATTTGGTTCCATATCGGTGTTTCTTGTTGTATCTTGTAGTTTCTTTATGTTATATCTTCATATCCATGTCTACATGCTTTGATCTCATAAACACGAACCCTAATGTGCAACTTCATGAGTAAACCTGCAAGCACACAACTAAAAAAACAATAAACAGTTTTCCAGCAAAAAAATGGCTTGGGAACAGTACATTTGTACATAGTACTAGGAAGGTTTCAAGGAACGTCACCACAACAAAGATCGTAACAGTGATCTAAATATTTCCAATTTTTTGCTCAAATATAAGTTTTATCTAACATTGGCATCCAAGGTTATAAATTTACAAATGAATTGGTTCATGCCTCCAACATCAATGGCTTTGATTACAAAGGCCATATGGGTTATCTAAGCATCGTTTGATGACGTATTTTCTATAAAAAGTTTAAATTGTTAATTGCATCAGTTTCCAAAGAACTGAACTTTGGGAGCATCATACTCATTTTAGTCATTAGGATTATTCAAGGTTCTTCCTAAAGCTCGACATCGGTGGAGTAGCGTTGTGCGAGTGTTGACAGTCGTGGCTTTGCTTCCTATTAACCTGGATTTTAACAAAAGTATAATATCCATTAGTTTGAGGTCTACGAACACATTTTCCAAACTCTTCTTAGCCTACATGACTTTATGTTTGTCGTACATTTAGTGTTTGATCTTTTGCTTGATTCCATAACAATCTCTTCTCGTAGTCACCCACCAAGGGTACACTTTGCCAAGCTATCCCTGAGAATTTGATGTTTATTGTGTGAATTTTTTTCAATCTAAATAAATTATGATTTATGACAAAACAAAATTGTGCATACCTTCACCACTATTATTGATCATTTTCAAATTACACTTTAATAGTTTCAGTATCATGCACTCAAACAATCCACAAAGAACTGAATTTGTACAAGTACATTAGACCTTATATTGCATCTTACTAAAAAAACGCTTTACAATAGACAACTTCTATTTCCTTTTCTATATCAAGAGCATTGCCTTTCCATGAAAAATGGCAAGAATATATACATAGGATTGAACATAATAACATTTTGTATACTCACTTTTATTTCTTTTACCTACATTTTACTTTTTATTTACAATTCCTTCACTGTTTGAAAAGGTACATTGCTTCTAAGTTCTATATAAACCTTAGTTGCACTTAGGTCCCTTGTTGGCCATAGGGTATGGTGTCCTTAATTTTCGCAAAACAAAAGTCCACACAACATTCTTGAAGCTGTTATCTTTCATTTATGTTGATTAAACAATTGAAAAGGACAACAAATAAGCTTCAAAAATGGGTATAAGTGCTCATATCAAAGAGAGGTAGACACTAGAGCATTAATAAACCTACTCTTGTCGAAGTTCATTAATTTGTTTGTTCTTTCTCCCAATCTCCATTTGTGCAGTCTGTGATGAACACTTGCATTAGTATCTAACAATTTCACACCTAACAAAGAAAGAGATTCACAATAACAAGTCAACAAAATTGATTCAAACACATGTGCATGTGTAAAGACCTACAAAACTTGACCTTGAATAAGCATGAAATATTACAGATCAAGATATCCTTCTCTTCTTGTAAAGAGTTGTTCTGCACAAAACCCAAGCTATATCAATAAAACATCAAAACAATTATAAATTCCTACATCCCTCCTACCTTCCCTTTGATATTGCATTCCAGTATAATGAATGTGAGCAAAGAGTATCTAATGTTCTTATACCTTAAAGAAAATGTTCTATATCATTATTTACAAAGGTTCATTTTATAGAAAGTTAACACAAAGTTGCATATAAGAACAACAAAAAAATGTAAAGCAAGTTTCTTCTCTCCTGCAATAATAACAGTATTGAATTCTGAAGCAAATATTTCATTTGCAGGAATAAAATATTAGAAAATGAAATACAAAGTCAAAATAAACAAAGTTTTAAAATAAAAATAAAGGTTTGTACACCCTAAATGAAAGAACGAAATGAACCAATGCAACAAGCAATAATTTAGGCTTACAACAGTTGAAAGAGAACCCACATACTTGAAAAAAATATGTACTACTAAAGAAAATGTAACATGGAAACCACAATGATGAAAAGATAATATAGGCCATCAATCCACGTTACCAAGCACTGCTACACTAGCTATGGCATAATAAGTCAAGAGAACAAACAAAAATTGATTGAATTTAGAAAGATGATTATATATAAAAATGGAACTACCATCATAAACTTCACTACTGTAGCAATAAAGGTACCCAAGACATAGTTCAAAATTGACAGTTAAATGTACACAATTGGCTTGTTTCCACATCAAAAAAGTGCATTATCAAAACCTACTATCAATCCTTTCTAGGGCACTACTTTTTGTTGACCAATTGATTTCATCTACTTATTAAAAAAAAATACTCAAATTTATATATACAAACATACATATTAATCATACACATATAGCCATGCATACACTACGATGATTTAGTACTCAATGTTTGAATTCCCTAAGTTTATGCAATATAAAACTAAACATATATTGTGAATAACTAAACCAACTATAACATCATTATATCAAGTTATATCACTCTTAGAGCTATGCAAAGGATAATATGTTCAAAATTTGTTGAGTTGGGGGACCACCTTAATCAAACAACAAAAGCTTTCATTCTTAAGACTTCAATTGAGTGCCTTTGGACCTATAAACATGTTTGAGTAGTAACACTCAATAAAGATTTCAGGAGTCCTAATGTTAGTGGGTCGTAATAAATGTTAATGGCCCAAAACTAAATATAGGTTAGTTGGCAGGGTAGTTAAATAACTTATCACATGATGTATAAAATAAAGCCTATGGTGATGTATTTGAAGAGTCCTTTAGCTAATAATAGATACATTCTTTGTGAATCATTGGTTGACTTTCCTTCTTGGAAAACTTTGCCTAGAAACAAGGACCTATTGGGTCTCCCCCAAGATAATAAGATAAGATAATTATATTAATGTCCAACAAATGACCACAAATAGCTCAATGGGACTGCTAAGCACAAAAGTACATACGTTGTAGGAGCACAAGGGCCACTCCTATAAATGTCGAAGCAAATTTAGTCTCAGATCTGAACTCTATAAACTAGTTTATAGAGACATTGAACTACTAGAATAAAAACTCCATGGTAAAGCACTAGTGAAAGAAACAAATCAAGACTACCTCCTTTGGGGGTGAGACTACAAAACGGGCCTACACAATAATTGCTGGATATAACTCTCTTCAAAGATCAAATCCACCGATACAGAACATTTCTTGGAAGGAAATTTGGTTGAAAGAATGTACTCCCAAGGTCTCTATTTTCCTCTAGCTCGTCTCCTTAGGAAAACCATCAACGGTGGAAAAATCGGTCAAACAATTGTAGGTAAAGAATGTACTCCCAAGGTCTCTATTTTCCTCTAGCTTGTCTCCTTATGAAAACCATCAACAGTGGAAAAATTGGTCAAACAATTGTAGGTAAAGAATGTACTCCCAAGGTCTCTATTGTCCTCTAGCTCGTCTCCTTAGAAAAACCATCGACAATGGAAAAATGGGTCAAACAATTGTAGGTCCCTCTCAATGTGAGTTGTGTCTTAGTAACTCAAGTGTATGGCCCAAAAAGGGTGTGTTAGAAAATTATTGAACTTCTCAACCCCAAAATCATTGGAAGAAATCTTCTCCACATGAAAAAATCAATATCTAAGGTCAGTAAGCCCTTGCTAAAAATATTTGACATCTCCTATCAAAAATGGTATTAAAAAAAACCCGGATAGCTCAAAAGGGAGCCATGTTTAAGGGGAGACTTTCTTTTCCATAAACACATCCCATGCAACAATCCTCCTCTTAAGAGAATGTATTACAATAAATTACAACCTAATAAAAAATACAAACAACTACATAGATTGGAAGAATGATCGATCCAAAACTGGAAGATGATAACAAAGGAAATGGGAGATCATCTAGTTCGACAAAAATGGAAAGAACTCTCAAATCACCATGCTATTCTTTGATAGAGCTTCCAAAGGGGGACCCTTTTAAAGGATTTTTCTTGGAGATCAATTCAAGGGTCCAATAACATTATAGAGGTTGTTGTGTCCTTCAACGGCTTGATCCTTGCTCAAAGCCTCACCTCTAAACTCCCTGAGTGGAAGACTATAAGCTCTCGATATCCAAGTTGAAGGGATTTGCAATCCCAAGAAATGTTCAACTAGTATATCTTGTGGAACGAAGCAAAATGGTGAGCAAAATCTTTACCTCTATCGAGTTCTTTCATGTCCTAAGGAGCTTAAACACAAACAAATAGTCGAACCAACGAGGGAAAAGACTTTTTCCGAGGGGAGGTACTCACTAGAACCAATGAAAGATCCATCAAGCAGCATGGACTTTGTTACCCTTAGAGGACAAGCAAAGTGTATGTTCTCGTGCAAAACTTTCGAGACTTCGGGCTATCAAATGAGAAACACTACAAGACTTTGTCATGCATAATTGTGAGAACTCTGCAATAACTCATCCCCTCTCTATTTACATTAGCTTATCCCAACATCCGCTCTCCCTCCTTCTCCACCTACCCTTGATATGTCACCCCTTATCTTATTCATCATTCCTCCATACCCCTTCTGACCCCACCACCATCCACCTAGCCCTAGCTCACCACCATTCCTTCCCCTCTCTCTTGTCCCAACCTTTCCACCCAAGTTGTTAACACTGCTCAGTGCTAACTGCTAACTGAGAACCATGACATATGGCCTTTCCCTTCTCACTCCAACCCTCTCCCTTTTATTCCCTCATCTTCCCCCCTCCCCCTCCATTACTACACCCGCAAAGGAAGAAAACACAAGAAAACTATTTATTTGACTCCCATCATGCACATGTATTGTTTTTTATTTTACAAAGAAGATAAATAACTAGTGACAAAGTTGAGTTGTCAATATATCCATCCCAAATGGCAAGGCATCTGTGTTGCCATATTCACAAGACCAAATTTGAGGTAATTAAGTGTTGAAATTTTGGATATCTGACTTCTAATGCAAATTCAGATATTTCACCTCAACCTTGAGGTTTCTCGGATCTATTTCCTGTGAACTTTCAGCCTTGGTGCTGAAGCTAAAATATGAATTTACAGCAGCAATATTTCACTTCTCTTCAACCCAATTTCACAAGGCAGTCCAAGAAAATAAAACCATTCAAGTGTACTTCAATACCAAAAAGCTATAGCCCTTAGGGCACACTTTCCAAGCTTGTAAGAGATCTGAAATGTCTTATAACAGCAGTAAATCTGCCCCCTTATCTTCTAGATGTGTTAAATCACTTAACCAATCCAACGCTATGTTATGTCAAATTAGCACGCACAACCATCCATAGAATCAACCCAATCAAGAAAATAACATAAGCTGAAACTCGAATCTACAAGTACACAATATTTGGACAGCTGGAACACTTCATATATATAGAAAATGAATTACATGTACATACCAACAAAGTATCTCAAGCTGGTACAAGTCAAGGTCTACAAACCCTAGCTAGGGAAA
Organism: Picea engelmannii; assembly: GCA_009831015.1. NCBI lineage: Eukaryota > Viridiplantae > Streptophyta > Pinopsida > Pinales > Pinaceae > Picea > Picea engelmannii. The sequence continues at coordinate 795,195 of ML777313.1, forward strand.
CCATAAGATTACCCTAGCTAGCAACTAATCCTCGCTGGGAATCACTCCCAAGTAAAGCTTGCTGCTCCATCACTCCTATCACACAAGTGTACCGCCAGTACATTATCGCATCACATGAAAACTACTTTCCCAAGCAAGGAATCTCACCAACCTCCATCAAATATGACATCACATCAAGCTCCAAGTTCTCCAAGCATAGCATCTCACCATGCTCAAGTTCTCCATACTTGCGCTCATGTTTCCCTTAAGGTTTACAAACCCTAACTATCTTGCATCACACAAGCACCTGGCTTACGAGACAACTCTAGTACTAGCTCCAAATCTACATGCTCATCCTTGGTAGGTTCCACTTCTAATCAAGCAACCAACTCCCCACATTGTGTGCACCCAATGGGTTAGTCATCATGTTGCTTAAAATAGCAACCTCCTAGATAAGGGTATTATGCTAGCACTCTAACCAAGGTCAAGCATCCACCCAAACTGAGCCATCCAAATGTCCATGAAGCATCGCTAAGGGACTAGGAGACCTAGCACTCTCCTAGCTAGGTGAAAACACTTTTGGAGTAACCCCAAAAGATAACATTAATATGGCACACACGACCTAAGGGAAGTCTTAGGGTAGCACACTAATTCAATGTAGCACCAATCTAGAAGAACAAGGCTTGAAGCAAACACGAGGAGGAACCAAGCAATGGAAACCAGTGTAGTTGAGTAAATCCAAACCTCTAGTAATGTTGCTTTCGTTCAGGCAACACTAAGGACGTTGGACTTTATTGAGTTGCACATGGATTAAATGGAAGATATGATCTTCCAAATCTATCAGCAAATCAATTAGGAAAACACTCAACTCCAAACCAAGAATGAACATGGAAAGAACCAAGAAGCAAATAGTGTTGATGACTCAACTCACTCAAGAGATATGGGTTATCAACCAAATTTGCTTCTACATTGCCAATATGTTTCTTGTTTTACCATTAGCTTGTTAAACTATGTTACGAAAAATGTATCTTGTAAAAAGGGCAAATCCATATTGATCTTTGTAAGCACCATACAAATAAAGTCAAGGCATTGTTTTGTATACAATACAAAACCCTGTATATGCTTTAAAAAGGATACATTCTTTGGATGTCTCTTCCTCTCATGTTATTTTGGTGCCTCCCAGAAATACTAACAATTGTATTAGAAAGGACAACATTTGGAGCTTGTGACTAGAGTCAAGTTTGTGCAAGAGCAAGACCAAGATAAAGAAGAAAAATAAAAGGCAAATCAAGTTTCAAAGTTTGATTAAAGTGCAAAGGAATAATTTTATAGGGTTAAAGTCTTAAAGTTTGGAAAAATTATACAAGGAGAAAATAGTATTTGAAGGCACAACCACTAGACAGCAATATCATATGAACTTGAGTAAAAGACCAACAACACATCATACGAATATCGAATAATTAAACAAAGAGTGACATCATACAAACTTTGAAGGCAGATGCTTCAATTTATAGGTAGGCGTCAAATTACAAACCAGATAGCTCATAAAAGCATCAAACTTTCATATCATTTGACCTCTCAACATCAACATATTAACAATTGTGGAAAATTAATCCAAGCATCTTCCGATATTAACCAACAAACACGATCCAATCGACACATCTAAATATGATTTATGGGTCATAAATTTCTCAATTAACACTGGCAAAAATCAATATATCCCCCAATGAAGCACAAATCTTCAAATAATAGGGGCAATATTGAGTTGTTGGGCTCCAATAAACCCACCAACAAACCTACAAACACAAATGCAGCAAAAGAAAGTGCATTATTTCATAAGTCATCTCAAACAACCTAGAAACAGATTGTAGGGGTGAGAAGGAGCCATTGATGGCATTTTTTCTCAGAAAAATGTATTTATAGTGTGCCCACATGGATTGCCAAGCAAAGGTTTTTCAAACACAAACTAACTAGGGCACATTTTTCAGACGCAAAGTGGCAGAGGCAAACCTCGAGGTATTTATCTTTTTTCTTGTGAAACAATGGCAGAAATACACACTAAAAAGTGCTTTTTGTTACTTTCTTTCTCAAAATGGAGAAACTTGTGTTAGAAAAGCTTAATGGAAGAAATTTCCTTACCTTGAAAATCAAATTACAACTCCATTCAATGTATTTAGAAATATGGAGCATTGTCAATGGGATAGAACAAAAACTCTTAAAATAAGATAGACTAGTTGAATGGACTAAAACTGACGATAAAGTAAAGTCTATCATCAGACTAGAAATGTTTGATATGTAACCACATCATTTGCATTCAGCTTAAAGTTACGAAGAAAATTGGGACGAATTAAAACAGATATCTGGGTCAAAAGTCCAAAACGCCAAGTTTACATTGAAGATGATATCCTTTGGTTTAAAGATGGCAGCATGGAAACCATATCTAGCCATGCAAACACCTTGAAAACACTATAGCAATCTTTTGCTACGTAGAAATTTCGAAAATCTGCCCAATCTGAAATTTTCCACCTCACTTCAATGAGGTCACAAATTTATGACATAGAACTTTCAGCCTTAGGGCTCAACGGAAATATTAAGGAAAACACCTACAAATATCTCAAATCTGTCCACCACTAGTCTAGGCATGTTTAAGTGGATAAACACTACAAAATATTTCCACAATAGATCAATACAACAAGGCTTAAGGCATGATCTAATCAAGTATGCAAATCTGAAAATTACACTCATTAACAGCGGAAATATAACAGCACATTTAAGATTTGAAGTTTCATCTAAGGCATGCCAATCACTCAACATTTCAGCCTTGTTGTACCAATAAATCAGCATAACAAAACCATGAAACTTGCTCAAAACACATGAAAATCAGATCTGCAATAAAAGAATTTAGGACAGCAATGGTACAACTCCTTATTATCACAATGTGACATAAAGCACAATACCTTAGCTTTGCCAAAGCTGGTATATCAAGTGCTTCCCCTTTATCACAAGAAAGGACTTCTCCAAAGCTTCCCAAACCCTAACTAGGGCATCCACAACCACTGCAAACCCTGACCAGCAACAACAACAACAACAACTTATACTAGCCTCTCTGAGAGCTCAACAAGTTAGCATCACACCAAATGTCCAACCCTTATATCCACACTTGCATCTTACAAGTTTATCTCTTCACTTGTGTCACATAAGCCAAAGAACCATCGCACATGCCTTTCACAAGCACTATCCTTGTTACAAGAGGAAATGATTGTTCTTCCAAGATCCTCCAATAACTAGTATCACAACAATTATCACATCTCTAAGACACAATACAAGTGTTGTACTTAACAAAGACACTCTCCAATTGTTCTTTCAAGATCCTCCAATAGCTAGCATCACATCAACTATCGCATCTCTAAGACACAATACAAGTGTTGTACATCACAAAGACACTCTCATTGCTTTATATAGACTAAAGTGAGGGAAGCAAACAATAAAACATGGACTAAGTCCACAAGCAACCCTAGGCTAAGTCAATAAACAAAGCCCAAAATGGAGTGCTCCTCAAAGCAAGGTGTCCATATATCACATTAGGGTTTGTCCAACGCCCAAGCTGGTGCATCTCCAAGCTAGGTGTCCACGTGTCAAGTGCCCCTACTCCAAGAGGATGCGCCCTCCAATAGATGGCTCCTCAACCCAAATGTTCCTTCTCTACCTATGTGTAACGTGGTTATATGCTCATAGGGCCAAGTGCCCAATCTCCAAGAACCTAATGCCCTCCTCCAAAGTGGTTAATCCACACATGCCAAGCATGCATCCTCCTCAACAAGTGAACCGTTGTAGAAGATGAAAAATACACCATGTGTGCCAACTACCACATTAAGAAGTGCACCTGCCTCGTGTTGATCCCAAGGTAAGCATACACCCACTAAGCTCTTTGTATATAAATTAACCAAAAGATAACAAAGTGGCTAGGAGAATACGAGCCCTTCACATCCCATGAAGCACTCCCCCAGCTAGGTGAAAACACTTTCAAAGCAACCAAAACCTAACACTCCCTCTTTCCATGGAAAGTGTTTTTTCCAACACTAATCTTCTCCCTCTATATCTCAATTCTACTTATCTGTAAACTATCGTGGATATTACACTGGACAATTCATCACAACAGATCTAACAAAATACTGAAATCTTTACTATGAAGGTTAATTTCCTTAAGATCTCAGATTCTTTAATTACTGGTTTTCTGCTTAAAATGTATGAAATAATTGAAGTGTGAAAAACAGAGAACAAAAATAAATACTCACACACCATCCACAAATAAACATAAGATATAACCTGGGAAACCCAATACGAGAGAAAACCCAACTAGAAGGTGAGGTTGCTCTGCTCTCTATTCTTCAAATGCAAGTACAAAGAAAGAGGCACTCTCTATGAAGTTGCCTTTGACACTGTGGCATGTACAGCTGCTACAGAATCTCTCCTCTATTATGCTCTCAAAATACCACTCCCAGGTGCTATGCTCAACTATGGAACAAATACAATGCTAAAGAATGGAACCCCCTCTCCTCCTAGCGGCCCGATATTTAACATCACACGATAGCCATCTAGGGGTAGGGTTTTGACTTCCTCAACCCACAATTGTGATAAGGTTTTGGACCTTCTAGAATCTTCTTGAAAGTCCATACTTGGCTAGACCCATATGCGTGAGTAATGGGGGTTGATGTGGCATCCACTTGTACCATGGTGGTCGACACGGTAAGTCAACTTGCAGGGGACATAACTTTTGCATATGAGCTCTGATTGACGTGATTTTTTGTACCGTTGGAAAGGTCTCAATGTGTAGAATAGCATTAAGGGGTCCAAGCACAAGCTAGGAACGTTTTGACCCCAAAAATCTATCGTTTGATGCCTCAAAATTGCTCCGGAAGATTTCAAACCCCAATTCTCCAAACTAGGCCCTACCATTAAAGTGACCCTGCAAGTTAATTCCTCCAATTTTTTCCACCCTGGAAGCATCGAGATACATGACAAATAATATAGATGACAAATAACATAATGATCCAATCCGGATCATACCTCCCCATTTAGGGAGGCTTTTGGTCCATGTTATCCCCATTTTGTGGATAACTAAGGAGATCATGTCCCGAGGCCCTCAAGTTGTAGATATGGAGTGTCGAGAGACTACATGACCAGCAGTACCCTTTTGCATAGATGGAAAACCCACTCACCACCACAAATGGTCACAGGTTGTAGATGGCATCCACCACACCAGCTGGCTTCCGAAAGGCAGTGGGCCTTGCTCCATGTGGTACAAGTCAGTATTATGGTGAGCATCATTTCAATATTTAAGCCATTTGATTATGTTGTATCTTAGATTGCTCTAGATTTCATGATATGTGCTTGGACATTATGCCTTTTGCCCTGCTTCACCTTGGTGGTTGACATTGTGCCCTAGTAAGTGGTTTTCCTTGGGGATGGGTTTGCTACTGGGAACTCCCTTAATGAGCCATCGTACCATCCCCGACCATACTTACCACTTTCCATCATTATTCCCCTCCATTTCCTTATCTCTTGGGATTTTAGGGTATATTGATCCAAGAAGGGGTTGTCCCTCATTCCATGGGAAGAAGGGGCTAAAGGCCCAGAGGGGTTGGTGTTGGGTAAAAGATAAAATCCTTATATAAACCTTCCAGATGCTTCGCCTAGGGATCACCCAAGAAAGCAATGAAACGCTTATCTTTGAATAAAGGGGACCCACAATATAATAAAGAAATGGTTGAAAGGTTAGTTGAAGGATAAGAGGTCTCATCACGAGCCGACCTATCACGTCCATGGATATCTAGTGGTATGACATTGTCATCATCTGGTCACCAAACCAGGGCAATGGCTCTCAGTTGCATGTCTAAGAGAAAGGGGGTCTCATCACGAGCCAGCCTTCTCATTTCCATTAGGTCTTTGTGGGTGACATTGCCATCACCTGGTCACCACGCCAAGGCAGTGACCTTCAATCTCTCCTTATGTTATTATGAAAGAAAATATAAAGAAAGAAAGATAAAAGGCAATTGATGGGCTTGGAAAAAGTGCATTGCAGACGAAGGTACCACACACCCTCTACAAAGGCATCCATGAATGAGACACTACGACCCCTTGTATGTCATGAGCCCTATGCCCATTGAGTCTTGACCCCATCCACCTCATACACTTTACATGGCTTAGAGAGGGACCTCTTGGAAGCTCTCCTTGACCTAGGGCAAGATCTACAAAATAGGACACCTCGTCAACTCTCCCATATTTAAGCTTGACAAGTCACATAGTGTCTTTGAGCTGTTAATTGTTTGATATAGTGATCTTTGATGCACATGCTTATATGGCTTATTTATTGATTGGATTCACTTATCATGATGTTATGACTTGAGATCCTTGGAGGGCGTGTTCATTTGTCTTTGCAGAACCTAGTTGGTGGACAGTTTTGGGAGAACAAGTCTAGCTTGGGCTTCCATGGGGCTACAAGCCCACAGGTTGGATGTCAGAGGCCCGCATGCCGGATGAGAAAGATCAGACTTGGAAGGCCTTGATGATGATTTGGACGACATAGTCCAGCCTTCACTTGCCAAACGATTTTCCCAGGAGGGGAAAAACGTCCTCTTTTTGAGCATGATGTCATGTGTTGGGGGCTAGGGCATGGTGGTGAGATGATATGCCTTGGCACTTGGACGTTTTGAGAGGTTTGAGGTCTTGACCTTGAAGGAAGATATTTGGATGCTTGACACATGGCTTTGGCAAGCCTAGACGCCCTCTTCCTACACCACCGACTTGCTCCTAATGCCAAAACGTCCCCTAAAGGGGTGACGTCATTCTAAATTAGGGTTTTTTTGGTGCAAAAGTGAAATTTTAAGTGAATTGTTTAATATTACTTTGTTAAGGGGGAAAAATTAGGGTTGTTGACCCCTAATCTTTTGTTTTACTCCTTAATTTGTGGACAAACTATGTTATAGCTACATTTAGTATAAAGAGATCATAATATCTCATTTCAATCATAGCTCTCCCTTGTGGAGAAGGATACTTATCTGAAATTTTCGGCCCTCTTGGCTCTTTCTATCTCTTGAGCAATTGTTATGGTTTATCTTTGTTATTGATGGTGAAAAGTGATGCACTATGCTTGGAGACTCTTTCGTATGCATGTGGATGGACTTAACTTGGAAGATTAGTGTTTGATCTGGCTTTGGTGTGGAATTGGTAAGGGAAAATCTGCATTTATTGTCTTTTGTCTTGTTTTTTTCCATAATTATTGTTGGTTAGAACCCTTGGAGGTGTATAAGGGCATACACACTCCCCAAGGTTTGTTCTCTTGCTTAAGAAAGGTCATTTTTCACAAGTTGTCTTGGAGAACTACAAGAGCGTACACCCTCCAAGGTCATCTTGGTTTGTTTTGAAAACTCTAGGAAGTAAAAGGGCTTACACCCCTAGGGCTTTGTGGATCAAACATTTCAATCCAAGTTTTGCGTTTCAAGATGAAATATATTTTTCAAGGTTGTGCCAAGAGAAATACAAGGGCATACACCCTCTTCGCATTTCCTAGATTGACTTAGCTACACTTCGGAACTACAAGGGAATACACCCCCAAGTGCTTAGCCAAGCCATCTTTTTTCATTGACCCCATAAACCCAATAGTAAGGCACTAATCATATTTTAATTTGCATTGGAGATACAAAACATTTGCCTCGATAAACATGAAATTTCAACCTTTACAAGCTTTCTCTTTTGGATAATGATCTTGATGCCTTGGGGGGTTTTCTTCCCTTAGGGTGTCCCTTTTCTTCCATAATTTCTCATTTCTGTACTAACTTGTTTTCCTGTTTTCTACAGCCATTAGGCTGCAGAAAATCACTAACCCTAGGTCCTAATATCTCACTAACTAGCCCCTAACTTTCCTCCATTTTTTAGCCACTAATTCCACTAACTAGGGTGTATTGTTTAAGCTAGTTTTGGGGATTTTTCTATGGTTGATTTAGCTGCTGCATGTCATTGAATACTACAGCCATAAGGATGATAATTTACTGCAGAAAATCATTTTATAACAGCTTGCTTTATTCAGTCTTAAAGTGCTATGCACAAGTCATAATTGATTTCTAAATTCATTGATGATATTGCCAATTCATCTTGTGCTTTATATGTTGGTTTGGATACTTCATTTGCTGATATTAACTAGCATCCGCTGCTGCAAATTAGGGACAGCAAGCTTAACTTGCTGATCCATGCTAACACATAGCATTGCAAGGTGTCTTTTCTTGTGTTTCGAGCAGGTACAGGTGCACCGACAGTTATCTCTTCACTTGGTATCCATTTACCTCTCTTCACTTACCTTTCCCAACCAATCCATTCTTCCATCACTTGACCTTCCGGGGGACTTCTCCTTACACTTCCCTTCATCTTTATCTTTCCCCCTAGGGTCTCCGGGATCGCCTCCCAGGAGTGACCTTAGTCACCCCCCAAGTGCGGGACCTACATCAAGGTGACATTGGGTGTAGGATTCCCAAGTTCTAGCACTTGCTTTTGTGGTTGGATCAAGCTTTGTCCAACTTACAACTTGTGCTATAACAGTCCCCAAAAGCTTTACTGAATGAGGTGAGGAAATTTGTCCTCTACCTTCTCCCTGGAGTGCCACTTTGCTTTGCCTGGAAGTTGTCCTTTCAACCCAATCTGCCAAAGGTCATGTTGCCCCTGTCTTGTAGTTATGGACCGCTTCTGCAAAATTGTGTCCTATGCCAACTCTACCTGAGCATCTGGTGCTAAGTCCTCTATGGAAGGTAAGACCTACTCCTCCTCCTGATCCAACATGGAAGGCTCGTAAAATTTGAGATTCTCCGCATTCACTACTGAGTAAATGCGCATGTATGGGGGTAGACTGAGTCTGTAGGCGTTATCTCCCACCTTCTCCAATATCTTGAAAGGTCCTTACCGCAAACCCTTGATCTTCTTACCAAGACCTTGTAATCTTTCCTTGTTCAATTGTAACCAAACTTTGTCTCCCACTTTGAATGACTTCTTGGTTCTGTGTTGATCATGTCTAGCCTTGTATTTTTCTTGTGACTTCTTCGATGTCTTATGTACTTGCAAATGGATTTGCCTAAGCTTCTCAACAAATTTTTCTACTCTCAATGCATCTCTTGTGAGGTCCTCCCTCACTCCTCCTTGTTGTCCATGTACAACATTCAAGGGTGAAGGTGGCAAATATCCAAAGCAAGTTTCAAAAGGTGACTTACCAGTAGAAGTGTGGACTGCTCTATTATAAGAGTGTTGTCTGTAGATCAAATTTTCATCCCAGGTCTCCAGATGCTTCTGATTGTAACCCCTCAAAAGTTGCACCAAAGTCTTGTTGCCTACTTATGTCTGTGGATGGAGTGTTGTAGATCTTTTCAACTTATTGTCCATCTTCTCCCACAATGTAGTCCAAAATGTATTGAGAAATCTGATGTCCTTGTCTGAGATGATGCTCCTTGGTATCCTAAAGTGCACCCAGACCTGTTCAAAGAACATGTTTGTTGCTCCTTGTCCTTTGATGGTCATATTACAAGGCATGAGAATGCACATTTTGTTGAACCTGTCAACTACCACAAATAGATAGTCATATCCCTCCCTGGTTGTTGGTAAACCTCCCACAAAATCCATGGAAACGATTTCCCAAGGTCGAGTGAATACAGGTAAGGGATGGTATAGACCTTGCTTCCTGTTACTGGGCTTGTTGGTACAACAAAGTTTACATCCTCTAGTATAATGTGCTACATCTTCTTGTATTTTGGGCCAGTACAAATACCTTTGTAAGTTGACAACTCTCTTCCCAACACCAAAATGTCCTGCAACATTGGAGGTGTGAGCCTCTCTGATAAGCTGCATTGGTTCACCTTTAGGGACACAGAGCTTGTCTTGCTTGTAGAGTAACCCATTATATAAATGATAGTCAACCTTGTCGTCACCTTCTTCTATATGAATTTGGCCACGTAGTTGTTGAAACACCTTCTTGAAGTCCTCGTTTTTTCTGTATGCATCATGGGTAAAAGGTTCCATGTGCATCAGAGTTCCCAAAGTTGTAATCTTGGATGTGGGTTGCCTTGAAAGCATGTCTTTCTACCTATTTATGTTCCCCTTCTTATACTTGATGACTAGATGAAATTGTTGTAAAAACTCCATCCACTTGTAATGTCTAGTTTGTTGTAGCTTACTCTAGGCTTGCAAATACTATAGTGGTTGGTGATCTATATGGATGATGGTCTCCTTGCCCATTAGATAGTGCTTCCACTTCTTGACAGCTTGAACCAAGGCATAGAGTTCCTTGTCATAGGTAGGGTAGTTGAGAACTTCCCCATGAAATATTTTGATGATAGCATACAGGCCTTCCTCCTTGCATCAAAATTGTTCCCATGGCATACACACTTGCATTTGTCTCCACTTCGAAAGACTTTTGCAAGTTTGGTAATGCGAGAACTGATGCTTGACTAATCTTTCTTTTCATCTCATCAAAAGCCTTCTACCGGAAACAGGACACAGAGGACACGTTTATATATATATATATATATATATATATATATATATATATATATATATATATATATATTTAAAAAATTTATATATATGAATTTTTTTTTAAATTACACAAACAAAAATGAAATATAGACATAAAGAATCATATTTTGTTATAAACTAGAAGATTTACATGATACAAAATATGTAACATACTACAATGTAACATCAATGATGATCAAATGACAAACACTGAACACACAAGAAATTAGAATCATAAGTTGCAGCATTCTCAATCTCATTAAGATATCAAAATCAAAATGTATTACAATGTAGATAGATATTGAGTTAGATTCATTGATACTATAGGTGGGAATGCCAATGAAAAATACAAAATAGCCATAGGGTAGATACTAGAACCGTAGATGGAAGAATCTCATAGCTCATGAGTTGTGACTGTCAGTAGTCCTCCATGTCATAATCATCAAGATTGGAATCACTACCACTGCTCTCTCCTCCATCCTCCTCCCCTATACCCAATGCAATTCGTGCATTTGTTGATGCGGACTCTGGAGGATGACCCCTCAAGAGGATCACCATCATCAAAAGTAACCAGCTCTAGCACTAGTTCATTAAGATCCAAGTTGGCTAATGCCAACTCAACATTGTTGTTCAAACCCATATCATCAGGAAACACATCCCACACCTTTGTTGTTCCCTTCAATCACTCTTCTCTCTGACTGTATATAAGATGGAGGTTGGTGTGCACATACACCACTAAGTCACCTGACACGACGACAAAGAGAAGAGTTCAACAGAAAAGTTTATACTTGAGTGAAGGGTACATTTTTACTGGGGTCGTGACAAAAGAGTTCAACAATCAATGCCACCAACATCGAGGTACATAAAGGGCTTGGTTCTCTTGATTAAATGTCAATTCCATACCCTCATACATGATAGAATCCACTGGAAACATTGCAATCTTGCCAATCTTGAAATCCTGAAAACTGTTAAATCTGTTGAATTTTGAATGGGACCTAAAATTCTACTTTCTCCATATGAAATCCAATGAGGTTCGAACCACTCTCAAACATCCTGAAACAATTAATAGTAATGTTAAAAATATAAGTAAAATTACTTTAAGAATTTAACATTACCATTAATTATTAGGATGGGTGAAATGGAGGGGCTGGGGACCTCTTTAAATAGCATTAGTAAGGAAAAATAACCCTCAGTTGCACACCAAAACACCTCACAGCTCCAACTTGCATGAGAAAACATGAGCCCAAGTACTTCTTTGTGCAGGACACGCTGAGGGTAAGTGTCGGACACGTGTTTGAAATGTGTCCTGTGAACAAGACACGTTTCGTACACATGTCCTCACGTATCGTGTCTGACACATAGGATACATGACACGGAGGGAGGTTTGGACATATCTTGTTACTTAGCCTTCTACTGATTCTCCCCCCACTGGAAACTCTTACCACTCGCTGTTATGGTGTGGACTGGTGCAGCTACCACTAAAAACGAAGCTATGAATTTCCGCAAGTACTATGTTGCCCCAACAAAACTTCTAACTTCTGTGATATTTGTAGGAACTGACCATTTCATGATGGCCTCCATCTTTGTGGGATCTACCTTGAGCTCCCCTCCACACATACCCCAAATACACCAAGGACTGTTGAGCAAACTCACATTTCTTGAGGTTAGCCAACAACTGGTGCTTCTTCAAAATCCCTAACACCTGCATGAGATGTGAGATGTGCTCTTTCAAGTGTTTTCTTCCTTGACACATACCTAGTGGTGTCTCGATTTGAGATCCAACTTGGTGAAATATTTTGCATGCTGCAATTGATCTAACAGATCATCGATCCTGGGAAGAGGGTACCGATTTTTTAGTGTAATCTTGTTCGATGCTCTGCAGTCAATACACATTTCCTTCTTTGGTACAATTATAATAGGTGACCCACAAGGTGAGGTGCTTGGTCGAATCACACCCTGCTCCAACAGTTGTTACAACTACTTCTTCACTTCATTTGCTTCCAGGACGGACTGTCTCTACAACAAAATATTCGACAATGGGGAGTCTAGCAATAATTGTATTTCGTACTCCACTTCCCTCTTGGGTGGTAGCCTTTTAGGCTCCTGGAACACTCCTTTGTATGCCTGTAACAACTCCTCCAACTAATGTTTCTACTCTTTAGTACAGCCCTCCAAGGATGCCTTTACTCTTATCGACTCAACCTCGGTCCAATTTTCTCTTAAGAAAAGTAAAACATATTTCTTACTGGAACTAATCAACTTCTTGGCTTGGTTGGCACTTACCAGTGAGATCTTTGACTTGCCTTTATGCGCATTGATGATGTAGGTGTTGAAATATGGTAACTGCAAAGAGTATTCTATTTCTTATTGAGTTATTATTAATTAGATCAATCCCCTTTTGTGGATTGATCATGTCGGACTTTGTAAATGACCAAATCCCCTTTTGTAGATTGGTCAAACCCTAATTATATCATGCAAAATTAAGAAGTCGTCCCCAGGCCTAATTAAAGTGGTTTTAGCCACCAAGTGAAGAAGTCAACCCTACCCAGTGAAGAGACACCTCCCTAGCGCCTGCCAGCTAGTATAAATAAGAGAGTCTAGCGCCTCATTCATTCACTCACTCAACTCACTCATCTAGTGCGCAAATTTGAAGGAAGCTGCAGTTTCCAGTTGTCGAAAGAAGGAAGAGAGAGGTGCATTGCTCAGTGTTGGATATTCTCTAGTGTTTTGGTTTATTGTCTTGGCATTGTATTGGCTATCTATATTAAGGAAGTTTTTGTTGGGTTTTCTCCCCCATGAGGGTTTCCCATGATAAATGTTGTGTATCTTGTGATTGTGTTTCTCTCAATGATCCTACATATGCTATTATTGTTTAGTAAATTGAAAAGAAACTTAATAGTTGCTCTAAAATTAACATGGTATCAGAGCTAAGCTGAAGAGAGCACCTTTCACTGGATAAGAAAAAACGTCACTATTGTCGTACAAGAAAATTAGGGTTTTTTGTTGAAATTAGCCTAAAAATTTATAGGGAAGTGCTCCCTAGCCAACGAACTCATTGGAAGCTTGAGCGCAGCTTTTCAGTGGATAGAACTCCTGGAAAGTGAAACCCTAGTTTTCATTGGTACAAGAAAACCAGGAAACCAGAACCAGAAGTACCAGTCCAAATTTGTGCAAGCTCAGTTTCTGTAGATTTTTAATGACAAAAATCAGCAAATGAAATTTTTGTCATACACTTAGCAACCTAGAGATAACTGTCTTGCATGAACTTCATAAATGCATAAAACCCACATTCAGAAATTACCATAAGCAGAAATACACATTGCTAAGCAAAATAGCAGCAGAAATAACACAGTGGACGGCAACCCATAACACACAGAAATTTAGGCAAATGTCAGGGAAACCCAACGAGAGAGAGAGAGAGAGATCTATTATTCAGCTTCAGGAAAGTACATATCAGCAGCAAAATAACATTTCCAGCCAAGGAAAATACCTCACAGCACCAAATCTGTCCCACAGAAATTTACCTTGTTTTCCATGTCAAAATCGTACTGTTGTACGGCCTCCTTCGTACCTCGTTTTCCGTGCCCACAGTCAGTTGTACAGACTGTTCCATACAGCCCAAAAATAGCCACAAAAATTATGAAATCTGCCTCGAAAACCGTGCCTGAAATGCCTCTATTTCCGTGCCAAATCCGTATGATTGTACGGACTGTACGGATCCGTACAGTACGGCCTCCCACAGCACAAAAATATTTCGGCCCAAAAACTCAGAAAATTTTTTCTTGGGATTCGTGCCCTCCTTCCTTGGAAAATGTGCCCTCTTTGTTGCTCACTTTCCTCTCTCAAGCTTACTCGGAAAATCTCTCTAATTCAACTCCTCTCGTCTTCTCGGTGTGTCTTGCACACTACCCAATGCATTTTTTTATAATCTGAAATGACATTTTCCCCCCAAAGTGTCTTTTCACCTTCCCCAACCCTAAATCCAAAGGCCAAGATTAGATCTTGCCTTTTTCAAGATCAAGGGTCATGATCCATTCTCTCCAAAATGTCTCATTTAAATTAAAGTGATTTTCACTTTATTACATAAGTGCTTTATGAAAATAAAGTCACTTTAAAAATATAAGGTACACTTTATTAAAACTTTAATAAAAGAACCACTTAAAACAACTTTATAAAAACTATTACAAAGTTAAGTGCCTGGCAGTGTAAATATTAAGGTAACATCTGCATACAAGACAACAAAACATGTGGAGTACCTCCCGAGCTAAAAAGCTAACACTCCCTCTTAGCGAGGGATGTACTCGCTGCCATCTCCATCATCTCGTCCCATCACACTGTGCTCTGTGGGAGCTCCCTCTGAACCTGGAGCCATCTGCAACACCTGCACAGAACTCGAACTAGAAGATCTTCTCCTGGCAACATCCTGGAACCCTGAGCTCACTTCATCTTGAGCATTGGTTCGATCAACCTGGCTAAGCCTCCTGCCAATGCTCAGAAGAGACTCGCTCTCTTCTCTCGGAATGCAAGACTGTATCTTTGGCGCCACCGCAGTCTCAGAAGCCTCCTCACGCTCCTCATCCGACATTGAATCATACATCAAAGGTTGTCCTCTTAACATATACAACCTATTCACCAAGTTACCGATCAGCTGCAACTCTACCGGGTCCACTCCCTGCCTGTAGATAAAGACATGTTCCCTCTTGAACAATACGCGATATCCTACATCCTCCAAGGCTGAGACTAAGAGCAATTTAACCCTCAACCCTGGAACAAAGAGAACTCCATCAAGCTCCAAGAGTTCCCCAAACTCGAGCTGGAATCTGGCATTCCCAACTCCACATACAGCTCTCACCATACCACCTTCATTTACCACCTGTCGGCTAGGACCAATCTTTGTGAAATCTAGGAATACTTGCCAGATTCCCGTCATGTGGCAAGAGGCTCCACTGTCCACAATCCATCTGACATCACCTCTAAATCCTCCGCTGTCGACACTGGAAACAAGGGTCACCAAAGAAAATTCCCTATCGAACTTTGAAGCAAAGTCCTCCATGGCTGTTGTAGCAGTTGTCTCAGGCCCCTCTAACTCCTTCTTCTTCCTCTTAGGACAATGAGAGGCAAGGTGCCCCAACTGGTTACAACAATAGCATCTGACTTTATTCAAGTCCCTTCCGGAACTTCGTTTCTTCTTGCGATTTGCCGCAAGAGCAACATTCTCATCAGCTTTGTCTGTCTTCTATTCACTGCTCTGAGATCTTTCCCGGATCTCCTCCTAAGTGAAATCGTTCCACAGTCTGCTCCAATCTGGTAGATGTTCACGTCCCACCACGCACTTCACAAAGACTTCCCATTCTTTGGTGAAGCCATTTTAGGCTATTCTCACCAGCTCTGAATCCGTTATGACCTCTCCAACAGCTGCCAACTCATCTTTTACTTGAGCCACCCGGGTAAGATAAGAAGAGACACTCTCCTCCTTACCCATTTTGGTATCATGCAACTTAGCCTTCAAGGCCATCTTTCAGTTCTCGTTCTTCGCCTCGAACAAGTTCTTATGTGCATCCCACATCTCCTTGGCAGTCTTTTTCTCAGCCAAGTGTGGGATAAGGTGATCCTTCACCCCATCCAGAATAATCCTCTGAGTTTTAGCTTCCTTGGTCTCATGCAAGTCCAAAGCAATAGTATCTGTTGCGGGAGCTGCTACAACAAAGTTGACATAGTTATAAATCTTGTTCTCCTTGAGAACAGCTGACAATCGGACCTTCCACTACAAATAGTTGGAAATGCCATCCAACCGATCCTCATATCTAATGCTCGCAGCCATATTCCCTGTCACAACTCAAGGAAAACAATCACACCCTTTTGCCCAAAAATCACACTGCCCACTGTCAGAGACAAAGCTCTGATACCATGTAGATTTTTAATGACAAAAATCAGCAAATGAAATTTATGTCATACACTTAGCAACCTAGAGATAACTGTCTTGCATGAACTTCATAAATGCATAAAACCCACATTCAGAAATTACCATAAGCAGAAATAAACATTGCTAAGCAAAATAGCAACGGAAATAACACAATGGACAGCAACCCCATAACACACAAAAATTTAGGCAAATGCCAGGGAAAACCCCAATGAGGGGAAACCCAACGAGAGAGAGAGATCTATTATTCAACTTCAGAAAAGTACATATCAGCAACAAAATAACATTTCCAGCCAAGGAAAATACCTCACAGCACCAAATCTATCCCACAGAAATCTACCTCGTTTTCCATGTTAAAACTGTATTGTTGTGTGGCCTCCTCCGTACCTCATTTTCCGTGCCCACAGTCAGATGTACAGACTGTTCCGTACGGCCCAAAAACAGCCACAAAAATTCTTAAATCTGCCTCGAAAATCGTGCCTGAAATGCCTCGATTTATGTGCCAAATACGTACAATTGTACGAAGTCGTACGAACTGTATGGATCCGTATAGTACAACCTCCCACAGCAGAAAAATATTTCGACCCAAAAACTCAGAAAAAAAAATTCTTGGGATTCGTGCCCTCCTTCCTTGGAAAACGTGCCCTCTTTGTTGTTCACTTTCCTCTCTCAAGCTTACTCAAAAAATCTCTCTAACTCAACTCCTCTCGTCTTCTCCGTGTATCTTGCACACTACCTAATGCATTCTTTTATAATCTGAAAATGACATTTCCCCCCCAAAGTGTCTTTTCACCTTCCCCAACCCTAAATCCAAAGGCCAAGATTAGATCTTGCCTTTTTCAAGATCAAGGGTCATGATCCATTCCCTCCAAAATGTCTCATTTAAATTTGAGTGATTTTCACTTTATTACATAAGTGCTTTATGAAAATAAAGTTACTTTAAAAATAGAAGGTACACTATTAAAAAGTCACTTTAAGAAAAGAACCACTTAAAACAACTTTATAAAAACTATTACAAAGTTAAGTGCATGGTAGTGTAAATATTAAGGTAACATCCGCATACAAGACAAAACATGCGGAGTACCTCCCGAGCTAAAAAGCTAACAGTTTCAGGGGGTAAAAGTTGGATTTTCATAAAACTGACTGCACCAGGCTACTCGCCTTAGCCAAGCGCACCTCCTGGTAAGTTCAGATCTAAATTCGGAGCACTTTCATTTTTTGGTCATTTTCCCAACTCCAGGTCAAGATGTCTGCAAGCACCAAGCTTGTTGACAAATTAGAAGGTGTGAATAACTTCTGTGCCTGGAAGTATAGGATTGCACTCATTGTTGAAGAGACTGACCAGCAAGATTCATCAAAGAAAATGTACCAAAACCCGCAAATGCTTCAGCTAAAGCAAAGTACCAGAAGGACATGGTTAGGGCCAAAAGAATCATTGCAGACTCTATCAAAGATCACTTGATACCTCAAGTGGCATCTAAGAATACCCCAAAAGAAATGTTTGATGCCCTAACTAGATTGTATGAAGGAAGAAACATTAACCGGAAAATGAACTTGAGAACTCAACTCAAGAATACAAAGATGCATAAAGGAGAAACAGTTCATGAATATTTCTCTAGAATCTCTCAATTCAAGGAACAACTAGAAGCAATTAGAGATACACTAGATAAAGATGAACGCATAATGACAACTCTTAATGGTCTCACAAGACCTTGGGATGCATTCATCCAAACCATTTGTGCCAAAAAGGAGAAACTTCAATTTGACAGTCTCTGGGAAGAATGTGTTCAAGAAGAAGCAAGAGTAGCTAACCGAGAAGCAGTACTATTAAGAGATGAAGATCAAGCCCTAGTTACTCATACTAAAGGAGGAAAGAGAAGGTCTCACTTCAAGAAGGAGACCCATCTCAAGAAGAGAAATAACAAAAGACACCATGCTCGTGCACTTGAAGATGATGAGCCACCGACAAAGATGATTAAAGAAAAGATTGAAGACTATGTCTTATTCTCTGCCCTCTCAGGATCTGTGTCACCGAGAGAGGACACTTGGCTCATAGATAGTGATGCTTCTAAGCACATGACAGGTCAGAGAGACATTCTCTCTAGCCTTACAGAAAAGAACTTTCCCCGGAAAGTTACACTTGGAGATGATTACCAATACCCTATCAAAGGAGTGGGAGAATCCACCTACAAACTTGATTCAGGGACCCCAATGAAGATGAAGGATGTACTATATGTACCAGGTTTGACAAAGAACTTACTTTCTATCTCGGCTTTAGATAAGAAAGGTTTCAGGGTTGCATTCATAGATGGTGAAGTTCTTATGTGGCCTAAAGGAAAAACCATAGAAGATGCAATTGTTATTGGAACAGAAGAAGGTGGCATGTATAAGTTAAAAGGTCACTCAGATGCATCCTTGAATCACTCCACTGAGAATCCATGTGAACTTTGGCATAGAAGACTAGCTCACATCAACTACAAAGCCTTACCATATGTGAACAAGGTAGTTACAGGTCTACCAGATTTCAAGGTTGATCATGAAGGTGTGTGCAAGGGATGTGCACAAGGAAAGAACATAAAGAATCCTTTCCCAAAGAGCGACAGTAAAGCAAAAGCAATCTTGGAGCTCATCCACTCAGATGTATGTGGCCCAATGCCATCCACCTCTCTTAGTGGGTATGTATACTATGTTTCATTTATTGATGACTATTCTTGCAAGATTTGAGTTTACTTCTTGAAATCAAAATATGAAGTGTTTAGGAAATTCAAGGGATTCAAAGCCTTGATAGAGAATGATCTTGATTTAGGAGCAGAACGAACTGATTAACAGACTGAATACAATAATCACAGAGATATGGAGAATAACACAAATATCCAATGAACAATATCTTCTATTAAATAATGAAATAGGTTAAAACTGCAGAATTGAAAACTTGCTCGAATGGTGGTAGCTATCTCTAAGAAGAGATGTGGCTGCTACGCGCAACCGTCTAGGCAGAATGGATTACAATGAGGCTCCATAGGCCTTTTTGATATTACTCATGAATGCCAAAACCCTAGACATCCAAAAACCTAACCCTAGAAGGTGAAACACCAAAAGTCATGTGGGTCGTATGGGTAAGTTGGTGTAATTTGGTACCTCAACTTCCTAGGGCCATAACTTTTGCATACGACCTTCGTTTTAGGCGCGTGATAGCCCGTTGGAAAGGTCTTTCAAAGAACTACACATTTCGCCGTCAAACTCTGATTTGTCTACAGTTTGACTGTGGCGAACCAAAAAAACAACGTTTAGGGCCCCAAAATGGCCCCAGAAGTACAGCAAGATGTGTTGACATGAAAACATTCAACATAAGCCAGTTGGAATAGGCGAGAGGCCACCCATATCCACCTAGAGGATGTGTGGGGCTTCATACAGCCCCAAAAGCGTAGAACCCACAATTACAAAGCAGTACAGAAGAACGTGTTGAACAAAAACGGACACGAGGAGCCAGTTGGAATAGGTGGGTGGCCACCAATATCCACCTAGATCAATCCTCCCCCTTAGGAAGCAATGGTCTCCATTGCGTTGAGTTCCCCCATCAAGTGAGAAAACTTCTGTTGGATTTGGCCCCAAGTGAGCCACTTGCCTTGGTGTAGGAGTTGCCCTACCTTGACAACCCGATAAAGCTGGATCCCCTGCTGGTGAGTGCCCTTGACCTGTGTGTCCACTATCTGATCAATGGATGCTTGTTCCATGCAGTCAAGGTTGAGCTCTGTTGGTGTCAGTTGTTCTGCGATCTCAGAAGTGTCCAATAATGGTGGAAAATATGGCCAAAGGAGGTCCACATTGAATATTGGATGCAGACCAAGGAAGGGTGGAGTGTTGAGCTCAAAAGCATTGCTACCCACAACCTTAGTGATAGTGTAAAGCCCATACCGAAGTGGGCAAAGCTTTCGATGGGGCCCGATGAGACGCTCCTTCTGCAGATGTAACCAGACTTTGTGGCCAACCTGAAACTGGTGTGGTACCCTATGTTGATCATGGCGTTGTTTGTACTTAGCATTGGATTTCTGCAAAATCTCCTGGACCTGCTGGCGGATGTGTTGAGTCTGCTCAATGAATCTGGTGGCTTTGTCGATCGCAGACTGATCAGGGGAAGAGTATGGATGTGCGGTGGCAAGAGGGAGTGCAACATCAATGGGTCCCAAGAGTTGGAATCCCAGACCCACCCGAAATGGGCTATGGCCGGTGGAACTATGGAGAGCCTTGTTGTAACTGTGTTGAACATATGGGAGACTCTCGTCCCATGTATGTGGATGCTTAGAATTGTACATGCGCAGGATGTGCACAATCATCCGATTGACGACCTCTATTTGGTCATCGGTTTGGGGGTGGAAAGTAGTGGATTTTGTGAGCTTGGTGTCCAATAGAGACCAGAGACTCGACCAAAAGATGTTGAGGAACCTGTTGTCTCGATCGGAAATGATGGTCTGTGGTATCCCAAAGTGGACCCACACTCGTTCGAAGAAGAGCTTGGCAATATCTACCACTAACATTCTTCTTGCAGGCTGTGAGGATGGCCATCTTCGAAAACCGATCAACAACCACAAACACGCAGTCATTTCCTTGTTTGGTGGACGACAAGCCAGACATGTAATCCATTGAGATGGATTCCCAAGGCTTCTCGAGAATAGGAAGAGGGGTATATAAGCCTTGTTTCTTGATGGTTGGCTTGGCAATGGCACAGGTAGTGAAAGATCTGATATACTTGCTGACGTCCTGTCGAATTATTGGCCAATAAAAATGTTTCTAAATAACAGCCACGGTTTTCTCTACACCAAAATGTCTTGCCACCCAACTATAGTAGGCTTCCCAAATCAACTTTCGACGCTCGCTTGTAGGAACACAGAGATGGCCTAGGTGGCATAAGAGTCTGTCCCAAATGTGAAAATCAGTGACAGTTGCGCATGTACCCAAGAGCTAATATGTGGTGGCGAAGCCCGGATCTTGCCGATAAAGTTGGGGCCACTCAGATGCTTCATGTCCACAGGAATGGAGCACAGTGGTGAGTGCAGCCACAGGGGGCCGACTGAGGCAGTCAGCGACACGATTGGAGATACATGTCTTATACTTGATGTTGAGATCAAATCGATGCAGGTGGGTGGACCACTTCTTATGGCGGTCGTTCTGTAATTTCCCTTGTGTCTGTATGAACTGCAGAGGTTTGTGAACAATGTGTATGATCATCTCTTTCCCCATAATGTAATGTTTCCATTGACGACAGGCTTGTACAATGGAATACATTTCCTTGTCATAGGTGTGGTATTTCCGAACAGTATCGGAGAGTATCTCACTATGGTATGCGATCGGATGTCCGTGTTGCATGAGAACTGTGCCCACAGCATAGTCAAATGCATCTGTAGCACCTCTCCATGGGATACTATGAAATAATATTTTCTAAGTTAAACATATGCATTGAGTATAAACAAAAATTTCTGCTTTCATACATGGAATAACCTACAATATATTCCAGTGCTAAATATTTCAAATTTGAATCCAAATATACAAATCTAAATAAGAAGATGAGATAAATAAGAAGGTAACTTTACGATTAAAATATTTAAATAAAAACATAACAAAATATACCAAGTGAAATACCTCCTCCCTAGTTTGTTGAATATGACCATTTGCAATGTAGTCCTGCCAGTAGTAGGAAGGTTCTTCCAAGCATTCATTTTTCTTTCACTTGCCCAAAGAGAAACAACAGAATCCTCCCAGCCAACTAGGAGCCTAGCCAGCTTCCTAGCTCTAAGAAACCTTTCGGTTTCTTGGCCCTCCGTGCCCGTGACTCCAAGAACAATAAAGCACATAAGCTATAAGAAGACTCACAAGACTTATATCTTCCAAGAATTATCCAAATTCTCCACAACTCCAACCTCTCAACATGCTCCCCCTTCTTCCCCTTTCATTACCACTTCCTCTCCCTATTTATCAAGTTTTCATACCCCATTCCCCAAGTCTCAGCAACCACCCTCATTATTAGCCATCAACCTCTCTTATCTAGATTTTGGGAAAAAGTTAAAATAAAACTAAAATATAAATGAATTACATAAAATAACAATAAATAAAATGCAAAGTCTTTCTTCTCATGCTAGCTTATAAATGCAACTTGACAATTTACCGCAAATGTACATGACAACCCACCATACTCATTTAATTCATCATACCAACCATCAATCAAAGTCAAAGAAGATATTTAATGCTACTAGATATTTTGTATGAAATATAATTTACATAGTCATTAAACCATTCAATTAAATAGTTAATAATCTAGTTAATGATTAATGCATTAATAAATTATACTAACGTACATGTGTAGGGTGTGTGTACGTATCCAGCAGACACAAAGTCTACACATGTGCTAATGTTAAACAAACAATGCCTCTAGTGCATAGTTCCTATATGATCACAGTAAGACATGTAGGACAACAAATGCATCATTTAGTAATTATAACTAATCAAAACTACAATAATTCATCAATAATTGATCATCACACTTAGAATATCAAAAAGGAAATCATAATGAGTGTTTTGGAACCAAGTGAGAAATCAAGAATGGCACGACTAATCCCATAACAATTTTCTCAACTAACATCAAATCATCCTTCCTTCCTAACATACTTCCATCTTCCATCCTATCATTTCCTCTGTTGGACTAAGCTAGAGCGTCAACTATATTGACCTAACTCCAGATAGAACCCGTAAGTGGAAGTGTCATATATCTCTACCAAGCTTCCCCAATAGGCAACTAGTAGTCACCATCACACGTCTAGGGGAGAGTGATTTCACACAACCCTCCCACAACTCCAAGTTTCGGAGGATAAACAATGGGAAATACCTCCACCCCTCCTCATAGAACTAGGGTCAACACCCTACATCAAGCCATACTATGCAACTACTGTTCTTAGAGTCACGTCATCAAACATCCACTTTAGGCAAGCTGTGCATCCTGTCAAAACCACACTTACCATAGATCATGGTAATATTTCGAATCATAAATTAAATAGTAAGTACAACTTATAGCATAAGATATATTCTCGATGTCTACGACATCCAAGTTACCTCAATACTATAGTCATTTGGCTATCACGTAGCTCATCAACCTGTAAGTTAGTTCACCTATAACTCATATTGATGCAGATACATCACAAATTTATATAAGAATCCATATTTGCATCGATGCTCAATCAAGAAATGTATGCATGTTTACATCATGCATTGCATCTATTATACATTCACAACATAACTTGAATTGGTATACATATATTGAGCTTACCCATTTTAATTTTCATGTTTCAACAATCAAATAACTATCTTTGTCATGAGCATATATCATTTAACATACAAGTAGGTCTAGATGTACACATCTCAAATATCTATCCCAATCTAACTAAGCCCAAACAAATGTTAAGAATTGAATTACTAAGATGAGAAAACAACAATGTTATAACTACGTAATCCTAAGATATGGGGCGTTATAGCATCAGTCTTAATCTCCAATGGTTGTTGCAGATCGGGAAAGGAAAGTACTGGAGCTGAGCACAAGCGATGCTTCAGATCATCGAATGCTCGTTGTTGCTCCTTCCCCCACACGAACTTGGCCCTACCACCGCCCTTGGTCACCTGGCTGAGGGCCCATGCAATATGGGAGAATCCCAGCACAAACCGTCGATGGAAGTAGGCTAGCCCCAAAAAGCTCTGAAGCTTGGTCAATGTGGTTGGGGCTGGCCAGTCACAGATGACTTGGATCTTAGCTGGATCAACATGTACCCCATGCTCATCAACAATGTAGCCCAAGTATTGGACCCTGTTCATGCCAAAAGAGCATTTTTCCAAGTTGGCATACAGCGTGTGTTGCCGCAGAGTGCTCAAAACCTGTTGAATATGCTGCATGTGCTCCTCCCACGTTCGGTTGAAGATGAGGATGTCATCCAAATATACCACCACAAAGGAGTTGGTTAAGGATCTCAATACATCATCCATCAACCTCATGAAAGTGGTTGGTTTATTTGTTAAGCCAAAGGGCATGACTAGCCATTCGTAGAGACCTTCTTTAGACTTGAAGGTTGTCTTCCATAATAATAATAATAATAATAATCTATTTTTTAAGGTCATGGCCAAGCCACACCAAATTGGTGTATGAGACCCCCTTGTTTATGGGACAAGGGACCCCCCTCCGCCCAGCGATTTGACTGGTAAAGTCTACGGAGATATACATACCCTACCCCCCTCTAGATTTGAACTTGTGACCTCTTAAGAGGAAACACATGTTCTTAACCATTAGGCCCACTCAGGTTGTATGGGAACCTGGTGGTAGCCAGACTTTAGGTCAATCTTGTTGAAGAACTTTGCCCCTTTGAGTTGGTCAAGAAGGTCATCAATCTTGGGAATGGGGTAGCGGTTCTTGACTGTGATTTTGTTTAAGGCTCTGTAATCAATGCAGAGTCGCCAAGTCTCGTCCTTCTTCTGCACCAGTACAATCGGGCTTCCGCAAGGGGAGGATTTGGGTCTGATGTGCCCCTTTTGAAGAAGCTCTCGAATCTGACGCCTGATTTTGTCATTCTCCATCAGCGAGCGACGATAGACCGGTCCATTAGGTAGAGGTACATCAGGGGTCAAATCAATTGGATGCTTGACTTGGCAATGTGTCAGTACCCCTGTAGGTGAAGAGAAGAAGTCTCTGTATTCTTCCACGATCCCGTCCACTTACTTCTGTTGCAAAGAGAGGCGTTGTCTAGAGGCCACAGATGTGGCGGCGACCTTCTGCTTACTGTGAGCACGGATCACAAAGAAGACGAACTTCTCGGTCTGTGAAATGACCTTACTGCATTACTTAACAGAGATTAAAGAAATAGCAGTAGGCGACGCTACCTCTGGGATCCTATACAATTGTCTACCCAAAGTAATAATAACACTACGGGGTCTAGACTCATACATAGCATGACGCTTCCACAAATATGGTTGTCCTAAAAGAACATCACAAACTTGAAGGGGAGCAATATCACACAGTACCTCATCTTTGAAAGGCTTGATGTCGTAGGGCAGACGGCACCGTTGGCTGACACGGAGATCTCTTCCTTGGCGAAGCCAACCAATGGTGTAGGGTTGCGGGTGCAGTGTCATTGGCAGGTCCAGCCACTTGACGACCTCTGCTGAAATCATGTTCTTCTGACTACCGTTGTCGACAATGAAATGAATCGGAGCCCCCTTGACCCACATCTGTGAGTGAAAGAGGCGTTCCCCTTCCTCTGATTCTTCTGGTTCACTTGGTCGGACTTTGGTGGTAGCGACCGTGGCACTGGATTCAGCATCGATAATCCGCTTCCTTCCTTCAGGATTTGACTCGGAATCAGAATCGACCTCTGACTCGGAAGCCTTCAACTCAACCACGAGGGACTACTTGGAGTGACATTCTTCGGTGTTGTGCCAAGGACTTTTATGGTACTCACCATTTTCCCATGTCCTTCTTCGTCTTCTCATTGCCCTTCTTGTGTTGCAGTTTGGATTGGTTGTCCTGAGGGCGACCATCTCGACTTGGTCCCTTGCTATGTGGGTTGGGGTTGCCTTTGCCCTGCTTCAGCTGTGAGGGGTTTGCAGATCCAAACTCTCGCCATTTTTGCTTAAATTTCTGCTCGATCTTAACAACGTATCTATAAGTTGTGCCCAAAGAGGCGATGTCCAGGAACTCCATTTATGTTTGAATGTATCTATGAAAACAGCCACGGTATT
Organism: Picea engelmannii; assembly: GCA_009831015.1. Taxonomy (NCBI): domain Eukaryota; kingdom Viridiplantae; phylum Streptophyta; class Pinopsida; order Pinales; family Pinaceae; genus Picea; species Picea engelmannii. The sequence continues at coordinate 821,413 of ML777313.1, forward strand.
TGAGCACCAAATGACGCTCAGAGTTTTTGATACCCAATTTGGTGCGTAGGGTATGGAAAATATTGGTGAAATCTAGTATTGTCTGGTCCCTTTCTTAACATAGGGTGGTCCATCTGGTGTATTGGTCCTCGTAGCTTTCAACAGGGTAGTACTGTTTTTAATGGTGTCCCGAAAGGAATCCCTTGTAGGGGCCACCACAAACATTGTAGATTCCTCCACGGCCCTTTGCTCAGAGTAAGTATCCCACCAGTCTTTAACATGGGGAACGGCCTTGAGGAGTGCAAAAGTGATCTTTTCCCTATCTGAAAAATTGTGGACCGAAAAATATCCTTCGAGCAGATTCAACCATTTATCTACAACATCCGCATCTATCAGTCCTTCAAATAATGGAATATCAAAATTTACATGTACCTTGAAGGGGGTTGCATGGTCGCTTGATGAAGATGCTTCTCCTATGGGTAGTCGTCGAAGGATCTGCGTGAAGTTGTCCATCATTTCATTCATTTGTCGTGCGAGGGCTTCCTTGAGCAACATTTTAATAAGATCTCCTGCTCCATCATCTTTCTTTTCGTCCCCCATAGGTTGTTGTCGAGCTCGGCGCGACCAATCTGGTAATGGCTCGATTGGTTCAAGTCCCAACTTCTTGTATCCAGATCTTGTCAGGGACATGCACGAAGAAAAATAAATGAAGAGCAGATCGCTCTGATACCACTGATCCGGATTTAGGAGCGGAACGAACTGATTAAAAAATTGAATACAATAATCACAGAGATATGGAGAATAAGACAAATACCCAATGAACAATATCTTCTATTAAATAATGAAATAGGCTAAAATTGTAAAACTGCAGAACTGAAAACTTGCTCAAATGGTGGTAGCTATCTCTGAGAAGAGATGTGGCTGCTACGCGCATCCGTCTAAGCAGAATGGATTACAATGAGCCTCCATAGGCCTTTTTGATATTACTCATGAATGCCAAAACCCTAGACATCCAAAAACCTAACCCTAGAAGGTGAAACGCCAAAAGTCATGTGAGCCCTATGGGTAAGTTGGTGTAATTTGGTACCTCAACTTCCTAGGGCCATAACTTTTGCATACAACCTTCGTTTTAGGCGTGTGATAGCAAGTTGGAAAGGTCTTTCAGAGAACCACACATTCTGTCGTCAAACTCTGACTTCGTCTACAGTTTGATTGTGGCGAGCCAAAAACACAACGTTTAGGGCCCTAAAACGGCCCCGAAAGTACAGCAAGATGTGTTGACATGAAAACATACAAAATAAGCCAGTTGGATTACGGGAGAGGCCACCCGTATCCACTTGGAGGATGTGTGGGGCTTCAAACATCCCCAGAAGTGTAGAACCCATGATTACAAAGCAATACAGAAGAACATGTTGAACAAAAACGAACACGAGGAGCCAATTGGAATAGGTGGGTGGCCACCAATATCCACCTGGATCAGAGAATCTATCTGAAAGAAAAATCAAGATACTCAGGTCAAATTATGGAGGAGAATACACGTCAAAAGAGTTTGTAAGCTTTTGCAGAGATGCCAGGATTAAGAGGGAGCTCACCACTCCCTACAATCCTCAACAAAATGGTGTAGCAGAAAGAAAGAACAGAACTATAATGGAAGTAGTGAAGACTATGATCCATGATCAAGATATTCCAATGCACTTATGGGCAGAAGCAGCAAGAACAACAGTGTATGTACAAAATAGATTATCCCATAGTGCACTTGGGTTCAAAACCCCCGAAGAAATGTTCTCAGGAAAGAAGCCAAAAGTAAGTCATCTCAAGATATTTGGTTGTTCAGTGTTTGTACACATTCCGAAAGAGAAGAGAACCAAGTTTGACCCTTCAGGAAAGAAGGGAATATTTGTTGGATACTGTAAGGTCTCTAAGACCTTCAGAATTTACATTCCAGGTTATCATCATATTGAGATCAGCAGAGATGTAACCTTTGATGAAGATGCAGCAATCAAAAAATCAAGGAGATGTCAGCGTGAAGAAGAACCTGTAGCTCCCGGAGTTGCAGAATAAGTGAGGGAAGCCACAGTTTCCCCTAATGAGGAGATTCCAGAAAATCGTGACATGATAGAATCTCAAGAACCTCCCCAAATGACGATCTCTCACAAGAGAAAGCCAGCTTGGGCAAGGGAACTAATTCAAGATGGAGAGAAGTATAGTGCCCCAGAAGGAACCATGAGAAAAGTCAAGAAACCTAAGCCATTCTCCAGTTATATAGCTTTGATGTGTGATCTCATAGAGAAGGAGCCTACTTGCTTTGAAGAAGTCGTTCAGAAGAAAGAATTGGCAGATGCCATGACAGAAGAATATCAATCCATTATAAAGAATGATGTATGGGAAATAGTTCCCAGACCAAAGAGCAAAGATGTGGTATCTTCCAAATGGCTATACAAGATAATACATGTTGTTGATGGAAGTATTGAGAAATATAAAACAAGGTTTGTAGCTTGTGGATTTTCTCAAAAGGAAGGCATTGACTATGAAGAGACGTTTGCTCCTATAGCCAGATACACTTCTATCAAAACCATCATAGCCCTTGCATCGAAGATGAACTGGAAGTTACACCAGATGGATGTGAAAACAGCCTTCTTGAATGGTGTCATTGAAGAATAAGTGTATATAGAACAACCCCAAGGGTTTGAAGTTGAAGACAGAAAGATTCATGTCTGCAGGTTGAAGAAGGCTCTGTACGGATTGAAGCAAGCTCCTAGAGCTTGGTATGGAAGAATTGACAGTTTCCTGACGAGCTTGGGCTTTACCAAGAGTAAAGTTGACTCTAACCTTTACTTCAAGGTTATGAATGATGAGCCATTTAAATTGTTGTTGTATGTGGATGACTTATTCTTAACTGGAGAAGAAAAGTTCATCATTGATTGTAAGAAGAAGCTCACTGCAGAATTTGATATGAAAGACCTAGGCCTAATGCACTATTTCTTAGGTCTTGAGGTTTGGCAGAGCCCAGAGAAGATCTTCCTTAAGTATGCAGTTGAAATACTGAAGAGGTTTGATATGTTGGAGTGTAAATCCATGAATACAGCCATGGAAACAAAGTTGAAGCTCCTGGTTGATACTTCGTCGAAATTGGTTGATGCTAGCTATACAGAAAGATCATTGGATCGTTGATGTATCTGACGAATACCGGGCCAGATATATGTTTTGTTGTGAACACCTTGAGTCAGTATCTAGTAGAGCCCAGACGTGTTCACCTTGTTGCTACAAAACATGTGATGAGATACCTTAAGGGTACATTGGACTTTGGTCTCTGCTATAATGGAGATCATGACTTTAGACTAATTGGTTATACCGATTCAGATTGGGCTGGAAGTGTTTTCGACAGAAAGAGCACTTCAGGATGTTGTTTCAGTCTGGGGTCGGCCATAACTTCATGGCAGAGTAGGAAGCAATCTAGTATTGCTCTCAGCACAGCAGAAGCGGAATATATTGTTGCATGTTCAGCCAGTTGTGAAGCCATATGGCTTCGGAAGTTGTTGACATGTCGATTTGATTTGGAGATGGAAGTGTTATCCACCAGTTTGCACAAGATGGATTTCCTCAAGAGCCATCAAAGAATAAGCAATCAGTGCTCATATGACAGAGTTCAGAGTTTAGCCGGTCTTGTAAAAGATCATTTTTTTTCTGCATTTCCACCATTGTAATAAATGACCTGAGTATGAGATATTGTAAAAGGCTATTGGCCACATAAGACCTAGGCACAAACATGTACTCTAGAGTGTTTTTTTTCACTTGTTAATTATTTTTTCTACTTGTCTTTGTGAGCGATTAAATAATTTCTAAGTTTTTTCACTCAAAAGATGGACTCCAGAGCTGGAGTATGTGTTGGTGGTTAGGCCTTGGCATGGAAAACCAATGTTTAGTGTCTAAATGTATATGAGCTCATATTAGATCATGTTGATTGAATCATTTGGAAATTGCGGCTAGGTTTGAAAGGTTTTTTTTAATGTTTTAGTGAATTAATTAAATTCTCACAAAAATGGAATTTTTTAATTCTGAGTCAATAAATTGTAAAAATATGGCATCAAACATTATCAGATGCCATATTTATGGTCGTTTTCCAATCTAGAGTATCATGTAAACCCCTATTTCCCATCTTTCAAGACAAAAAAGTGATTATTATCACTAAAAAATCAAATTTACTCTAAATTTACGGAAAATGGATAATTAAATTCATTTCCTATTTTTTAGGAGAACTGGGGAACATGTTGGAAACATGTTTTTCTCATGTCCCCAGTTGACTGGAAGCCTGGGCGAGTTAAGCTAAGGTGAGGTCGACTTCAATGAGGGTGATGTGGACATGGGGAAGATCCCAATGTGGGAACTCGACCCCACAATCCTAAGTGGCGCATTGTAGAGGAGTGGCGCACATCCCAAAGTGCCCACGCATCTCTAAACTCTCACTTCACTCCCCCTCACTCCACTCTCACCTCACACCACTCCACCTCCACTACTACTCCACTCTACACATCTCCTATCCACTCCGCTCATCACTCCCATCAACGTCACGCATCTCCCCTTTACCCACGCATTTACCCTTACCCTTATGCGCATCTCCCTCTTACCTCACGCATTCCTCATTGGAGTTATCACCACCTAAAGCTATAAATGAAAGGCTACCCCTCCTCCACTGGAGAGAGTTGGAGCTTGGGAAGACAGACCGCTATTGTATCATTGTATCATTTGAGAATTGAATAAAGAAGACTTTGGAGTTCTATTGTTGTGGATGCTATGTGTGGATGCTTGGATCTAGTGTTATTTTTTTTATGAGGTAACTTGTATCTTGTATTTCAATTTTGTAATGCATTTGCAAGGCTTTGAAGGTATGCTATCATATAGTAGGATAAGATAAATCTAGTTTGATTCATATTATTTATTCCTTATAAATCATAGACTTTTATATTGCATGCTTCATTTTCGGTTAAACTAACATGCATGTTTGAGCGTTGCTTTGTGTAGGGAAGACCTTTAACTAGTGTTTGCAGGATTGGAGTATATTATTGCAGGTTCCTCAAGCTTGGAGGATTGATAGGTTGTTGCTTCAACCGTCATTGTCCAAGAGATTCAAAAGATCGAGTTCCCTCTACTCTTCATCAAAGGACCCCATCGCCCATAAACTTTCAATTTTTGAAAGAAAAAGAGTTTCTTCTTCTCCCTCTCATCTTTATTTAAAATCATTTGGTTACCTTTCATTGCATGCTTAAGAAGTTAATCTTAAATCAAAAGTTTAAATTAGTTTCCTTTGCATGCAAAGTTTCTAGATCTAGTTTAGAAATTTTTCATTTCAAAGAAGTAGATCTAAGGCATTTTCTAGCCTATTTTCTTCTAGATTTGAAGTTAGATTAGTGTCTTGTTTTAAGTTTGAGATAAAGCTAACTAACTGTCCTATGCTTGGTGTTTTAGGACAGAAAACAGAAACAGCTAGGAGAGCCTAAGTTTAGTTCATGCAAAGAGTCAAAAAGTCTAAAAAAATTCAAATTTTGCCTTAGAAATTTTTCTGAAAAAATTTTGATAAAAAAAAATTTGTTTTAAAGTCTTTTCCATCACATTCTAACAAACTTTATTTGTTGTTTTCTTGCAGCAAGAACAAGTACAAGGGGAGATTCCGCCAAATTGTGGCAAAATCAAGGCTTTTGGGACACCCTGGGGAGTTTTAACTTCATCAACAAAGTTTTCCTTTTCTTTTTCTTTCTTGTACTTTCTTTAATGATCCAAAAGTTATAAGGATCCTCTTTCTTTCTTAAAAGCTAAAGCTCAAAGAGAACCTTTGTTCTCAGTTGTAATAGTTGCAATAAAAGCAGGCCCTTTTGTGCCCAGATTCTCCATCCCCATTAGGGGGATTTGTGTTCTTGGTTTGTCGTTCTTGTTGCATGCTTAAATCTCTTAATCAAACACACAAGTCAAGTAAATCGAATACACAATAAACACTCACATTTAACATGCATGTTAATTAAAGGAATCTTGAATCTCTTATGCATGCTTAGTTCAGTTTGCTTCAAGTCCTCTTCAACAATAAATCTTGCAACCTTTTTCAACCTCTATAGTATCTTGTAATTTATCTTTCAACTACAAAGCAGGGTACTAAATTTAAGTGTTGCAAAATCTTTAATTTTTCAAGTACTTGTTTCAAGTTTTTCTCTACAAAGCAGGGTACTAAATCTATCTTTCTTTCAAAATATTGCAAAGTAATTGAACCTTGTTTAGTAGTCTAATTAGGACAATCTCTGAAGTAGTTAGCTTGATGTGCGGAAAATGCCTAAAAGTGACCTGCGAAGTAAGGAGGGCCCTCTTGGGACCTGGCTTCCCACCCATTTTGGACATCCAGCGCTTTTAGTGAGTTTATTGGTGAGACCATTTGGGTTTTGGTAAACTCTCTGCAAGTTCCAAACAAAGAGCTAGCCTCCAAAGGGGCCACATTTTCTCACTAACTGAACATCAATTTACCTTAATAAAACTTTCGATCTACATTGCCCACGACTCCATTTAAGGCACTGGTATAATTGGTATATCTATTTTTCATGTGAGCAATCTTTTACATTCATGCACTTTGTCTAACTTATATGCTAAAATCTTGCAGATCTTGTATCCTTTGATATATACATGTTTATGAGCAAGTACTTTATGATTATGATGATGATGAATGTTAAATGTATGATTGTTTAGTTTTATTTCAAGCAATAAACTCCTAGAAATAAGTGTTTTTGCTTTCTTAGTTTTAAAAAGCCTTAGATTATTTTTTATCTATAGGGACTACCCCCCTTGGCTTCGCTAGGAGTTGGCCTAGACGGAGGAGTTGAAGATCGAGTGACAGCACCTTGACTCGAAACTTGCCCCCAAGGACACACCAAGTGGATTGAAGGTTTCTTCCACGTTACCCCAGGTGTGTATAAGGATGGCAATAGGAAGCAACCGTGATTCTATGTGATAACCAGAGCTGCATTAAGATGACAGAGAACCCTGTGTTCCATGACAAGTCAAAGCACATAGAAATCTGGTATCACTACATTCGTGATATGGTGCAGAGGGGAACCATAAAGCTCCAATATGTTGGCACAGATGAGCAAGTTGCAGATGTGTTGACCAAGCCCCTGTCTCGTGTAAAGTTTGAGCACTTTCAAGACAATCTTGGTATAGTCCGAAAAGACCTCCCTCGAAAGGGGGAGTGATGTTGATGATACTATGGTATCCTCACCAATAGCGGGTACCTCAGTTAGGATTTTATATCCTAGGGGACTCATCATCCCTGGACAAATCCCGAAGGTCCGATACGGACGGTCTGTCAGAGTACTTGTGCATGTATATGCTAGCTATCGTCAATAGTGTCCTAGGGAATCTCATGATTCTTGGGCAGATCCCGAAGGTCCAGTAAGGACGATCTGTCAGAGTACCACATGGTAGCTCTGTTAGGATTTTATATCCGAGGGAATCTCATGATTCCTGGGCAGCTCCTTAGGGACTGTCAGAGCACCACAAAATGTTGTTGATACACCTATCTCATTCTGTTGCCCCGTGATGATGATGATGTTGTTGCTCCAGCCTTCGTGTTGTGATGATGTTGTTGCTCCAGCCTTTGTGTTGTGATGATGATGATGTTGTTGTTGATGTTATTGATGATGATGATGTATTAGTGTTATACTAATTTATGTTGATGCAGATGATGATGATGCTACTCCAACTCCATGCTGTGAATGATGATGAGAAAAACTTTCAATGATTTATAGATATGCCAATCAATGTTCCAGATGTTGTTGATGTTGTTGCCCTCTCTCTCTCCTAACGATGTTGTAGAATACCCTTCTTGTTAAGGGGGAGTGTTGAAATATTGTAACTGCAAAGAGTATTCTATTTATTATTGAGTTATTATTAATTAGATCAATCCCCTTTTGTGGATTGATCATGTTGGGCTTTATAAATGACCAAATCCCCTTTTGTGGATTAGTCAAACCCTAATTATATCATGCAAATTACGAAGTCGGCCCCCAGGCCTAATTAAAGTGGTTTTAGCCACTAAGTGAAGAAGTCAACCCTGCCCAATGAAGAGACACCTCCCTAGCGCTTGTCAGCTAGTATAAATAAGAGAGGCTAGCTCCTCATTCATTCACTCACTCAGCTCACTCATCTAGTGCGCAAGTTTGAAGTAAGTTGCAGTTGCCAGTTGCCGGAAGAAGGAAGAGAGAGGCGCATTGCTTAGTGTTGGATATTCTCTAGTGTTTTGGTTTATTGTCTTGGCATTGTATTGGCTATCTATACCAAGGAAGTTTTTGTTGGGTTTTCTCCCCCATGAGGGTTTCCCAGGGTAAATGTTGTGTATCTTGTGATTGTGTTTCTCTCAGTGATCCTGCATATGCTATTATTGTCTAGTAAATTGAAAAGAAACTTAATAGCTACTCTAAAATTAACAGTACGTCTTACCATCCTTGATTAGTCGATATTGTTTGGCTCTCCCCATGAAGATAGCATTCCTCATATACATGTAAGGGCTTCCAAACACTACTCCACATACGTCAAGGGGTACTACATCTAATTCCACTTCATCAATAAAATCAGCACTTACAGCAAATTTAATCTTACATTGTTTTGTTACCTTGATCTTTGCATCCTTGTTTACCCATCCCAAGGGATATGGGCTAGGATGATCACAAACCTCTAATCCAAGCTTGTTGACCAGATCTGCTACTATGAGATTAGTCTATGAACCAAAGTCGAACAAGGTGTCTATCTTGGTCTTCTTAACCTAGATCTTGATATGAAAGAGTTTGGTCGTTACCTTCTATTCCTAATGATGAAGGCTACTCAAATTCACCTTTGTTTGCACTAATGTGCAGACAATCTTCTCATCCACATCGGAGCTGCTTTCAACCTGATTGCTCGTATCCGTGATTAGAAGATTCTTTTTCTTTGCATCCTTCTTGTGGTTCTTCATATTCAATTCTAGATGTAGTTTCCAGCACTTTTCCTCAGTGTGCCCATCAATATTGCAATGGTTAGAATGGTTGCTAGGATCCTTGCACTGATGTGCAGTGGTTGTCATCTTCTTATCCGTTCCCCTTTCCACTTCTTCTTCCCCTCCTTGGAAGCTTCCTTATGCTCTTTCTGCTTGGAATTGCTTGGTTGCCCTTTCTTGTGGCCTATGTTTTCCAGATACTATGCCTATACACATGCCTCGTCCATCGTCCTTGGCTTGAAAAGAATCACTTGCTTTCGTAGATGGCTATGTAGACCCCCCAGATACTTGAGGAGTACATCTAAGCTCTTAGGAGAGATACCCAGCATAATGGTCGTCTTTCTGAACTCAGTGGTGTACTCCTATACACTTTGCCCTTGCTTCTGCCTGAAGTAGTGCCATTGGATCCATTGGTCCTCTACATACCCGATAGGGTAGAATTGGGACTTGATGAGGGTTTTGAAGTCCTTCCACCTAATCATTGGTGGGTCACCCTCCAGACTAAGTGCTATTGTATGGCTTTCCCACCAAATTAAAGCATAGCCCTCTAACTTCAGTCTAGCAAATGATATATTTTGTTCTTCATCTATATGGTGAACGCTAAAATAAACTTCTAGTTGTTGCAACCAATGATTCGGTTTTAATGCATCGATCTCACCTTGGTATGGCTTTATGTCCACTTTTGCTTCCATCTTAAATAAATATTGTGAAGGGTTTATGGTACTGGAAATCGACTTCTCTTTCTTGGGTTCTTTCCGCGACTCCTTTTTCGGGTCTTCATTATTGCCCAGTTCCCCATTTAATCCGATCTCTAAGTTTGAGCCTCCGTCTTCTCTGAACGGTCCAAGCTTGCTTGCTTGAGCCGCCATGAAGAGGATCATATTGCAAGATATGCCAGGGACTTGCTCTTCCAGCCTCACAAATCTCTCCTTTGCTAGATCTCGAGGGTTGTTATGAACAGACTCATCGGCCATGGCCAGGGTTCTGCAAATTTCTTCTTAAACCGATTCCTAGATCCCTGCAACTTCCCACAAATACCCAAAGAAAACCTGCTCTAATACCAATATGATCTATAAACTGTCGTGGATATTCCACCGAAAAGTTCGTTGAAACAGATCTAACAAAATATTGAAATCTTTTGTGAAGGTTAATTTCCTTTAGATCTCAGATTCTTTAATTATTGGTTTTCTACTTAAAATGTATGAAATAGCTTAAATGCGAAAAATAGAGAACATAAATAAATACTCACACACCATCCACAAATAAACACAAGATATAACCTGTGAAACCCAATACAGGAGAAAACCCAGCTAGAAGGTGAGGTCACTCTGCTCCCTTTTCTTCAAATGCAAGTACAAAGAAAGAGGCACTCTCTGTGGAGTTGCCTTTGACACTATGGCCAGTATGGCTGCTACAAAATCTCTCCTCCTCTATTATGCTCCCAAAACACCACTCCCAGGTGCTCTGCTCAACTATGGAACAAATACAATGTTAAAGAATGGAACCCCCTCTCCTCTAGTGTATTAAAACTCGATATGCTCGGACTCAGACTTGATCGAGTTGACCGAGCCAACCATAAACCGATCCGACTCAACCTTTCCAGTGACTCGACCTATCGGTTTGGTACCGAAACAACCGAGTCAAGCCTTGACTCGATCGGTTCGGTACCAAACCGACAGGCCTGTAGGTGACAAAATTAATAGTTTATTAATTTTTAGTTGCTAAAACCCTAAAAGAACAGTCCTAAACCCTAAATGAACACTATAAAGATAGCCCTACCCCCTCTATTTGCCTCACACTTCTCTCATTGAGCATTTGTGAGCATTTGGAGCTTGGAGTTGGTTTTGCAATGAACTTCAGCCTTGGAGTTGGTTTGGCAGTGATTTGGCATCTAAGAGAGCAGGCTACAAGTTGAGACAACCCATCTTCAAGCTTGGAGGCAACCCACAGTCCATTCATATCATTCCCAGGTATGTTGACAGCCAAATAATAACTTTGTCCCTGTTTTTTGCTTCATTAAATTGCAGTTTTGAAACATGTCTTCAATGTTCACTATTTTTGTTTTTTCAGCCTTGCATACTTTGTATTTTTCTCTCATAATATGTTATCTAATGAATTATGAGAGCAAAAAACAAAGTATATAAGGCCGAAAATACAAAAAAAGTGCAGACAGCTTTCAAAACTGCAATTTTACTATGTAGTATGTGCATATTAAAATTTAAGAGAGGGTTTTCATTGTTGCATATTTATTCTTTGTAGATTTTGCCATTTCAATTTTACCATGGCCCCAAGAGTGAAAGACCTTGCATGAAAACATTGTGATGATGTTGATGATGAGATGTATTGCAAATATTACAAGAAACACAAAACAGGGGGAGGGATTCATAGGCTGAAACAACACTTGGCTACTATAAGAGGCCAAGTTAAACCATGCAAGGCACCTTTGGAGGAGATTGGATAGATTAGATTGGAGTTGCAAAGTCAGTTTGAAAATTTTGATAAAGACAAGGCTAAGCAAAAGGAGATAAATGATGAAATAGGAAGGAAGAGACAACTTGTTGTAATGAGAGCAAATGTTGGTGTTGAATTTGAATTTGAAGGCTCTTCCTCTATCCCATTTACCAATGTTATGGACACCTTCTGTTATATTCCCCCCCTCCTGATAGGCAACCTAAAAAGAGGAAGAACATTAAAGTTATTTTACACCCTCCCCCACCGCTGCTAGTGCTTCTCAACCAAGCCAAACTCAACCCACTTTAGATACCCATTGGAAGAAGAAATACAAAGATGTTGTTTTTGAATACATAGCTATATGGTGGTTTGATGAAGTTATCCCCTTCAATGTTGCCCGCTCTCCTTCAATGTTGGATGTTGTTGTTGTTGCAAGAAAGGGCTTCAAAGGCCCTGCATTGCATGACTTGAGGGGATCTCTTTTGCAAAAAGAAGTTTCATCCATACAAGAATACTTGAAGGATTTTAAAGATTCATGGGCCAGAACAGGTTGTACCATCATGTCAGATGGATGGACTGATGAAAGGAACCGTACAATAATAAATTTCCTTGTCTCTAGCCCGCAAGGAACCATGTTTTTGAAATATGTTGATGCATCTAATAAGGTGAAAGATGCAAACCTATTATTTCAATTGTTGAATGAGATTGTTATATCAGTGGGGGAGGCAAATGTTGTTCAAATCATCACTGATAGTGCCTCGAACTATGTTCTTGCCGATAAAATGTTAGAAGCTAAATACAGGACCATATTTTGGACCCCATGTGTTGCACATTGCATAGACTTCATGCTTGAGGACATAGGCAAACGGGAATGGATCAAGAACATTGTAGAGCATGCCAAATGCATTACAAAATACATCTACAACCACTCATGGGTATTGAACCTAATGAGAAAAACATTGAGGGAAGGGAACTTGTTAGGCCTGCCATCACAAGATTTGCAACTCACTTCCTCACATTGCAATCTCTCATTTCCAAAGCACAAAACTTGAAAAAAATGTTTTCAAGTGATGAATGGAATGAATCTCAGTGGACTCGCAAACAAGATGGAAAAGACGCCAAAAAGAAAGTTTTTGATAACACTTTTTGGAAAAGAGCAACAAAGATTGTGAAAATTGGCGAGCCCCTTGTTAAGGTGTTGTGGTTGCTAGATGGGTAAAAATTGGCCATGGGTTACATATTTGAGGCTATGGATCAAGCAAAGGAGCAGATAAAGACAACCTACAAAGATAGAGTAGCCAAGTATGGGCCTATCTGGGAGATCATTGATAATAGATGGAACAATCAACCCCATCGCCCTATACATGCAACTAGGTATTTCTTGAACCCAAGGTATCATTACAGAGCTCAGTTAGGAGAAGATAAAATTGGCGAGGTCAAAGATGGATTGTACGAGTGCTTGGAGCGCATGGTCCCTGATGAGGCAGAGCAACTAGAAATACATCTCCAGACCAGTTCTTTCACTAGAGCCACGGGCACCTTTGGCAAAAACCTTGCAAAGATTGCAAGAGATGTGGACCAACCAGGTAAGCAATTCCAAAGTTTTTAAGATCAGTTGTTTAAAGTTTAAAGTTTAAATACTTTATTTTTTAGCCATAGTCACAATCTAATCATTAATGAACTATCTTTGTCTTTGCACTGTGCAACACATTGGTGGGAGTCATTTGGTAGTCAGTGTGCTCAATTGCAAAAGTTTGCAATTCGAGTCCTGAGCCAAACTTGTAGTGCTTTTGGGTGTGAGTGCAATTGGTCAGCCTTTGAGAGGATTCACACGAAGAAGAGAAATTGTTTGAAACAAAAATGGTTAAATGATCTCATCTTCATGCAGTACAACCTTCGACTAAGGTGCAACCAGTTGTTGAACAGAACAAAAGGCCTAATACAAATCCTGTTGTGTTGGATGATATTGATCCAACCTCAGAATGGGTGGAGTCTCACCCACCAGAGTTTGACCATGATTTTGACATTGATGACTTGGAGTCCAAGGGGATTGGTTTGGATCCAAATTCCATTAGTAGGAGTTGGAGTAGCACCAAGCATGGCACATGCAAGCACTAGTCATGCAACTCGACCATCTCGTGCTTCCGCTAGTACTACTACAACTACTGCAGTTGCAAATGTCAATGAGGACTCGAAGTCCAAGGAGTCCGAAGACTCTAAGCCAGAGGATGATTTTGCAACTCATATTGAGGATCCCATTTCTAGCAGTGGTGATGAGTTTGATGATTGATCATGTTGATCAATGATATATACTAGCTTGTAGCATATTTTCTGGACTCTAGGCCATTTAGAGCCTCATTGATTATGTATTTTGTTGTTGATATGTATTGCACTCGGTGCCATTTTGATATATTCACTCTTACATGGTATATACATAAGTAGACTTTGCATTTTTTGTCTTTAATGGCTTGGAATCATGGTTTGGAATCTATAATATATATTTTTTTAATAAAATTTAAATATTTCGTGTATTTTTTAGTAAAAACGAGTCGATGAAATCAAATAAATCTAAGTTCGAGTCTGAATTGACCCTCAACCGATCCTGAGGCCAAGTCCGAGTTTTAAAACATTACTCTCCTCCTAGCGGCCCAGTATTTAACATCGTCTGATAGCCATCTAGGGTTATGGTTTTGACTTTCTCAACCCTCAATTGTGATCAGGTTTTGGACCTTCTAGAATCTTCTTGAAATTCCAAACGTGGCTAGCCCCATATGCGTGAGTAATAGGGGTTGTGTAACGCACCCAAATCAACAAACCCAAAAACAATTTGCTCTATGCTCTGATTTGAGTTCATACCCACTTCTCAAGTACATCTAAATTCGCCCTCTTGGAGTGATTTGAAATTATGATACCAAATAATTTTTAAAGAAGCATGAAACAGACACAATAACAGCACATGCCATAATCAAGATTCATGCTAGACTTTAAAAGAATGCTTAAACATGCCATGCACAGCAATAACCAACAAGCAAACATTATAAATACAAATCTCAGAGATAATAATTAATACACAGCAGAAATAAATATACAAGCAAAGGATGTTGATTTTTCAATAAGCAAGGTTAAGCATGAAGTTCATTCCATTTTTAGCATTTAACCATAACCATTAATGTTGCAACAACCAAGATTACAAGAAGAAGCACCATGCACAAGAACATAAGAAGTATCCTGGGAAACCCTTCTCAACAAGGGAAGAAAACCCAGCCAAATCCTTTGCTATATTCTTCAAGAGAAAGACCTTCACCACCAAGAAAACCTAGCAAACAAGAGGGTGTTCAAACCCTAGAAGACTAGCGCCCAAGAGACGTGCGCACTTTTCCCAAGAAGGTGTACTTGCTGAAATTTCCAAACTCATATGAAAGATATGAATCCTCAATGGGGAATTTACCTTTACTTATACTAACCTGAACCTGTCAACAGAAGTGTCTATTGGCACAACAGGGCCAACCTCACTAGCTTATAATATAATTAATATTAACCAGATTAATTATCTTTTACATTAATTACCAGTCACATTAAGGTGGGGCCGACTTGTACCCTTTACATTACAATTAGGGTTACAGGCAGGTCTGACTCTTGAACAATATAGCAAGGGATCTGATACACACACTAGTGCTCATCCACTAAGGGCACATCCATAGGGATGTCCATATCTCTAGCTCACTGCATTACACAGAAGAACCACTTCTTCGCTAGTGCTCAGCCACTAGGATCACGTTCACCTCTGCTCATCCACAGGCACGTCCACTCAACAGATCTTCTTTCCCACTACATTACACAAGAGAGTCATCTGGAGTTTCTTGTCAACTCTTCTGCTCAGAGGAGGCTAATACATCATCTTCATTTATGTTCTCATGACGATGCACCTAGCACTTTGGGATTTCACACGTTCACCTTGTGCTTAGCCACAGGCACGCCCAACTCTGCAGATCACCTTTCTCATTGTGTTACACAGGAGAATCATCTAGAGTTCTTCTCGACTCTCTGTATGGAGGAGGTCATCTCTACGTTCCAGCTCTGTCTCAGATAGGAACCACACACCCTTCTTTGGGGCTTTCTCTCAGGTTTGTAAGCTGGAGAATGTCTCACATAGCTGTAATGATCCACATCTCACAGGTTTGTAAGCTGGAGAATGTCTCACATAGCTGCAATCATCAACAAAGGAAACCATGACAAAGAGCACTTATCTTAAACAAAACCAATCACCAACTGATTGCAGACCAAGGACGTTCCACCCAACCTTAGACATCGTTGTTCCAAGTCTCAACATCAAGTCACCCCTGAGCCAGGGCTATGAATCCACAAGGACTGTTCCAGGGCGTCACTCAACTTCCCAAACCAGTCATCACTCAAGCTCTCACAGGTTTCTCAACACACAGCAATCCAAAGTAAACCAACTCTCTTCTCTCCAGCCTGCACCACCCAAAGACAATGAATCCCCTTCACTACCACGTCGTCCCTCAAGAATCTCCATGTTGGGAATCTCGGGATTTGCAATTGTGAGCAAGGTTTAGCACATGCCAATGCATCTCAGGCATACAGGCACCAATTCATGGCTGGAATACACCAGTAATTACTACAACCAGCAAAACAATGGCTTCTTTCGTCATCAATTCATCCCCATGTCCCAACCAAGAACAAGAATGAATGAGGAATGATGAGTGAATGAACCAACCAAATGATAGAGCAAAAGAGTGAACCCCCAAACAACCCACAAGAGGTGTTTATATATTTACTTGGAAATTATGAACCACGTGACCTTCCCCCCAAGGAGCTCATGTAACCACTTTTCTCAATTAAAACCAAGATGGGTAATTAAAATATAATAAAAAGACTTGGCCCCTTTAGCCCCTTCTCTCATGGAATCATAACCCCCTATAACTCGCATCCTTGTCCGTCTTGTAGCCAACGATGTATTTTAATTTGCAAAGTTCAAAGCATTACATTTCCTAGGCACTCCAACCTCTTTTAATTGTTCAGGCATTCCGGTCTTTCATCAAATAAACAAAATACATTATTAATCTGGGGACTCAAAATCGAGGTATTACAGGCTTGTAGCATCCCTGTTTTCAAACCCCAAACTAGCGATGTGTATAGTAAATGTAGTATGTGGTCGAGAGCAAAGCGATGTGTATTATAAATGTAGTAAGTGGCCGAGAGCCAAGCGATATATATTGTAAATGTGATGCATGGCCGAGAGCCAATATGCAAATGACGTAAATTGAAATATAATGAATAAAATGTATCGCCAGCTACAAATAGACAAAGATGGAGATTGGAAGCTAAGTATCCACAAGAGAGGGAAGGGGTCCAAGGGGGAGAGTTACCCATATCTATTAAACCAAAACCCATTTCTTATTTTCTTCTAAACTATCTTTACCATGAACCTTCCATTAGTTGTTGAGTGTTTTCGAGCCCAATCATTGAATTCGTGTAAGAGGGTTGGTGTGAGAGTCACTTCCCATAGTTATTGAGAACGTGGGGGCTGAGTACAATCAACTTGGGGAAGAGTGCAAGTCAAGCAAGCATGAGAAAGAAGGAAAATTTGTATGGGTAGCAAACCAGCATTATTCATTCACGTTTTTTGCAAAGAGAGCAGTTTTTACATAGAGTTTTATGGCCAGCAATGGAGTTTTGAGTGTTAAAGCTTGAAGGCAGTTGTTGTGGGCATGTTTGGTTGTTGTTTGGAGCTTTGATTTCGTGGAGAAAGAGGTTAAGGGCCTGTGAGTGAAGTTTTGCCAAAATTCATCCAGGGAAGCACGCGTTTTGCTGTTGGGCAAATTCGTGTTGCAGCTGTGGAATTCCTAAGGTCCCGACAAGTAGAATTATTGTCCAAGTTGTGTTGGAAGCCCTGGAGGGGAGTGGAAAGGCCTGAGGGACTGTGAGCAGTGAAGGGGGATTCCATCCCTTGGGTTGTGCAGGTTGAGGGGAAGTGAGCTAGTGGACTGGAACTTGTTGTGAGTTTAACTGTTGAAAGGGGGATGTTAGCTAGCCTTAGGGACCACCATCTCTTGTGGATTCATAGCCCCAGCTCGAGAATGTCTTGTTGTTGAGAACTAGAACAACAAGGTTGCGGTTGGGAGGAACGTCCTCTGCAGCAGGTTGCATATTTACATAAGATAAGTGTTCTTATTTGTTGCGTTTAATTGTGTTAAATGTTGATATATATTTGTTGTGCATCTACTCTGAGTTATCTTGGTTAATGTTCCTTGTTGTGAGCATAAAGATGTATTTAAATATCTACTTAAGAGGTTGAATAATGTTGTACGTATTTAGTTGTTGCTATGCACATTAAAGAGTAGTTATAATTATGTTTTTATTGAGTATGGACAGCTGAATGAACTTGAATGTCATGTTGTGTGTCACTTTCCGCATTTAGATTTAGTATCAAAAATTTTCTTGGGTCATTTTAGCAGTGACGTGACCTAGCTGGAGGTTGGGTACATTACAAGGCTGACATGGCATCCACTCGTACCATGATGGTCAACACAATAGGTCAACATGCAAGAGTCATAACTTTTGCATACAAGCTCCGATTGATGCAATTTTTTGCACCGTTGGAAAGGTCTCAATGTGTAGAAAAGCATCTGAGCGCAAGCTGGGAAAGTTTTGACCCAAAAAAATGTCGTTTGATGCCTTAAAATGGCTACGGAAGGTTTCAAACCCCAATTTTCCAAACTAGGACCTGCCATTAAAATGACCCTGCAAATTGATTCCTCCCATTTTTCCACTCTGAAAGCATCGAGATAGATGACAAATAATATTATGATCCAATCCAGAACATCTACTTGCAAATCCAAGTGTATTGTAGCCTTGGAATCAATCACTGATCCCACCAAAAGTTTTGGTACTGTCTCCCAAACATCATACGCCATCATTGTATCCCTGCACAAGTGGTCTTAAACCGCAACCTCATGAGTCATAATTGAAGGGCTCAACAATGGAAGGAGTTAATGCAACACGGGTACCTCACCCATACACCTCAAAATCTCTCAATTGATTTATGTACACTTCTTCAATCACACCATTCAAAAATGTTATCTTTACATCCATTTGATATAAAGACCAACCATAGCATGCTACTAATCCAAGAATGGTATGGATAGAATTACACTTGGCAACTGGAGCAAAAGTCTCATCATAAGCGTTTCTGAGAGAACCCTCTAGCAACAAACATGGCCTTCTACTTTTTAATACTCCCATCAGCTACATATTTGAGCTTGTACAACCATGTAGAATTAATCAATGTTTTTGCTATAGGCCTTGGTACAATCCCCCAAACATCATTTTTCAAGGAGTTCTACTTCTCCATCATGGCATCCTGCCATTCCTACTCTGCATATACCTCCTAAAATTTGGAAGGCTCAACCAACTTCCCATTGTCATGCACCAGAGCCACTAGATAAGTAAGTAAGTTATAAAGGCCACCGTGTGCACACCTCTAGCCAAAGTCCTCAGGCTTGCTAGACTACAATCTCTAAGTGTGCAGTGAGAGCCATGGCAAAAGACCCTAGTGAGGGCCCCCAGTATATTGTTGGGGTTCTTGGTCAAGGACCAAGCAGGAAGTCCCTAGATGTGTTCTAGGGCCCCTGGATGTGTTCCAGGGAATCCTTGCTCGATGCTTGGATTGATCCTTGGATGTGTTCCTTGGTGGTTGATGATATAAGTCCCTAGATGTGTTCTAGGGCCCCTGAATGTGTTCCAAGGAATCCTTGCTTGGTGCTTGGATTGATCCTTGGATGTGTTCCTTGGTGGTTGATGATGTAAGTCCCGAGATGTGTTTTAGGGCCCTTGGATGTGTTCCAGGGAATCCTTGCTTAAACGCTTGGGTTGATCATTGGTCTTGTACCTTGGTGGATGAAAGACCCTAGATGTGTTCTAGGGCCCCCAGATGTGCTTTGGGGTACCCTGGTCTTGGACTAGGCAGTTCTTGGTTGTGTACCAAGATGTGATGATTTGTGATCCTCTTCCTCTCTCCCGGGATGGTTCATGAGACCTAGGAGCAACCACAAAGATGGACATGACCACTTCATGGATGTTTCCTCCTATGCAGTGATGATAAAAGTTTATAAGCCATCATGAGAATTATGTGGACATGTTTTGCCATTGAGGAGGAACCCCTTGACCTTGTCTTGTAGTCCCCCCTTTCTTGTTTTTGTTTCCCTCCTTGTTTAATGTAGTGTTGGGGTTTTATAAGTCACTTTGACTTAATTGACTTTTAACTAATATTTTTATTAATTAAAAATATTAATTAATTTATTAATTATCTTTTATTTATTTTATTTTTTATTAGGGTTTGACTTAATCCTAAAGATAGGGTTAAAATAGAAAACCCTAACCTACCCACCTAAGATATAAATAAGATCCTACCCCTCTCTCATTCACCTACACTCACTCTCCTCACTCTTCCTAGTCTGAATTTGCTGCGGCTACTTCAGATTGTTTATGGTACGGCTTCTCTAAGTGAATTTTCTATTTCAGATTTGAGGTATTGTTTGGCTGGGAGCTTCAGTTCAGTTTTATTGAGGAGATACTACAGTCCTCTATCCTTGGCTGTATGTGTATGCTGTGGACTTCTTGCTTGGCTGTTGTGGGTCTTCTATCAAGAGCCGTGGACCTTCCTGTGACCGCCACGGACCTCTCCTCAGCTGGTTGTGTGAGCCGCAGACCCTCCTAGTACCTCTGTGTGTGCCGCAGCCTCTTCTTTTGCTGCTACCGTATATTGTTAAGGGTACCGTGACCTCCTTTTCCTTACTGTCCCTATCTGTGGGTGCTTTTCCCTCTTGCTGTTCCTTTTGCTGGTGTTTTTGCTGCTTGAAGGGTTTCTCTCTTGCTGTCCTATTAGCTGGTACCTTCTTGATTTGAAGGGCTTGTATTACAGTCCAGTTTTTGGACAGTTTGTTGTGGGTGTTTGCTTCAGCTCTGTCTGTGGTCCTCTATTTGGCAAAACAGTCTATCTAACATCATGGTAGAGATCAAACCCTTGAGTTTTTTATCCTTGATTATTAAACTAATTTCTGAGCATATAAAAGAGGACAGCATCCATATGTCAGGTAGATCTCTTGGCTAAAGGTAAGATTTATTTTTCTGCACTTAATCTACATTCAGAAATTTTGTTTTGTGTTCAGAATTACTTCTACATGTTCAGATCTCATTGTCTATATTTAATCTGCTCAAGTTATTGCTTAAAGTGCTGATCTACATTTGTAATTAGTGAACAGAATTTAAAAAGGATATTACTGTTTTCTATTTTCCCTAAAACAAAACCATTGCAGGACTAGAAAACACCAACACATGAGGAGCACTAATTAATCATCAAAACTTAGGGAAACCCTTATTTGATGGGTTCCCTATCCAAAAATGCACCAAGGGTTAATCAAATATGTGAGCAAATGTTGAGCGAAACCCTCCAATACCCCTCATATGCTAGATGTGAGCCTCCAACCACTGAAAACATACCATACCACCATAATGAACATATCCATCAATAATTACTAGGGTGTTTCATCAATAAGAACTGTAAAATCCCACATCATCATCATCCAACCCCTTGGGGGTCTAGAACCATCATACATATGTGCCAAGAGTAATACCATGACACTAATATTAGTCATATAAAGTAGCAAGCATCGTCATCAACTATCCACTAGCATGTTCATTTGTCAACAAAAGATTTGCACCATAAAGAGGGAACCAAGCCATGACAATCCATCACAAAGGGGAAATAAGTCTCCTCCAATCCAAAGTACTCAAACAACCTAATTGAAGTACCATCCTCATGAAGCTATCATCCTGCAAATCCATGTAATGCCTGATGAAAATCACATATGTAATCATCATGCTATATGAGGGGTGACACATACCAAGTTGTATTCTTATTCGTTGTTACTATGATTAAACCTAGCCATTGTTAACCTGCAAAGCAGGAATGGCCTTAACACGCGACTCGTTATGGATTAGGTTTATGCCAATTTCAGACAGGAATAACTGCAAAATGAAATAGACAGAAACATGGAGGCAGATCAGGTTTAGCGACTAACACATGGCATTTGACAAGCAATAAGCACAACTCCAAAAACTCTGAGCTCGATATCGCTATAACAATAACTTGGAGACACAATATAGGGCGCATGGCCAGTAGTGCAGTAGACATAGAGAAAACAAGCACATACAGAGTTTGGCTTGTTACTTCTCTACTGGAATTAGAGTATGAAAACACAAGATAGAATCAAATGCAAGTAGCGGTGTCCATGGACTAGGGAGGCCAGTAAATTGGGCTCTAAACCTTGTTCTCATTTTTTATTCTTTTAGTTTTTGCTGATTTTGCAGGCATCTATTGTTTTTCCCCTAACGGTATTTGACGTTTCATGAAGAACAATAGCCCAATAAATGGCATTTGAGACTTCGAATTGTGACAGAATTTTGGATGGCAGAGTGATGTGAAAGCACGAACCTGCTTTTGCAATGTCAGGATTTTCAAGTGCATCTCCGCTCCCTGTTTGGTGAGCTGATCCATCTTCTCCTCCATCTGACCAACACAGAAACAAATACATTGCAAGCCCACCACAGCTCATGATAATATTGATTAACGCTGAATACATCCATCCATCCATCACAAATGAAAGCTAATAAGGAAGGAAGGAACCTAGCTTAAATTAAAGTCGTACCTCTAAAAGCGATGTCTTGGGCACCTGCCTCCCATCTCCGAGATGTTCGTACAGATCTGCATACAGCTCCTCCACGTCTTCTTCTCCGCCCATTTCGATTTCTATCTCTATGAATGAGAGACTCGGTGAGGGTTATTCTTCTGTGTTGTGTTCAAAAGCTCATCCTTCAATCAGATTCATAAATGAAAGTTAACACGAAAAGCACTCCGAGGATTATGCTTGGTGGGCACTCTGCACTTGCCAAACCAAAATAGACTGACTGAATTGAATCAATTTAATGGCGGACTGGCGGGAAGTCGCGTGAATATAGAATGCGCCACGCTCCCCGAAATTATTTCTATACGACTAGGCTTTCATTAGGGCGTGTTTCACCATACGCTAGGGGTTGAGGACACTTGTAAAGGTATATTTCTTATTATTAAGAATATTTCTCGAAGCACTCAACCATCTCCCCCTATGTGACATGAGTCGAAGCACTCAACCATCTCCCCATCTCTCATATGAGTCTATTGGCTATGAATGGGTGTGTGGTATTATTAGTCCTTGCCGTAGGCATAGAGGGACTATAGCGATGGATAAATCTTTGACTTCATTTTAGTTTGTCCTTTGATCATAAATATTTCCATATTATCTATTGTTGGAACCAGGGAACTGAAAACATCGATTTTTATATAAAAAAAGTATCATATTTGTCATAATCTGATTGGACAAGGGATTGGAAGTCTTATTGCTGGCTTCGTTATTCCCAATGTTATATATGTTGGCATATCCAAAGTATTTGATCGTATATGGTCTTTTTGAATCATATATTTTCTTATGCATTCGTCAAAGGTGGATTAATGCTAGCATTAATTCGAATGTTTGGTTTAGCATTTTATGCTAGTTAAATTTATGGCAATGTTTGATATGGTGGCATATCGAAAGTTTAGCCTTCCAATACATTCTCTGGTATTCGAACTATTGTTACAAAAAATATAATATTTTTTTTTGGATACGTCACAGACCTACCACATTGAATTTTTTTCTTAAATGTTTACAGAGCATTTCTGACAGACTTAAATGTTTACATAACAGGCTTGGTAGTGTTGAATGGTTACTTAACAGGCTTGTTACAAGACATTTTCTTCCATTTTTAAAATTTATATGCTCCAGCAGCATTGTTGGTTCACTGGTCCATGCTTGTTTTTTGCATGGCACTGATTTCTTATTTGCATGTTGTTGTTGTTTTTGCTTGCATGTTCGTGTTGTTGCAGTTTGCACGTTTGGGTTTCTGCAATCGCGATTGGAACAGCATCGTTCCTGGGGGAGTGGTTGTTGTTTGTTTCTTTCTTCGTTGTATGTTGTTTATTGTTGTTTGATTCGACTTTGCAGGGTTTCGGTTGTTAATGTTTATGCCATTATTATAGTTCTTTGCATTTCAATAGATAAGAGCAACATAAGAACAAGATCACTGAGAAATACACATTCACAAGAGACACAACATTTATCCTGGGAAACCCTCTAGGGGAAGAAAACCCAGC
>ML777313.1:848460-889479 GCA_009831015.1 Picea engelmannii
GCCCATAAGCACATAGGAAGATCTTGATCGTGAATCATGGTCTTTATAGCTTCCATAATTGTTCTGTTCTTCCTTTCAGCTACACCGTTTTGTTGGGGATTATAGGGAGTAGTGAGTTCCCTCTTGATCCCAACATCTCTGCAAAAGTTTATGAACTCCTTTGAGGTATATTCTCCTCCATTATGTGACCTGGGTATCTTAATCTTTCTTTCAGAAAGATTCTCTATCAAGGCTTTGAATTCCTTGAATTTACTGAATACTTCATCTTTAGATTTTAAGAAATATATCCAGGTCTTACTAGAATAGTCATCAATAAATGATACATAGTATACATACCCGCTAATGGAGGATGATGGCAATGGGCCACACACGTCTGAATGAATGAGTTCCAATACTCCCTTTGCTTTATTGTCCCTCTTTGTAAAAGGGTTCTTGATGTTCTTCCTTTGCGCACATCCATTGCATATGCCTTCTTGATCGACCTTGAGTTCTGGTAAACCTGTGACAACTTTGCATATATATGGTARCACCTTGTAGTTGATGTGGGCCAATCTTCTATGCCAAAGTTCGCATGAGTTTTCAATGGTATGGGTCATGGCAGTTTTTGGGTGACCCTTCAGCTTATATAAGCCATTTTCTTAACTTCCGATGATGATTGCTTCATTTAAGGTTTCTCCTTTAGCCCACATAAGAACTTCTCCATCTATGAAGGCAACTCTATAGCCTTTCTTGTCTAAGGCTGATATGGAGAGTAAGTTCTTCTTTAAGCCATGTACATAGAGTACGTCCTTCATTGTTATTGAGTTTTATGAATCTAGCTTGTAATTTGATTCTCCTAGTCCCTTGATGGGATATTGATAATCATCTCCAAGAGTTACTTTCTGAGAAAACTTCTTTTCTGAAATACAAGAGAGAGTATTTTTCTTGCCCGTCATATGTTTTGATGCACCGCTATCAATGAGCCATGTGTCCTCTCCAGGTGATATAGATACTGAGAGAGATGAGATCAAGACATGGTCCTTAATCATCTTCATAGGTGGTTCTTCATCTTCGACTATGTGAGCATGTTGCCTTTTGTGCTTCCTCTTGTATTATTCTCTTTTGACTAGACAATTATTCGCCTTGTGTCCCATCTTATCACAATGATATCATTGTATAGATTTGCGTTGTCCTTTCTTCTGAAAATTTCTTGGATGAGATTATTGGTTGTTGAATTTGTTTGATGGTTGAGGCTCTCTATGAGTTTCCCTTTTGAAGTAGGGTTTCTTCCTTCCTCCTTTTGTATGAGTAGCTAGGGCTTGATCATCATCCTTTGCGAGTAGTGTTTCACGGTTGGCTATCCTTGTCTCTTCTTGGATGCATTCTTCCCATAAGCTCTCAAACTGTAATTTCTCCTTTCTGCCACATACCGACTGGATGAAAGCATCCCAAGGTCTTGTGAGACCATTTAGGGTTGTTATTATGAATTCGTCTTCGTCGATGGTGTCTCCAATCGCTTTTAACTGTTCTTTTATTTCTGAGATTCGAGAGAAATATTCTTGAATCATTTCTCCTTTCTGCAACTTGGTATTCTTCAATTGAGATCTTAGATTCATCTTTTGATTGATGTTCTTTCCTTCATATAGTTTGCTTAGAGAGTCAAACATTTCCTTCGGAGTTTTCTTGGATGATACATACGGGATCAGGTGGTCTTTGATTGAATATGTAATGATTCTTTGAGCCTTGATTGAGTCCTTCTGATGCTTCGCTTTCTCTACGACATCTTCAGGTTCCTCCACCTCTTCTTTGATAAATTTTGCTAGGTCATTCTCTGCAAGGATCAGACCGATCCTATACTTCCAGGCACGGAAGTTGTCTATGCCTTCTAGTTTCTCAACAAGCTTTGTGCTTGCAGACATCTTGTACTTGAGGCTATGAAAATGACCAAAAAATGAAAATGCTTAAAATCAATTTTTGACCTTACCAGGAGGTGCGCTTGGCTGAGGCGAGTAGCCTG
The DNA here is from genome assembly GCA_009831015.1 of Picea engelmannii. NCBI lineage: Eukaryota > Viridiplantae > Streptophyta > Pinopsida > Pinales > Pinaceae > Picea > Picea engelmannii. The sequence continues at coordinate 850,457 of ML777313.1, forward strand.
GTGTACTTGGATCTGAGAAAATCCAACTTTTACCCTGTCAAATCTGATCTGTAGATTTATGGACTGGTGCTTCTGGTACTCTGGTACTTCTGGTACTTTTGTGAAACTAGGGTTTCACTTTCTGGGAGATCCAGCCACTGAAAAGGTGCGCTCTAAGTGCCAAAATGATCCTTGGGGGAGTGCGCAACTTTCTAGGTGGTTAGGGAGTTTAAAAGATTCACTTTTGCAAAACTCTAATTTGCAGGTACTGCAATAGTGACGTTTTTCTCTTGCGAAATATGTTTCCTTCGGGTTGGCTCTGATACCATGTTAATGTTTATGCCATTATTATAGTTCTTTGCATTTCAATAGATAAGAGCAACATAAGAACAAGATCACTGAGAAATACACATTCACAAGAGACACAACATTTATCCTGGGAAACCCTCTAGGGGAAGAAAACCCAGCAAAAACTTCCTTATCATAAATTGCCAATACAATGTTCAAGAGATAACTCAAACCAATACAGATAGTCCTCCCCAAAAGATGTGCCACACTTCTTCTCCTCTCTCCAACTGGTAATTGCAGCTTGCCTCTTAAAAAAATGAGCAATTGAGTTGTGTGATAAAGTGAGGCGCTAGCCTCCCCATATATACAAGACTGGCATGTGTGAAAGGTCTTCACTGGCAGGGCCGACCTCTCACTCTGGGTGGGTAAACCCACCTTTAATTTAATTATGGGTCTCAATAATAATTGTTTTGGCCGACTTCTTATTCTGCCTATTACAATTGTCCGATGACCAATTTGCAAAAGGGGATTTGGTCTTAATACAATTACCAACATGATTAATCCACAACGGGGATTAATTCTATGAATAAAATAACAATAATATTAAGAATACTCTTTGCAGTTACATTATTTCAACACCGGTCTTGCGCCTGCAGTTGGACCTTATTTTGCAGAGTTTCGGTCTTGCACTTACACTTGGGTTCTTATTTGTTGCTTGTTCTTGTTTGCCCAGGGTTTGCAATGTTGGGATGTTGCATCTGCAGTTGGATCTCTGGTTACATTTTTTTGCAGTGGAGTTTGCATAGAATACTATTAAGATAAAATAATTGACTAAAAAATTGCAGGCGATGTAAATTGCATCTCTTACGCGTTGAAGCAGAGTTTGTCGGCCTCAAAGTATATTTCATAGCTGTCGATGCTTTTTTCATGGATTTTGTGTTGCTATGGTTTCATAGTTATGAGAATGCATTTTGCTGTGTGGGAGATATAGATGTTCTCTCCCTTTTATTTTCCTCTTGTAAACTGTGTTTCTGACTCTATAGTTTCTCGTGTTTCTGTGGTCATTCCGACCGACCGTTGTTCGGTTGCATACTTAGCCAATTTTATGGACGCGGCTTCGCGGATAGGTTCTATCGAACTATGACAGGTCGTGTTCAGTGTATACATTAGCTTTCCCGAATTAGTTTTCTTTAAAAGAAGGGCTCCTGGACATAAGAGAATGTAATTTATGAAATTATAGGTTTTCTGGACAACATAAGTTAATGATCGCGGGTTCTCGGTGTGGCGGGCTGAAAATTGGGCTTTTATTGTTTCGTGCCCTGCAAATAGCACAGAGAGTTCCGCAAGGTCGTGTTCGGTGTATACATTAGCATTCCCGAATTAGTTTTCTTTAAAAGAAGGGCTCCTAGACAGAAGAGATTGAAATTTATGAAATTATAGGTTTCCTCGACAACATAAATTAAACATAGGAAATATGTAATTTTATAAAGTAGATATATAAAGCATGCACAGAGCCCTCATCCCATACTTAGCCAGTTTTTGCATCGCGGGTTCTCGGGGTAGCCGATTGAAAATTGACAATCGGAGAGTTCCACGATCTACAAATTGACAATCAGACTTGCGGACTATTTGAATTTTAAGAGCCTCGTGTCCAAAAAAATTAGCATTCTTGAAATAGTTTAGTTTACATACGTTTTACATACTCTGGTGGACAAAAACAAAAACAAAAGAAAAGTAAGCATTTTTTGGATCGCGAGTTCTCGGGGTGGCGGGCTCTAAATTCAGCTTTTGTTGTTCTGTGTCCTACAAATAGCACAGAGAGTTCTGCAATATACAAATTGACAATCAGACTTGCGGACTATTTGAATTTCAAGGGCTCATGTCCAAAAAAATTAACATTCTCGAATTACTTTTCTTTACGTACGATTTACATACGTTCGTGGAGAAAAAGACAGAAAAATAGTAGTATCGTCTGTTACATAGGGATCCATCCCCGCTACCTTCACCGCTTCCCAATACACATTAAATATGATTTCAAAAGTCAAAACCGACTAGACAGGTTCGAAAAGATGGGCTTTAGTAACTGGAAAGCTCGAGTACACCTCCCATTAAAATGAATAGGCAGGCGAATATTATGGGACCTAGTAATTTCTTTTTGCCTGCATTTTGAATTTGCGAAAATAATTTATTTATTTATTTATTTTGCTTGTGCAGTTTTAGTTTTCTTAAAAGCTTCAGCATAGTTCACGAACGTGTCACCCACAGAGGCCTTGACGTCATGTCCCTCTTTAATATTGTGCATATCTTAGATGTCAGATTTGAGAATCTAAACGGATATGGGAATTTTAATACGTGCTGCTAGTCACTATTCAACGTACAGATTTGAAAAGATTGGCATTAATAAGCGAAAATATCGAGAACATCTGTCATTAAAACGAATCAACACAAAATTGACGGAAGATCATCCAGCGTTGCTTTTAAATACTTATTGTCATTTCTCTCTATCATCAAAGAGTTGTGCTTTAGGGTGCCTTTGTTCTAATGTTCCTGGTCATGGACATGTAAGACAACTTAGAGATGCGATTGAGGGGCAGATGAAAGAAGAGAGACTGGTTTTATGTGACGTGAGCTTTGAGTAAAAAAACACTCTGTTATACAAGACAAACTCAGAGAGGACGAAAAAAAATATAAAATATGTTCTGCAAATTTTTTCGAATAATCCACAGTATTTGTGATAGTTTGTCGACGTTTCGGATCCAGATCAGGATCCATCTTCAGGACGTAAAGCCAAGGATAAAAGTAGAAAGGAGAAGCAATAAATATCATCTTGTTTGGAGGGAGAAAGCTAAGTCGGCTTAAAACCCTAAAATTAATTATTTAATAAAATAAAATTATTGAATTTGTTAAGTTTTGTTTGGAGGGAGAAAGCTTAAGAAGTCGACTTAAACCCTAGAATTAGTTATTTAGTAAAAGAATTTATTAATTATTTAATAAAATAAATTGTTATGTTTTAATTTTAATAAAGACTTAATTTTTTATTTTTTACTAAAAACAACTTATATTAATAAAGTAACCATACTGTAAATTTATGTTATTATAATTAGTATTATAATCAAGGGTTATTAATAATGGCAATTAGCCCTAGAGTTACTAAGTTAAGGGTTAAAAAACCCTAGTATTAATAATAATATTATTAGAGTAGTCTTGTTAATGAATTATTAAAGTTGGTATTTACTAGTGTTTAGAGTTATGAGTGTTGGCGATGAGTATTTTAACCCTTCTTTTTAATGCTAGTGATAAGGATTTAGTCTATCTAGAGTTTATTAAGTTTATTAGTAAGGTAAAGGTTTCAAGTTAAGCTTGTGAAATTAACATTAAGCTCAAAAAGGGGGGAAGGGGCGGGGAGGGGGAAGAGCTAACTCTAGGGTAAAAGACCATAAGACAAGAGCAAAGAAAAGGATTTAAGGAGAGTAAGGGAGACCTCAGTGAATTTACCTATTGTTGTTGTGATGAATCAAAGGTAGCCAGTTTTCATTTATCTCTAGACCATTGTCCCTATTTAGGTTGTTGGGATGCTTAATGATTTCTATTGCTTCCCTGATCTGACGTTTTAAAACCTATGCTTAATGTTTTCTATTTCTTAATGATTTCTATTGCTTCCCTGAACTAGAAATGGAATGTTGCTTTTATCTTCAAGTTCCATTGTGAATTTGATATGTGTTGAAATACCATTCAGATGTTTGAAGAATTTTTCAAGTTCTTCTTTCCCATGGGGCCATAACACGTTAGTGTCATCAACAAACCTCTTCCATCTTAATGGTTTCAAGGGGTGAGTATCAAGGGCTCTCTTCTCATCTATCATTAAGCAATAGAAATCATTAAGCATATGTTTTAAAACGTCGGATCAGGGAAGCAATAGAAATCATTAAGCATCCCAACAACCTAAATAGGGACAATGGTCTAGAGAAAAATGAAAATTGGCTACCTTTGATCCATCACAACATCAACAGGTAAATTCACTTAGGTCTCCCTTACTCTCCTTAGATCCTTTTCTTTGCTCTTGTCTTATGGTCTTTTACCCTAGGGTTAGCTCTTCCCCCCCCCTTTTTGAGCTTAATGCTAATTTCACAAGCTTAACTTGAAACCTTTACCTTACTAATAAACTTAATAAACTCTAGTTAGACTAAATCCTTATCACTAGCATTAAAAAGAAGGGTTAAAATACTCATTGTCAACACTCATAACTCTAAATACTAGTAAATACCAACTTTAATAATTCATTAACAAGACTACTCTAATAATATTATTATTAATACTAGGGTTTTTTAACCCTTAACTTAGTAACTCTAGGGCTAATTACCATTGTTAATAACCCTTGATTATAATACTAATTATAATAACATAAATTTACAGCCTGATTACTTTATTAATATAACCTATTTTTAGTAAAAAATAAAAATTTAAGTCTTTATTAAAATTAAAACTTAACAATTTATTTTATTAAATAATTAATAAATTCTTTTACTAAATAACTAATTCTAGGGTTTAAGCCGACTTCTTAAGCGTTCTCCCTCCAAACAAAACTTAACAAATTCAATAATTTTATTCTATTAAATAACTAATTTTAGGGTTTTAAGCCAACTTAGCTTTCTCCCTCCAAACAAGATGATATTTATTGCTTCTCCTTTCTACTTTTATCCTTGGCTTTACGTCCTGAAGATGGATCCTAATTTGGATCTGAAACGTTGACAAACAGTCACAAATACTGTGGATTATCCAAAAAATTCTGTAAACAATCACCACAGAAATCTTAACAGTCAAAGTATGTTCTAGTTGGTGTTCTCCCTGTGTTCGATGCTTTGGTTGGTTGAAAAGGTTGTCTGGAGATTTGTTTGTTGAACTTCTTTGTTTTCTTGCTGGGAATTGTGATGGATTTTGAGGTCGCGTGCAAAATAGTTCTTCGTTTAAGTATATAGCTTCTTTCAACAACACAGATTCGGCAAGTGTATTGAATTGTACAGATCCCAGAAGAATTTGTTTTCCTCGGGGGCGACGCATTTACAGTGGCTTGCAAAATGGCCTGTCATGTTCGTAAATGGCGCGAAATATTGCTCCATTTGTGAATGTAACCAGAGGCGGGTAACATAAACTGTATGGGTGGATAAAACGACATATTATCACTACAAAAGTTTCTATTTCAAACTTAGATGAGCTACATGTGGGTCTGGTAATCGACTTGACAGAAAGCCATGTTCTTTGTCAAAGTTTGTTCGGTTTCCTTTGGATGTAGTTGCAGACTCCACATATTTGGCGTCACCTCTGAACATTCTAGACCTTTCTGTGGGCCGCCATACCTCCACCGCTATGAGGAAAGATATATTTTGATGCCTTTTGCAACATTTGATACACTTGTCATACTTGTGTTGGTGCGTTCTGCAGCATTTGATGCACTTGCCACACATCTGTTGCCCAAAGAAGTTATGTACCTCAATAGATTTGCATTTTGCATTTGGGTTGAACGTTTCTTCCAATTTACTATAATAAAGCAAAGAAGTTCAACATACAAATCCTCAGGCATTCTTTTCAACCAAACAGATGATTGAATACAGCGAGAATACCAGTCACTGCGTACTTGAATTTTTTTGCCCTACCATAGCTATTGTGAGATAAAATGACTTTGTCCACTTTGAAATCGGCTTGAATCGCATTTCTAAGTTGTCTCGGATGTCAAGGGTCAAGAACATTAGAAGGAAAGCACCTTAAACCCCAACTTTTCGACGACAGAGGGAAATTAATACTTGACAAAGAATGGAATGTTGAATAAGCAGCCATTGCAAGCAAGCCATATCTGGAAGAGACAAGGTATTCAAAAATCTGGGATAGATGTAGTTGGCAGCACCGATTAAGTACATAATCCAAAATTTATATTTAACTCGTTTTTTACGAATAAAGAGTTTGAACGTCAAGAAAATTGTGAAGAAGCTTCATTAATGTACATATTTCAGTATTTTCCAATTTTTGGTATTTGTTTTAATTGTATTTTGTACCTTCTTCCCTTGTGTCATTAAACATGAACGACAAGCTTTACTTTCTGTTGCCCACTACTTCGATCTAAATAAAGACTGGTCTTTTCTTGCTTTACATTTTACATTTAAGAATAATTTTTCATAAGCGGCTCAACTGTTGACACAATGTTCATGTTCAGTATATTGGATATATTGTAGCTTCTTCTATTTGATAATATATATGCATATATACTAATATCTGTACTATTGGAATAAATTCAAAAAACTTAGGAAATTATGTTTGGGTTTGCGGTATTAAACAACTATGTTCCCTGTTTCGTCATATACATCTTGCAGCCAAAGAAATTTCATAGTCTGCAATTTATGCTTTAATTACTTAAGTCACACCAAACATTGATTGCATTTAATTTAATTTAGATATTGATGTTTATGGAGATTCTGAGTTTGCTCATGTCATTGCAAGCAATACAAGATGAATAGATGATCCAGATTTTATGAGCAGAACGAAATGAATACCGATTATTAGCAGGTACTTAACACAAAAATAACAGAGATACAGTAAAACTGGTTTTCTATTAAATAACAAAATAAGCTGAAACTGTAAAATGCAGCGGAAACAAGCTTGCTGGAATGGTGGCGGCTTATCTCTAAGAAGAGATGTGACAGCAGCGCGCATTCGCAAGAAGAAGATTACAATGAGGCTCGGAAGGCCTTTTTACAATAGTCGGGAATGCCAAAAGTCCTAGACATCCAAAAACCTAACCCTAGGAGATGAAGCGCCAAAAGTCATGTGGGCCCCTTTTGGGTAAGTTGGTGCATCAACTTCCCGGGGTCGTAACTTTTGCATACGATCTCCGTTTTAGGCGTATGATAGCTCGTTGGAAAGATCTATCCGAGGACTACAACATTTTTGACAAAATTCCATAATGGAATTTTGCAACCAAAACATACCCCAAAAAACGTCGTTTAGGGCCTCAAATCGGCTCCAGAAGTTCAGGACCCGAAAAACTGCTAAAAATAGTAAATTGCCAAAAATGTCAGAACGCTGTTTTGAGCCAGTTGGAAAAGGTGGGTGGCCACCGATATCCATCTGGATCAATAGATGATAAGGAGTTTATCTTGTTGAGACCACAATGAAAATTCATGTTTCTTGTTGCGCTGTGTACATCTTACAGTCAAAATTTTCGTGCTTTCAACGAAATTTGCGAACCGAAGAGCATCTTGCAAATTGGGAGATCATTTTCGTTTGAAACAGAAACAAACCATTAATATATATTAGTATGAATACTATTCAGATAAATATGAAAACTTTCGCCATTGATAGATACTAGTATGAATACTATTGAAATAGATATCAAACCTTTGTCTTGGCCAATACTTAGCCAGTTATCTGGGCACCAGGACCCGGGTTTGCGGTACCCAGCACCTATGTCCCCTGTTTTGTCATATACATCTTGCAGCCAAAGAACTTCAGTGATATGCAGTTAATGATTTTACTAGTGATAACACGATAGGGGTTCGAAAACATTGCCATTAATAAATGGAAAAAAAAAAAGAGGTTTTTTCGACTGTCAGATACTTATCTCTTTTCCCCTTTCACTTGTCCCATCCATTATGGCTTTCTGGTTTTATACTTAGTCGTCTTTCTATGATGGGTGGTTGCAGGGTTCACACGCTGACATATCTTCATCTCCATCTGTATCTTCACATGACGAATTTGACCAACCGTTGTACCTTTCCATACCTGGGCAATTTTATGGCCACGGTTGTCGGATTGCCACATACGAACTGGCCTTTTTTTCTTCCCGCTCGTTATTGCTTTCTGTATATATACTTAGTGCCCTTTCTATGGTATCCAGTTCTAGAGTTGGCGGGCTGACATGTCTTCATATCCATCTATATCCTCACACGACGGATCTGACCGATCGTTGTTCCTTTCCATAGCCAATTTCATGGTCGTCGTTGCGGAGCAGACGCTTGCGAACCCAACTGCTTATTGTTCCAGTATATACATATTGCACTCAAAACATCCGTGATCTACAATTCCACCGCAGGTTCCTCGTATACATTAACTTCGTTCAAAGTATCTGTTGCTGCTTTCCATCCCCAACAATTTCGCGTCCTTCCTGATATACATCAATAATGCTCTTACTAGTGACAAGTGGACACAGCGGCATGAAAGATACTTCCGTGATCTGCAATTTATGCCTTAACTGGTGAGAACTCAACAGGGTTCGAAAGCATTTGCATTAATAATCAAACACTAGATGTTCTTCGGCGAGGTACTTTTCCCTTGTCTTCTTCCCGTGTATTATTGATTTCTAGTTATATACTTAGTCGTGTTTCTATGATTGTTGGTTCCAACATTGGCGTGTTGACATATCTTCATCTCCATCTATATCCTCGCATGGCGAATTGGACCACCCACTGTTCCTTTCCATACTTAGTGAATTTTATGCCCGCGGTTATCGAGTTGGCGCAATTCAACTTTGTTGCTTCTTGTTCCGTCATCTACATCTACCACTCAAAATTTATGTGATCTACAATTCCACTGCGAACTTCTCTGTCCTTTTTCCCTTATTTTCTTCCCATGTATTATGGGACTATAAAATATGGACACGATATTTTATAGAGCATGTATGGATTCTGCAATCCATACCTAGCGACATTTTGGATCGTGGGTTCTCGGGTGGGCGGGCTCAAAATTGGGCCTCCATTGTTTTGTGCCCTACAAATAGCACCCAGAATTCCGCGATATATAAATTGACAAGCGGACTGGCAGACTCAACATTGCACTTCTATTGTTCTATGTCCTCTAAACAACACTCCCAGTTTCGTGATATAGAAATTGACACACGGAATGCAGGGCTTGCGGGGTGGAGATTGCCATTGTTTACGGATGCTAATCCCTATGAAGTATCTAACAATATCTAAAAATTATTTTGAATACTAAATTATCTCTTAGTAGTGATAACTGGACACAGAGGTACGAAACAGTTGGGATTGCACCCTCCACAATATACAAATTGACTACCGGTTTTCGACATCGGCCGCTCTTTCGTGTTACAAATTACGCATTCAAACGTTCGCAGCGATACAATTAGAACGTTGGGGTCTTGCATCTTTTGCATACACCTTCGCAACCTGTTTTGGATCTTCCTGTTTTCGAGTTCACGAAATGTGCAACCCCAGCGTTGGCGGGTTGACATATCTTTATCTCCATCTATATAATCACACGACGAATCCGACCGACCGTTGTTGCTTTCCATACTTGGCCAATTTTATTTCCACGGTTGTCGGGTTGGCACCAATTTCATCTCCATCTATATCCTTGCATGGCGAATTGGACCGCCCGCTGTTCCTTTTCATACTTAGTGAATTTTATGCCCGCGGTTGCCGAGTTGGCGCAATTGAACTCTGTTCCTTTTTGTTCCGTTATATACATCTTCCACTCAAAATTTGTGCAATCCCAACTGTTTTGTACCTCTGTGTCCAGTTGTCACTACAAAGAGATAATTTAGTATTCAAAATAATTTTTTAGATACTGTTAGATACTTCATAGGGATTAGCATCTGTAAACAATGGCAATCTCCACCCCGCCTGCCCTGCATTTCGTTTGTCAATTTCTATATCGCGAAACTAGGAGCGTTGTTTGGAGGACACGAAACAATAGAAGTGCAATGTTGAGTCTGCAGGTCCGCTTGTCAATTTGTATATCGCGAAATTCTGGGTGCTATTTGTAGGGCACGAAACAATCGAGGCCCAATTTTGAGCCCGCTCGCCTGAGAATCCGCGATCCAAAATGTCGCAATATACAAATTGACTACCGGATTCTGACATCGTCCGCTCTTCTGTATTAAGGATTATGCATTCAAATGTTTAGAGTGATACAATTAGAACGTTGGGGCCTCACATCTTTTGCAGACACCTTCGCAACCTATTTTGGATCCTCCTATTGCAAGGTTCACGAAATGTGCAACCCCAACGTTGGCGGGTTGACATATCTTTATCTCCATCTATATAATCACACGACGAATCCGACCGACCGTTGTTGTTTTCCATACTTGGCCAATTTTATGTCCATGATTGTCGGGTTGGTGCCAATTTCATCTCCATCTATATCCTCACATGGCGAATTGGACCGCCCACTGTTCCTTTTCATACTTAGTGAATTTTATGCCTGCGGTTTCCGAGTTGGCGCAATTCAACTCTATTGCAACCCCAGCGTTGGCGGGTTGACATATCTTTATCTCCATATATATAATCACACGACGAATCCGACCGATCGTTGTTGCTTTGCATACTTGGCCAATTTTATGTCCACAGTTGTCGGGTTGGCTCCAATTTCATCTCCATCTATATCCTCGCATGGCGAATTGGACCGCCCACTGTTCCTTTTCATAGTCAGTGAATTTTATGCCCGTGGTTGCTGAGTTGGCACAATTGAACTCTGTTCCTTTTTGTTTCGTTATATACATCTTCCACTCAAAATTTGTGCAATCCCAATTGTTTCGTACCTCTATGTCCAATTGTCACTACTAAGAGCTAATTTAGTATTCAAAATAATATTTTAGATACTGTTAGATACTTCATAGGGATTAACATCCGTAAACAATGGCAATCTCCACCCCGCTAGCCCTGCATTCCTTGTGTCAATTTCTATATCGCGAAACTGGGAGCATTGTTTGGAGGACACGGAACAATAAAAGTGCAATGTTGAGTCCGCCAGTCCGCAGGTCCGCTTGTCAATTTGTATATCTCGGAATTATGGGTGTTATTTGTAGGGCACAGAACAATGGAGGCCCAATTTTGAGCCTGCCTGCTCGACAACTCGCGATCCAAAATGTCGCTAGGTATGGAATGAGGAATTCGTACATGCTCTATAAAATATCATGTCCATATTTTATAGTCCCATAATACACGGGAAGAAAATAAGGGAAAAAGGACGGAGAAGTTCACAGTGGAATTGTAGATCACTGAAATTTTGAGTGGTACATGTAGATGATGAAACAAGAAGCAAAAGAGTTGAATTGCGCCAACTCGGCAACCACGGGCATAAAATTCACTAAGTATGAAAAGGAACAGTGGGCGGTCCAATTCGCCATGCGAGGATATAGATGGAGATGAAGATATGTCAACAAGCCAACGTTGGAACTCACGATCATAGAAACGCGACTAAGTATATAACTAGACTACCGAATACAAATTGACTATCGGATTCCGACATCGTTCGTTCTTCCGTGTTACAGATTATGCATTCAAATGTTCAGAGCGATACAATTAGAACATCGGGGCCTCGTGTCTTCTGTGGACACCTTCGCAGCCTGTTTTGGATCCTCCTGTTGTCGGGTTCACGAAATGTGCAACCCCAGCGTTGACAGGTTGACATATCTTTATCTCCATCTATATAATCACACGACGAATCCGACCGACCGCTGTTGCTTTCCATACTTGGCCAATTTTATGTCCACGGTTGTCGGGTTGGCGCCAATTTCATCTCCATCTATATCCTTGCATGGCGAATTGGACTGACTGCTGTTCCTTTTCATACTTAGTGAATTTTATGCCCGTGATTGCCGAGTTGGAGCAATTGAACTCTGTTCCTTTTTGTTCCGTTATATACATCTTCCACTCAAAATTTCCGTGATCTACAATTCCACTGCTAACTACTTCATCCTTTTTCATTTTTTTTCTTCCCGTGTATTATGGGACTATAAAGTATGGACATGATATCTTATAGAGCATGTACGGATTCTGCATTCCATACCTAGCGACATTTTGGATAGCGGGTTCTCGGGCAGGTGGGCTCAAAATTGGGCCTCCATTGTTGTGTGTCTTACAAATACCACCCAGAATTCCGCGATATACAAATTGACAAGCGGACCTGCGGACTGGCTAACTCAACATTGCACTTCTATTGTTTCGTGTCCTCCTAATAACGTTTCTAGTTCCGTGATATACAAATTGACGCATGGAATGCAGGGCTGGCGGGGTGGAGATTACCATTGTTTATGGATGCTAATCCCTATGAAGTATCTAACAATATCTAAAAAATCATTTTCAATACTAAATTAGCTCTTAGTAGTGACAACTGGACACAGAGGTACGAAACAGGTGGCATCGCACCCTGCGCAATATACAAATTGACTACCGAATTTCGACATCGTTCGCTCTTCACTCTACCACGGCTCACAAATGTTTCAAAGTACCTCTCGCTGCCTTCCATCCCCACTAACTTCCTGTCCTTCCGGCTGTCCTACCATACCCTCTTCGTTGTTACGTGCATTGCACTCAAAACGTCCTGATACATATAATTTGACCCTCGCGCCCTCACCTTCAACGGTTGTACCTTGCAACCCTATTTTGTAGCTATTTTTTTCCTGTGTCCGCGACCTCCGTACTTTCTTACTATGCAATTAGAAACCTTTCATGCTAACAGCTGACCATGCAAGAACCGTCAACATTGTAATTAATGGGCGAAACGCTCGAGGAGATCTCCCATTATTACGCATTAAACCAAGATGTGCAGAGAGTTATTTTGTCCCTTCCGATTGTTCATCTCGAACACGCGTCGTCGTGTTGGGCCGCTCAAGAAATCTACAATACTTAATTGTTGATTGCAATATCCACCATGTTCGCATTTTCTATGTATGCAATTACTAGTTTTTAATGTTAACAATGAATCATGCAACAGTCATCCAAATTGTCATTAATCAACGAAAGTCTCGAGGACATCTCCCATTCACACGCTTTGGACCAAAATTTGCACAGGGTTATATTATCCCTTCCAACTTTTCATTTCATTCATCGTCTAGAGCAAACAAACGTTCTTGTAGACTTATGGCAGCAGGTTGACAATAGTTTTGTGGAGATACAGTAAATATGTTCGGACACGAGGACCAGAACTTCCAGTGGTCTAGGGCATACTTTTACTATTCATCCCATTCTGCCCATAACGAAGTGATTTGGACATATGGAATCGCTTGTGCAGGCTGTGTCCCTGAGGTTTTTCACTGTAAGGAGGTGGTCTCTTGGTGCGCCAAAAAAATATTCCAATCCAAAGAATTATTCCACTGTGCGACCATTCTCTTGTTTCTTTGTCACCTCAGGTCTTTCGCGAGATGTTAAAATTGTCGAAGCCAACATTGACGTTCAGAGGACAAGACTGCAAGCAGTTTCTAGAAAAAACATGATAACATGATGGACATCTTAGCTGACTTCCTCGAAGACCCGACAACAGTTCCTGAAGATATCACAAGGTTGCAGGTAAGTTCCTTTAGAAATCCATTCCGAGAAATTAGTTGGTTATTTACAAGAATAACAGGATAGGCATCCACGACAAGCATTTCCCATATAATTATTTATATTTTGTATTTCACAGTCAATGAACAATACATTTTCGATTGGGGGAAGCTAATTTCCATTGAGCTCTGTTCCCAGTTGTCACGATTCAAAGAATTGAATAAATTTTATATGTCATCCTACTTAATTTTCGCAATTGTGCATTATTGCCCGTTTCCAAAACTTTCTCTTTCCAATAAAATAAACTGTGGATTCGACCCAGTAACATTCTGGTACGAGGCCCTATGGAGGCACAAGGTGTTTTTATGAAGTTTTTAATGGCTTTGTCTCAGTTTTCAAAGATTTACTGTTAGGCCAATAAAAATGTTTATGAAGAACGACCACAGTTTTCTCCACACCAAAATGTCCTACCATCCGACTGTAGTGGGCTTTCCAAATCAACTTTGCACGCTCGCTTGTAGGAACACACAGATTTCTTAGATGGCATAGTAGTCTGTCTTGAATGTGAAAATCCGTGACAATTGCGCATGTACCCAAGAGCTGATAGGTGGTGGTGAAGTACGGATCTTGTTGATAAAGTTGGGGCCACTCAGATGCCTCACGTCCACAGGAGTGGAGCACAGTGGTGAGTGCAACCACGGGAGGTTGACTGAGGTAGTCAGCGACACAATTTGAGATCCTTTCCTTATACTTGATGTAGAGATGAAACTGTTGTAGTTAGGTGGACCACTTCTGATGGCAGTCATTTTGAAATTTCCCCTGTGTCTGTATGAACTGCAGACGCTTGTGATCAGTGTGGATGATCATCTCCTTTCCCATAATATAATGTTTCCATTAACAATAGGCTTGTACAATGGAATACATTTCCTTGTCATGGGTGGGGTATTTTCGGACAATATATGAGAGTGTCTTACTATGGTATGCCACCAGATGATCGTGTTGAGTGAGAACAGTGCCTAGAGCATAGTCAGATGCATCAGTTTCAATCTCAAACGATTGTTGTAGATTGGGAAAGGAGAGTACTGGAGCTGAGGACAAGCGATGCTTCATATCATCGAATGCTCATTGTTGTTCCTTCCCCCACACAAACTTTTCCCTACCATTGCCCTTGGTCATCTGGCTTAGGGCCCATGCAATATGGGAGAATCCCAACACAAACCGTCAGTAGAAGTTGGCCAGTCCCAAGAAGCTCCAAAGCTTGGTTAGTGTGGTCAGGGCTAGCCAGTCACAGATGACTTGGATCTTTGCTAGATCAACATGTACCCCATGCTCATCAACAATGTAGCCCAAGTATTGGACCTTGTTCATACCAAAAGAGAATTTTTCCAAGTTGGCATATAGCTTGTGTTGTCGTAGAGAGCTCAACACCTGTTAAATATGCCGCATGTGCTCCTCCCAAGTTCTGCTAAAGATGAGGATGTCATCTAAATATACCACCACAAAAGAGTTGGTGAAGGGTCTCAATACATCATCCATCAACCTCATGAAAGTGGATGGTGCATTTGTTAAGCCAAAGGGCATGACCAACCATTTGAAGATACCTTCTTTATATTTGAAGGTTGTCTTCCATACATTAGTTGGTTCGATGAGAACCTGGTGGTAGCCAGACTTTAGGTCAATCTTGTTGAAGAACTTTTCCCCCTTTAGTTGGTTAAGAAGGTCATCAATCCTGGGAATTGGGTACTGGTTCCAGACTGTGATTTTGTTTAAGGCTCTGTAATCAATGCAGAGTTGCCAAGTCCCGTCCTTCTTCTGCACCAGCACAATTGGGCTTCCACAAGGGGAGGAGTTGGGTTTGATGTGCCCCTTTTGAAGAAGATTTTGGATCTGACGCCTGATTTCGTTATTTTCCATCAACGAGCGATGATAGACTGGTCCATTAGATAGAGATGCACCGGGGGTCAGATCAATTGGATGTTTGACTTGGGAGTGCGTCGGTACCCCGGTGGGTGAGGAGAAGATGTCTCTGTATTCTTCCACGATCTCGTCCACTTGTTTCTGTTGCAAAGAGAGGCTTTGTGTAGAGGCCACGAATGTGTCAACAACCTTCTACTTACTATGAGCACGGATCACAAAGAAGACGAACTTCCGGGTCTGTGAAATGACCTTACTGCATTTCTTAGAAGAGATTAAATAAATTGCGGTAGGCAGCACTACTGCTGGTATCATGTATAATTGTCTACCCAAAGTAATAATAACATTGTGGGGTCTAGACTCATACACAACATGACGCTTCCACAAATATGGTTTTCCTAAAAGAACATCACAAACTTCAAAGGGAGAAATATCACACAATACCTCATCTTTGAAAGGCTTGGTGCCGTAGAGCAGACGACACTGTTGGCTGACACAAAGATCTCTTCCTTGGTGATGCTAGTCGATGGTGTAGTGATGTGGGTGTGGTGTCGTTGGCAGGTCCAACCGCTTGACGACCTCTGCTGAGATTAGGTTCTTCTGACTGCAGCTATCAATAATGAAATGAAGCAGAGCCCCCTTTACCCGCATCTGTGAGTGAAAGAGGCGTTCCCCTTCCTCTGGTTCTTCTGGTTCGCTTGGTTGGACTTTGGTGGTAGAGATAGTGGCACTGGGTTCAACATCGATGATCTGCATCCCTCCTTTTGGATTTGATTCAGAATCAGAATCAACCTCTGACTTGGAAGCCTTCAGCTCGACCACGGGTGACTGCTTGGAGTGACATTCTTCAGTGTTGTTCCCAAGGGATTTTATGGTACTCACACCATTTTCTTGTGTCCTTTTTCGTCTTCTCATTACCCTTCTTGTGTTGCGGCTTGGACTGGTTTTCCTAAGAGTGGCCATCTTGGCTCGACCCCTTCCTGTGTGGGTTGGGGTCACCTTTTCCCTGCTTCGGCTGTGAGGAGTTTGCAGATCCAAATTCTTGCCTCTTCTACTTAAATTTTTGCTCGATCTTGACAACGTATCTATAAGCCATGCCCAAGGAGGCGATGTTCAAAAACTCCATTTTTGTTTGAATGTATCTATGCAAACAGTCGTGGTATTTGAGCACCAGATGTCGCTCAAAGTCTTTGATACCCAATTTGGTGCGTAGGGTATGGAAAATATTGGTGAAATCTGGTATTGTCTGGTCCCTTTCTTGACCCATGGAAGTCCATCTAGTGTACTGGTCCTCGTAGCTTCCAACAGGGTGGTACCATTCTTTAATGGCGTCTCGGAAGGAATCCCATGTAGGGGAAACCATAAATATTGCAGATTCATCTCCAACCCTTTGCTTAGAGTAAGTATTCCACCAGTCTTTCACACGGGGGACAACCTTGAGGAGTGCAAAAGTAATCTTTTCCCTATCGTAAAATTTGTGGACGGAAAAATACTCTTCGAGAAAATTCGACCATTTATCTACAACATCCACATCTATCAGTCCTTCAAATAATGGAATATCAAAATTTACTTGTACCTTGAAGGGGGTTGCATGGCCACTTGATGAAGATGCTTCTTCTATGGGTAGCCTTCGAAGGATCTGCGCAAAGTTATCCATCATTTCGTTCCTTTGTTGCACGAGGGCTTCCTCGAGCAACATTTTAATAGGATCTCTTGCTCCATCATCTTTCTTTTCGTCTCCCGTGGGTTTTTGTTGAGCTTGGCGTGACCGATCTGGAAACGGCTCGATTGGTTCGAGTCCCAACTTCTTGTACACAAATCTTGTCGGGGACATGCACGAAGAAAAATAAATGTAGAGCAGACTGCTCTGATACCATTGATCCAGATTTAGGAGCGGAACGAACTGATTACCAGACTGAATACAATAAACACAGAGATATGAGAACACCACAAATATCCAGTGAACAATATCTTATATTGAATAAATGAAATAGGCTGGAACTGTAAAACTGCAGAACTGAAACACTTGCTTGAATGGTGGTAGCTATCTTTGAGAAGATATGTGGATGCTATGCGCGTCCATCTGAATAGAATGATTACAATGAGGCTCCAGAGGCCTTTTTGATATTACTCATGAATGCAAAACCCCTAGACATCCAAAAACCTAACCTTAGGAGGTGAAATGCTAGAAGTCATGTGGGCCCCTATGGGTAAGTTGGTACCTCAACTTCCCGGGGTCGTAACTTTTACATATGACCTCCATTTTAGGTGTGTGATAGTCGATCGAAAAGGTCTTTCAAAGAACTACACATTACGCAGTCAAAATCTGACTCTGTCTGCAGTTTGACTGTGGCGAGCCAAAAAAACATTGTTTAGGGCTCCAAAACGGCTCTGGAAGTACAACAAGATGTGCTGACATTAAAACATATGAAATAAGCCAGTTGGATTAGGTGAGAGGCCACCAGTATCCACCTGGAATATGTGTAGGGCTTCAAACATCCCCAAAAGTGTAGAACCCACAATTACAAAGAAGTACATAAGAACATGTTGAGCTAAAACGGACAAGAGGAGCTAGTTGGATTAGGTGAATGGCCAGCAATATCCACCTGGATCAAATAAGGACTTATTAACTCATTTACCGACTTAAGCCTTTAATTAGAGATTATTTGGGTTTTTTGATCTTTATGGATATAAATACGAGTTTCACCATCTCTTATGTGTCTTTGTCATTTATCGATACAAATAAACCAGTTTTGGTTTTTTCTTGGAAACATATTCCTCCATTACTTGGATTTTACTTGGATTTGTGGTTGCAATCCACCCATGGGTGTGCAGGTGCCCCCATTGTTTCTTGTTTTTTTGTGTGTTATTAATGTTTTTTTTTTCATTTATGTTGGAGAAGTGGCCTCATTTGATTACAAGACTATTGTAAGTTGTTATAATAGCTTAGTGGATTTTCATTCTTGTTGTGCTTCATTCTAAAAAGAAGGTCAATGACTAGATCCCAAGGTTATATGACTAAAGAAGAGTTGGATGGATCTTTCATGAATTTCGGAAATGAAATGAGTTAGTTGATGCAAGGAAAGGGAACCACCTAATCTTAAATTTAATTTTGTCATCTAATATTTAAAGATGAAGAGGAGGAACTACACCCTTAGGGAATGAAGGATGATACCCTTCTAAAGTTGTCATCACCATGAAACTCTCATAGACCCGCTTCCAACCTCTAAATGAAGATACAACTTCAACAATGAGGTAGAAGTGCATGCATAGTTCAGTAAAGTCAAGCTTAGATTCCAAATGCAACACATGTGTGACTGAAAGGATAAGTTGAATGTGGTGCTATAACCTCTGCATGGGGTAACTCATACTTGGTGAGAAATATGAATTGCAAAAAACCCTAGGGGAATTTTATTGATTTTATAGATGTATTAGCTCAAAGAGATTATCACAATTGGGATGGGCTTTGTGAACTTCTACTCATGGATTTTTATCAAGGGGGGCATGGATATTGAAGAATTTATGATGAATTTCCAGGTCCTCGAATGCGAGGCCAAACTCTCCCTAGATCAAGCGCAAGACATTGTATCTCAAATCTATGATCATAAATATAGGATTGGGATAAAAACGTTTGAACTCGACACTTATGAAAAATCCATTATTACATCTAAAAGAAGTGGAAGTCATATTAATTCTATTAACAAAAACATACTAGGTTATGGGAAACTGGGTTATACATGTGATATAAAAGGTCAAGAAAGAGAGAAAGCTTCAACCTCCATGAAACAAAACCCCTAATCCTTACACCAACCAAAACTATAACCCTCCAACCTCAAACCCTTGTTGCACATGCTCTAAACCCTACTGTAAGGGTCATGTTTGTATTACTCAACAAAAAATTATGGTTGAAGACCTACACCACTCTGACTCGGAATATGAACCCATAGAGGAGATTCTTCTCAAGAACTTCATAATGACTCCAATCCACATGAACATTCTCTTCCACAACTGGAAATAAGAGAATCTTTAGTCTCCCTTATCTCCATGACTACATTGGTAGACTTAATACTTTCAAGTTTTATGCCCATATTAAAAAATAGAGGCTTTGGGCGTCCATATTGATACTTATGAACATTTTCAAGTCACCATTCCATGCCATAAACATATTCAGTGTGAGGGCATGGTGCATAGGGTGGAACATTCTGTGGATGATTATAACCTTAAGCCAGATGAGTTTTACGAACATATTTCGAGGATTCGATGTTGTTATGGGTATTCAGTGGATTATTTCCATATATCAATACTCCACTAACCATTGGGAGAAATTCCTCTCTTTCCACTAAGATGGTCATCAAGTAACCCACAAAGGAATTGAACCTAAGAGCACATAGACTATGGACGTTAAACACATGTCCAAACAGTTTAAGAAGGACCACTTCAATTTCATGGCTCTCTTATACTATATGCAGGAATTTTCTCCTCGACAAAATTATAATTTATGTCTCTCTCCCTTAGTTCAAAAGTATAAGGTGTCATTCTAGGCCTATATGTCATCCTCATGATAAGGGAATGGAACATGTTATTGAGTTAGACCCTAATAAAGGTCCCACAATGGTGCACCTTTATCGATATGATATTTTCTAAAAGTCCAAGATTGAAATCTTAGTAGAGGAAATTTTGGAAGTAGGGACGATAACTCTTAGTAAGAGCCCTTATGTTGTTCGGTTTGTCATAACCAAGAAAAATGGCATCCCTTATTACCTTTGAATTGATTTTAAAGCAGTCAATCACATCGCCATCGAGAATAAGTTCCTCATGCTTCACATAGATGATTTGATGGATGATCAACATGGCTCCCAATGCTTTTCTAAGATTGACCTACATTCTAGATACTGATAGATACCTATCCAACTCAAGGACAAAGAGAAGATTGCAATCCAACTCACTAAGGCCATTTCCACTTTCAAGTAACGATATTCAACCCCAATAATTCTCTTGACAGTTTTCAATATTTAATAAATAAGGTGTTTAGTAAGTACATTCACAAATTTGTTTTGGTTTTCTTTGAATATGTACTCATATAACATATCATTCAAAGAACATCTAGAGCATTTGGATATTGTCCTAGATACTTTAGCTTAGTGTAAGATTTATGCTAAGGAATCCAAGTGTGAGTTTACCAAGACGTTGTTAGAGTATCTTGGTCATATTATCTCTACAAAGGGTGTTCATACCAATGCAAAAAAGATCCAAGCCACTCAAGAATGGCTCGTTGCTACAACCCTCATAAAGCTTTTAGGACTTTTGGGTTGAGTAGCTTCTGGTCGATTTGTTTGCAACTTATTTTCCATTTCTTTATCCCTGAATGACCTAACTAATAAGGATTCCTTTCGCTAGTTTACTAAGGCACAACAATATTTTAAGAGCTCAAAGAAAATCCTTATTTAAGCACCCTTGCTTACTTCCCTTGATTTCGTTCAACCATTTAATTATTGAGTGTGACTCTTTTGGGTTTGGCCTTGGTGTAGTACTCTAATAGGATGATAAACCCATTGACTTTAAAATCCACAATTTGAATGATAAAGAAAGGTGGATGTCCACATCAAACAGATAAATGCTAATTCTACTCCATGCAATGGATAAGTGGTGATTCCTCTTAGCTTCAAAATTCTTCATTAAAATTTGTCTTGGCTTAAATCACTTATTGACACAACGTACTAACTTAATAAAGAAGCAACTAAAGTGGATTGCTCGACTCCAAACCTATGACTTCAAGATCATTTACAAGAAGGGTGAGGAGAATATTGTTATGGGTGCCTTATATAACATCCTTGATACAAGGCATGCATTGAGTGCCCCAATTGCATTGTCACATTCACAAATTGGGTGGAGTGCATGATGAAAGACATTTGGCAAGTGCATATCCAATTGACATGACACTTAATGGCCTTGCTGGAAGAAAGTCACACTGGTTGAAATCAAGACTTGGAAAATCCTAACTATTGGATGTGATTACTAGCAGGAGTAGCACATCGACAGAGTGTAAGAGTAAACCAAGTATTCCTTAGGCATGGTACAAAGAAGCATTTGGAGTTGTTGAGAAATCAGATGATTCAGGGAATACAAAGGTGCTCCTACCTGATTGACATAGGCACACGCAACAAATTGGAGTGCCAACTTCAAAGCTAGATAAGGTAGACCAAACAAATGATCATTGGCAAAAGGGTTAACTTGGAAAGGGTTATCATTAATGCAAAGCAAGGAACACACAACACAAGGAGTAATTCATCCACACTTCATGGAGGAAGTTCCAATCATCAACCACGATTGGTTGGGAAGTTGCATCCATATGTCCACTTAGCTTTGGAGAAAGAGTTGGCGTGTCCACTTTGGGAAGTCAACTAAAGGACTTTGCCAAGCATAAAAAGGAGGACATGAGCCAAAGGAAAATCATCCAATAGAGAGCTAAGGACTTGGGGTAAATAACTCTACATTTGAAGAAGATGTTGCAAAAACTTGTGTTGTTGAAGATTGAGACTATCAAGAGGTAGGCTCGTAGGGTGTTTCAGGGTTTGTTGGTAGACAAGGTGGAAAAAGGGTGCATATTCCAAGGTTTTTTTGTTATATTACAAAAGAGTTGTGGTTGGTAGACAAGGTGGAAATAGGGTGCATATTCCAAGGTTTTTTTGTTATATTACAAAAGAGTTGTGATGGTATTCTANCCCTCTTGTACTATGTTTGTATATATTCAATAATATAAACATAATGCACATGACTTAGGTGCCACCATATATGTGTTGTATTTTTTCGTGCTTGGCATGTTTACTTGAGGTTTACTGAATATGGTTGTGTTAAAGTATATGGTTGGATGCATTAAGGCCACAGTTGGGTGTGGGTGTGTTTGATAGATGATCTAGGCTAAGTTGAGTTGGTTGTAGATATAACATTGGTAGTCTAGAGAAGAGTTGTGGGTGACCTCTAAGTGAGGAGGCATAATCTACTTGCAAGTAGTCGTAGTTAGCTTAGTCCCCATGGCTAAAGCAAGGCATTGCCACATGCTTGCTAGGAAACCAAAAGAAAATTGGGCACAAGTATGGTGTGCACCCTAGGGTTGTAATAGTTGGTATTAGAGCAAGAATGAAGGTTCATGGTGAAGCTCTTCACTAATTTTTTGGTATTAAAAATGGTATCGAAGTAAGAACAAGGGTTTGTGGTGAACCTATTCATCAATTTTCCACTAGAAAAGTTGGTATCAAAGGTGGAATGGAGGTTCACAATGATTCCCTTCACTAATTATTGGTTGTATTAGACTTGATCAATAGTTCATGGAAGTGTTCTTCACTTTTGGTCTTGGTAATATAGTTGGTTAGGGTTTTCAAGATTCAGAACTCTTAACCGAATTGATGAGACGATGAATCCCAATAAGTAGTTGGGAAAGAGGTTGTAGAGAGAAACTTAAAGTCATTGCACTAAAGATAGATCAACCTGAACTTGGACTGCAAGTTTCAATGACAATTTGATTCTCACAGTGGAAATATATTTAGTTTGGTTGTAGGTGGAATGTTGGGCATTGATCACTAGGCAAAGTGACTAAGTACGACAGATCCTCCATGGTAGTTTCAGATGCTGAGACAACTTCGCACCATGAGGACCTTGACAATGGGTAGGCCACCAAATTCACCAAGATGAATGGCATAACTGTTACGTTGGAAGGCATGGTTGAACACCTACACGAGGCATTCCATGAACAACAAAATACAATTGGGCCTTTCAAGACAAGGGTGACATACACTGTCTAGTATTGCAATGAGGTGGTAATGGTGATATCGGACATGACAAATTTGTCCAAAGAACTTGAGAAGAGGTTGACAATAGTGAAAGTCCTAGTTAAGTTTGTTGTCATGAAGGTGCATGACCACAATGGTACCATTAACCTGCTCAAACGAGTCATTTCCCACATAAGAAGTTCAACAAACTTGATGAAAATCAATATGAAGAAGCCCAGGACATATAACAACACTCCAATACCAAGGAATTAGGTAACTTTTATGGGACATGTAGCAATACCATGAGTAGATGAATGGCAGTTCGTATGAGAATGAGGTAAATGTAGAAACCATGTTCTTGTAAGGTACCATGAATCTCTAGTGGAGGAATGGTATGGAAGATTTGGTTGCAGGTCATAGTGTTGCAAAGATAGACAATTGGGTGTTGATGAAATAGGCTTTGCAAGTCCATTTTTGGCCTTCGAATCAAACCTGGATTACACATAATGAGTCTAAGGCATACAAGTAAAATTCAAGAGTACATGAAGGAAATTTTAGGTATAATGTTGGAGATCAAGGAGATGTCTGATGAAGATAAATTATTTCACTTCATGAAGGGTTTGCAACCTTGAGCATAGAGCGAGCTATGACACCAAAACATGCAAAACCTTACCGCAACCATCATTATAGATAACAAGTTGCTTGACTTCAAGATGAAGGTAGGGCAAAGCCACGAGGCAGATAACATTGCAATGGAGAAGCAATATGTCAAGACCAAGAAAAAGGGAAAGGGAAGACATTTATGGAGTTTGTTGAGGACAAGACCAAGCTGTCAGGTGCACCCAAGGACAAAAATAGAGGTAAGCTCATTGTTTATTAGATTTGTGTTGAATATCCCTTTACAAGGAACTATTCATTAAAGTAACATAAGTTGAACATTGCAAAGCAACAACCAGGTCATCGTTTAGTGGGAGTTTTGCAAGTTATGAGTGTTGTAGTTGAAAAGAAAATTACAACAAGACAAGAAGAAAACTTGATAAGAAGTTGTCATGTTCAGGTAGAGAAAAACATGTAGACAATATTTGTGTTGGTGGATAGTGGAGCCACACGTAACTTTGTGAAAGAAGAGGTTATTATAATGCTTGGTTTGAAGATAGATCCAACACAATCTTCCTTCAAAGCAGTAAATCCAGAAGTTGAGAGGGTGGTTGGCATGTTAATGTGGTCACTTCAAAAATTGGTGGATGGAGTTGAGTTGTGAACTTCACCATTATGCCCATGGACAAATTTGATATGGTCTTGGGGTAGGAGTGATTGAGGATGATGCACGTAGCACCAATACCTCACTTACACAGTTTGGTAGTCTTTTTGGGCCAAAAATAGATTGTCATCCCCACAATTTAGAAGGCAACTCGGGTTAGTCATGCATATGACTACCTTGAGGCTGGTCGCAGTAACTAGTTAGGGAATCAAAGCACTTTCTTGTGAAGGAAGACTTGAAAATTTTGGGCTAGTAGAGGAACCAATAGCTGAAATTTTGGTAAACTGTGGCACTCTAAATATTGTGGAATATTATTAAAGAACAATGGAACATTTAGTTGGCATGGGACGGTCTTAATGGTAGAACAAGGCACCACGGAAAATGTGAGAAAACCTTGGTATGTGGCATCCAAGGAGAAAACCATGCATGCCTCGGGGCACTTGGGTAGGAAAGTCAACAAGTAGATCTAGAGTTTGAGAGATTGTTAGTTGAAGGTGAAGGTAAAATAGATTCAAATGTACGCTTGATATTGAATCTAAGTAAGATGTATGGTTAAGGTCTAAGTGGATATGAACCACTTCAGTTCAAGACATCTGGAGGTAGTGCAAGTCAGGATCAGGTGCCCCTATTGCACAATTGAATTGATAGATGGGGTGGGGAAGATGGTGAGAGGCAATTGACAAGTGAATATGTAGATGACACCAATACTTAGTAGCATAGCTGGTTAAAAGCAAGAATTGGAAATCCTTGACTAACATACGTGGTTGCCAATAAGAGCATCATGTCAGTGAAGTGCAAGAGTAAACCAAGTATGCCTCGGGCATGAACTAAAGAAGTAGTTGGAGTTGTTAAGAAATTGAAAGATTTGTGGCACCCAAAGGTGCCCTTGTCTGATTAACATACACAAGCATGATAGACTGGAGCAACAACTTCAAAGCTAGACGAGGCATGCCTATTAGATGATCCTCAATGAAAGGATTGACTTGGAAGACCATATAAAGGAAGTTTTAGGTGGTTGGAATATTAGTGCAAAGCAAGGAACATGCGAACTAAGGAGTCATCAATCTACACTTCACAGAGAAAGTTGCAACCATTGGCCCCAATCAGTTGTGTAGTTGCAATGGTATGTTCACTTAGTGCGGTGTGTGTTCACTTAGATTTGGGTAAAGAGTGAGTCCATCCACTTTGGGAAGATAGATAAAAGACTTCATGAAATATAAAAGGAGGATGTGAGCCAGAGAAAAATCATCTAACAGAGAGCTAAGGACTCAGGGTAAATAGCTCTGCGGTTGAAGAAGTTGTTGAAGATTGAAACCTGTAGAAGGTAGGCTCACTAGGTGCTTTAGGGTTTGTTGGTAGGCAAGGTGGGAAAAGGGAGCATATGTCCATAATTATTTTTTGTACTAGAAAAGGGCCATGGTAGTGTGTAAGGCTCCCCCTCTTGTGCTATGTTTGTATATCTTCAATAATATAAACCCAAGACACCTGATTTGGGTGCCTCCATCTATGTGTTGTATTATGTTGTTCTTGGCATGTTTACTTGACATTTAATCAATACAACTAAGTGTTAAAGTGTATGGTTTGGCACTTTAGGATGATAGTTGGGCGTGGGTGTGTTTATTATATGAACCAGACTAAGTTGAGTTTGTTGTGAACCTAACATTGTTAGTCTAGAGTGGAGTTATGAGAAACCTCTAGGCAAGGAGGTGTAGTCTACTCACAAGTAGTTGTAGATGGCCTCGTCTTTGTGGCCAAAGCAAAGCAGTGCCACACAAATGCTAGGGAGCTAAAAGAAAATTTGGGCACAAGTCTGGTGTGTGCCCTAGGGTTGTGACACCTTATATTTATGTTATGAACCGCTTACATTTAACTCCATGTCGTTTAGTGGGTGTTCTTGGGTATAGGAACTCATCACAAACTACATGCAAGATCCTCCCACCATTCAACTTCAATGGTAAATTTTGGTTGGTGATAAGGACCACCAATGGACTATCAAGAATGGTTTTATACTCTTTAAAAATCACATATATTTTTTGTCCAAGTCTCCTCCTATTACATGGGATCTTTAGTATTGACATGCCTCTACATTGAATGGTCATGTGGGTTTTGAAAAAACTTCTAGAAACTCCTCTAACTTCTATTGGCTCAAAACAAAGTTTGATGCTGAGCAATTTGTGGTCGAATGTTACACATGTGAGTGTAATAAGGTGGAGATTGTTCTTTACCTTCATCTTCTCCAAGATAATACCATACCCAACGAAAACTGGGAAGAGGTATCCATGGACTTAATCATTGGCCTACCACTCTTCGAAGGAAAGGATGTTGTCTTCGTCATGGTTGATCATCTAACTAAGCATTCTCATTTCACTCCCTTGAATACTAAGTTTAAAACTTTTGGCATTGTTGATTTATTCTTTAAGAACATCTATAAGCTCCATAAATTCCCTCATCCCATCATTTGTGACAAAGATCCCAAGTTTTTCTATCACTCCTAGCAAGAACTTTTTGATTTTGTAGGGTCACCACTAATATGGATATTGAATCTCACACTCAAATAGATGGGAAGATTGAGGTGGTTAAAAATTCCTTCGTTGGGTAGCTTCAAATGTACACATAAGATAAGAATGGTAAATGGGTCAAGTGGTTACATCTTGTAGAATATTGGTATAAGACTTCCTATAAATCTTCCGTGACAATGATCCCCTTCAAGGATTTATATGTTTATGATTCACCATCACCCAATAACTGGGTCATTAAAATTTTTCATGTCCCTACTGCATCTGAAACTTTACATGAGATGCAAAACATTCTTCACATCCTCAAGGACAACTTGTCCATGGTTGTAAATTGCATGAAGAAACAAGCTAGTCACCACCACTCATAATTATAATTGGAGTTGGATATATGGTATTTGTTTGGTTGCAACCACCAAAGCATACTAATTTATGGCAATGGGGTAAGATTAAGCTATAGATTATATTATGTGGGCCATATCGAGTGTGCATGAATATTGAGGAGGTAGCACATACACTGGAAACTCCCAATAAACAATAATTGATGATGTCTTCCATGTATCTTACCTAAAGTAGAATATCAACGATGAAGTGGTCACTCGGGAAAATATTCCATTCACAAATGAGGAAGGTACACATATAGGAACCTAAATTTGTTTTTGAAGAATATGTGTGAAACCTTTGTTGACAACAAATTTTAGAATACAAGGTAAATTGGAAGGGCCTTGCAAAATAGGAAGCAATGTGGAACTCATATTTGGCTGAGTACCTAGATTGAACCCTATTGGCATGAAACACACTTCTTGAGGAGAAGTTGACTAAAAAACAACCTCTCTCTTTTCTCACTTTAGATATAATCATGTTTTAGCTTAGTTGGTTGAAGTAGCACCTTTTAGATTAAGTGGTATTGGGTTCAAACCATACTCTCTATTCTTTAAGTGATTTAAGTCATATAGTGCACTCTCTTTTACATATGGATAAACGATGTGGTTTTCTACCAAAGTGTGGGCAATTTGATGTCACACATGAGTCCAAAGACATGTTTATAATTTTTTGAGCTATTATACCACCCACTTTGGAGCCTTATTAGGGCCACATGACATTTAAAAGAAAATTGTACCACTTTTTAGCACTGGTACTTAATGATTAAATTTTTAGTTTAAGGGCAAAGCTTTGGGGGCATGTTGTGTACCTAACCACAACATCCATATTAGTTATTAGTCTTTATATTTTCAAAGTCTATTCATGACTTTGTAATAATGTTATATTTGTAAAAAGACCACTTTAGTATAATAAGGGCCTTGTAATAATGTTATATTTGTAAAAAGACCACTTTAGTATAATAAGGGCCAAATAACTATTTTAATGAACTTATGTCTAATCATGTTTTTCCTCTCTATGGATTTATATATGTGGGTTTTCTCCTCTTTTATGTATTTCTATCATTTTATCAATACACATTAATCAATTTCTAGTGTTTATTGGAGATATCTTCCTCCATTACTCTAATTTATTGGTACAAACCACCCTCTTGGTGTGTAGGTACTCTCATTGTCTCTCATTCGTTTTATGATATTATTGTTTCTTTCTCATTTACATTAAAGTAGTGGACCCATATGGTTATAGGACCACTACAACAATGCTACAAGTATGCACTTGAGAAAGGGTTGAAGAGAGGATTCCCATATTTAAAAATGGAGCAATAATAAACATGGTAAGGTATTTGATTTTAAATGACCAAGTAATAAGTTTAATTATTTTCCCCTCGCCCTTGATTTTGTCAATACACCTTTGGATAGAAATTAAAAGAAATTTTGAAGGGGTTTGATTATGTTATTATAGGCATGTAGTATATTGGATCCAATGTTGTGGAATGTTGTCTATGTGGAGTTGGTGTTATATATTTTTGTTTAAATGGAGTTGGTGTAGTAGAATGTTGCTTACATGGTGTCGGTGTTAAATAATTTTTGATGCATGGGTATGATGTTGCATAATGTTATTTGCATGGAGATGATATTGAAATGAAGTAAAAGCATGACAAGATTGTGATAACACGTGTTTTGTGTACTTACACAACTTTATGTCTATAGTGATGAATTAAGTGACTTTGTACGATGTAAATAGTATATGGTTGTAAGACTTGATGTGGCATGGATACCTTTTTGGTCCTATAGGGTGTGTATGTAAGTCTAGTTAGGCAAGAATATATCCACATTAAGACCATAAGTAGGACCATAAGTGACGTTGTATGATGTAAATAATATATGGTTGTAAGACCCGATGTGGCATGCCTAAAGTTTTGGTCATATAGGGTGTGTATGTAAGTCTAGTTAGGCAAGAGCATATCCCCATTATAGAAGACCATAAATAGGCATGTTGGCAAGGATGGTTGTATATCCCTAGAACATGTAGCCTTGTTATTCTTGTTTTTTTAATTATCTTTAATTAGGGGATATTCTTGCAGGTGACATAATATCATGATCTTATTCAGTGACTATTGACTATTGATATCTCATTGCATGATAGAAATGATATATTACTTTGAGAAGATCCAAGCTAGAGTTGTACTTGTTACAAGGGAGTGTTGGAATGCAACTCCTACTTGTTTTGTAAGTGTGTATGAGACAAATGAGTAAGTGGTTGTGTGAGATTGATTTCAAATTGGGTCAAGAGGAGTTACATGTAAGAACAATTACATGTATGGTGCCTATTTTTAGTATCGACAAAATCTCTTAGGAAGGACTTATTGCATTATCACACCTAAAATATATGTGTCCTTTGTATTATTATTGTTTCACACAAGAATGTAATGACTTTTTGAGAGTAGAGACTTTTGCCCTATCAATGAGTTTCTTCCATTATAAACCCCAAGTGTCAAATATTTAATTCATAAGTTTCTTACACGATCTTAGCAAATCCCATGAATGAAAGAAAATATATAATAAAAACATAGAAAGGGAATGCATACACAAAACACCAAATTCACTGTGTCATTTGTATTATTATTGTTTCACATAAGAATGTAATGACTTGTCGAGAGTAAAAACTTTTGCCATATTCACGAATTTCCTCCACTATAAACCCCAAATGTCAAATATTTAATTCATAATTTTTTTACACGATCTTAACAAATCCCATGAATAAAAAAATATATATTATAAAAAAGAATGCATACACAAAACACCAAATTCACATGAAGAATATATTCACCAAAAGTGTTGAAACTTGTAATTTTGAGCCACAAAGGAAGATATTCTAATGTCCTCATAAGATGGAAGAGTATTACATGTTCATGCTTGCACTAGAGTTGGACCTCTATAACGTTTCCTTTTTCCAATTTACAGGGGTCGACCTTGAAACCACTATTGTAATTATTTTATTTACATTTTTTCCTAGTAATAATTTAGACGTGGGTGACATTATAAATTAGACAAATGTACGATAAGTGGGAATTATTGTTGAGATACAAATTTTGTTATAATTCCAAAGAGCTTGACATATGTCCTTGAAAGTTGATAACATTACTTGCCACCATGCGTTGCCTCATCATGCAAATAAATAAAAGAAATATTTTAATTTTCTTTTGTCAAATTAAATAATGAAAATTAATATGAATTAGGAGTAACCTCCCCTCCATACAAAATTATGTCAATCAATAAAGCTTCCACTTCTAGTTGGAGAGTGCAACTTATGATAAGACCAACTCTAGCAAAGGTGTCCCTTCAGTCTTCTTTTGCCACACAAGTAACATGATATTGTACTGTTATTTATTACCAACAATGATTTTGCATTATGCATTTTAACGCTAAGATGATTTCATCATGTTCTTTTGAAACAATAAGAGCCTCACAATAATAATGTCACTATGCAAAATGATTTAATAATGTTCTTTTGTTGCAAGAATGTCGAGTGAGCAAGGAAGGCAAAGAGAGCCTTTGTGCTAATGTTGGGAAACTTGATGAAATCTTGGTGGTGGTTCCATGTAGGTTGTGTATGTGTAGAGGTTAAGGGAAGCAAGACAATGAAAATTGGAATTTTTTTATTAAGTTCTCAAAATGGTAGGGATATTAAAGGTGTGAAATTTATTGTACCATATTCCATTGAAAATGGACATTTTCACAAAATTAAGCAATCGAAAACACAATATTATTTAAAGAAGCATACGTTTAACAAACATGGCTATGGCTCAAACTTTCAACTACACTCATGAAATCAGGGAATCAACATATTCAATTAAGAATATGAGATGCAAGGCCATTTGAGCTTGAATAACAAAGGTGACCAAACTTGTAGATTTCTAGGACACCGAAGCTCTAGAATCTAGATGACATTGAAGATATGAAATATAAAGTTCAATATGAACTTTATATGGATTGATAATGCTAAAGAGGCACATTTTGATAAACTCAAGTAGTTAGAAATGGAGAATTGATGAATGAATTGTAGGTAGAAGGAACATGCATATGGCTTAGATGATCAAGTGCATCCATGAAATTTCACAATCAACATATTTGACTAAGAATACGAGCTACACATGCCCATTTAAACTTCAATATGACATGCAGGTAAAGTTGCAAAGACATGTTGTGATGAGCTGCTAACAAGAAGCATGACTCAACAATTTTCTCTTATCAACAAGATGATCATCAAATTATGTTGCTTAAACTGTAGCCTTATAGACCCCATACTTGCCATCATCATCAACGAATAGATGAAACATGGAAAAATGACGATTAAATGTTTATACACTAGACTCAATTCCAATGATAAAACCCTATTGTGAAGAAAACCCAAGATATTTCTCAAATCGGTCAAGGGACTTGAAAATAATTGATTTCATATTTTCTATATGATAAAAAAGGAAACAAGTCATGGCAAGGAACACGCAAGTGAATAAAATTCTACCAATCAAGATGGCTGAAGACTAGGAGCGTCCAACCATGGGATTATAAATATTTTCTATGCAAATAGAGATTGCTAATTACCTTATTGAAATGAGACATAAATTCCCAAACAATCTGTTGAGAGAACTTGTTTATCAGAATGAAACTAAACTAACATCGAGTTGCAACCAAACATAAATGAAATCTAAATATTACCACAATGATATCAAAATAACTTGAAATTCATTAATAAAATTGATTTGAAAGCTGAGTGCAATGCATCCATATAACTATAGGAACAAAAGTCTCAATTGAAACCCAAAACAATTTTATTCCTATTTTAGTTCAATAACAAGCATTGGAAACAAAACACATAGAGACTAGATATTTTAAGTTCATAAATATCATATTGCGAAGAAATAATTTTTCCAACTCAAGATAAAGTTTTTAAAAAATGCAATTGAGTAACAAGTTTTTGAAATTTTACATAAATTCAATGTGTGAAAGTTTGCACTTTTGCTACACAGTTCTTCATAGTAGATAGGTTTTTTTTTGGTCTTTTTGATGATGCCCATGGGAAAGCATTGGCATGAAAACTAAAAGTATATGCCTTATATGCTTGTTGCATACATGTCTATTATAGGCAATAGATAATTCCTTTGACATGTATTTCTTTTCTATGGTTCTTGATAAAAATAAGAAACATATTGATATTTAGGTATGGAAAATGGAAGCAAAGGAAGGATTGAAATGGAATACTATTCAAGTAAAGGCAGAAAAAGCATTCTAGGAATGTTGGAACTCTATGAACATAGTTCAATTCTTTAAGGTTCTATAATATCAAGTGTCAAATGAAATGAAAACTAAGCATATTTATCTATTAACATAAAAGCGTATTTAGAAAAGAAAGTACAAGTCTTGGATCACGATAAATTTCTCATCATTGGACATCATTTTTGCTAACATGGATTGTGGTTCATTGTATTCCCTATTTATATACTTTTTATTTTCCTTTGCATTTTTCCTAGAAATGAGGCAAAACATAACTTCAGGGGCACAAAATGTGTATCCATGATTGGTTCAATACCAATGCATGTATTGTTATTTAAAGTACCAATGTGATTAGCATGAGAAATGAATTAGTCCATATAGTCTCTATAGGAAATTTGAGCCATCGTATGTGAATATGATAAGCTATCAATTTAAAAAAAAATTGCTAACAATTTGAGACAAATGTCATAAAACATAAAAAATTCATATAGGAATCTTGAGAACTTGTCTGTAGAAAAGTAATTATCCAAAAACTTAACGTGTGGACTGTTGAAACAATTCTTAAATTTTTTTTATCTCTAAGACCTAAACTTTCCTTTTTCAGGTTTCGCCTTTTCATAAAACGCAAGTTCTGTTATCATTCCCAAACGCACAGTACCGATTTCCCGAAGAACTCAATTATTTAAATAATAAAAGGCAAAAAGAACCTAAAAGTATTATAAGAATTTCGACGCATTTTCTATAAATTTATCTTAATCATGATAAGCTTTAAAACTAACGGATTTAAGGTTAACTTTAAAGAGTTTTCGGGATTCGGGGTTTGCTGAAAACATATTTTTCAATACAAATTGAATCGCGAAATCCCGATCCCCGATTTCCAGAAATAAAGAGAGTTAGTTTAAATGCTAATTAATTAATTCTCTAACGCAAAAAGTTAAGGCTTAAGTTAATCATTTCGCGATTTCGGGATTTAGAGTTCAGTGATAACACATCTCTTGTCAAAATGATCTCCGAAATGGCGAAACGCGAAATCCCGATCCATAATTTGTGTTAAACAGAACTAACTCTGTTTTGTCCTTAACCTTGATTAGATAGTTAATTAAGATGAATTTAAGTCCTATTTTTAAAATACGTCGCGATTTCGCAACTTCGGAAATCGGGATTCGTCAATGACATACTTCTTGTTAAAATGATCCCCGAAATCCCGAAACGCTAAATATCAATCAATCACTTTGCTAAAACGTTTAAGTCTTAAATAACACGTCGCGATTTCGGAGATTGGATTTCATCGATGACATACTTCTCGACAAGACGATCCCCTAAATCCCGAAAAACAAAATCTTCAGCCTTAATCTATGTTTAGCACCAATTAACCTTTTTCCAAAGCATGATTAATGATAATCATTTTTTAAGGTTTCGTTCATGTTTCGGTTTCCGATTGAGTAAAATGTCCCGAGTTTTCTCTAAAAATCCAAAGGCAGTAAAATACAACCATTTAAATAATGAATCATTGGTGATACGTGGTACTAATGCATATCTCAGTAAAATATCTTCCGCATTAAATGCCTTGAATTCTTGTCAGCTGCGTCAATCCCGTCACTTTTAAATGAATTAAAAGAGCATTTGAATGTCTGTGTTTTCATTTTATCAAGCGAAAGAAACACTCAGCTGAGCTCATTCATTCATTTTCTGTGACAGGTTTTCCATTTAATATACAGTCATGGCACCGAAAAAGGCACCGAAGAAGAGTGAAGATACACAGGAAGGAGATATCATCTTCGACACCACGCCACACACTATAGATTCCATTAAATCTTGGACTCAAATCTCTGAATTTCTGGAATGTGAACTCAAGAATGCTCATCCTGGTTCTGAGAATCACCATCGGGACATAGCTGAATCAGAGCTTCATAAGATCGTTGCGTACCCTCAACTCGTGGCATACAATGATATGATCAGTTGGGCCCTGGAAAAGGTCGATATCCCAACGAGGAGCATCTTAAATGATCAAGGAGTTATCGTCGGCTCATTCAGGCCAGAACACATACAAGTAATGTATAAACTCTCGCCAAATCCTAAACATACTTTTAATGACGAGTTTTTAGCAGAGTTTCAAAGGAAAGAATGCACTGAGGTAGACCAGACCTATCCTGATATGATTAGAGAATGGTGGAGGTGTCCATCAAAATTTAGAGCCGATACCCATGGGGTTTATGCTACAACATCCTTGAATGAATACATGGTCTACGTAGCCATTATGCTATGTAGACTTTTCGGGAGAAAAGATCCCTGCCATTTTCATGCAGATTTGGGCCCTTTTTAGAAGAATCTTCAGAAGGGTATGCTTTTAACTGGAGTAAGATTTTGTCGGATAACCTAACACAAGAAATCTCAAACTACAAAGTTGCAAAAATCAAAGGGACAATCAGTGGCCTTTTACATGTCAACATACATTATGGATGCAATCTGCTATGTGACTCCTTTTCCCTTAATGAATTGGAGTTGGAACATAACCTGTCCAGAACCCATTCATGAATATCATTCTGCCCTTTGGGAAGAAAATGCTAAGGACACATTTTATAAAATTTGTCATTTTGGTATAATTCCGATGCATAAAATATTTTTCGGATGCGAACCTCCTCGCATTTCTAATACAGTCACAAAAAATCTAAAAACAATAGCCGACTGGTTTATTGACGAGAATTTTTCCTACATTAGGGTTTATGGTTGTTCTATTCCCCCTCATGCACTCCCTAAATTCCTACCGGATAGATTGGTGTGTAGAGAAGTAGCCCACCATATAGGAAAAGGCGGCATTGGATTAGAGCTAAAGGCAGCTCAGAAGAAGTCATGGCCAACTTTCCCTGTACATGTCGGGAAATTTTCATTACTGAATCTATGCCATTCTAAAGTAGAGGTTGAATCACTAGAAGAAGTAAAATTGGTAGATATTGAACACACAAAGCATGACCCCTATCAATTAATAAGCAAACATTTGATGCATTGTAATTTAAAAGCCTATGAGCATGAAACATCTCTTTATGATGACGTATTCAAGGAGGTTAAATCCTATGACGAGGTATTGAACAGAGAACAGGCCCTGCCACCTCATTCACAGATTGGTTTCGCGTCATTCCAGAACCATAGGCGAAGCTGTTTACCCAAAATTTTGCAGGGCGAAGCTATGACCCCACCTCCAGAGAAGGAAGGGCCTCCCCCAGGCTTTGAAACAAATATACAGGATAAAGCAAATACTAAAGGAAAGATGAAGGATATTGAAATACCTTCACAAGACACAAAAATTTCCCAGACAAAAGAATCAGAGGCAGGGAAGGGAAAGGAGCTAGAAACATCCCCAGAAATCCCTAAGGATGTTCCAGAAAAGACAGGAGGAACATCATTGACATAACTTGGAAGTCCCATTACTTCCTTGACTCCATTGCAGTCCACTTATGGAACCCCCCACGAGGGAGCTCTGTATGTCATTGATTTGGAGCCAATATCTAGAGATGAGATTCCTTCAACAGACTATTTTTTCAGTAAAAAGAGAAGGGCAATCTTGAAATAGGAAGTCCATTCAAGAGGAGATGGTATGGTTAAAAAGCATAGGGTCATTATAGATGGAAAGAAACTTAAAGATGGAGAATTTGCTACAGAGAGAGCAGGCACGATGTGAGCCTTAGCGTCAGCAAATATATTTTCTGTTGGCAGTTTCATAATCATGTTGGAACAAAAAGACCAAATGATAGATCAACTACAAGGTAAATTGAAGGAAACTGAAAGAAATATCAGTTGGGGAATAAAAAAGGGTCTAGAACAAGCTAGATTAAAAGATATTCAGGAGATTCAAAAAATGAAAACAAGCTTGGAGGAAGCAAATCAGATAATACAGGTCACCCAGGCCCAGGTCCTAAAGCAGGAAGAAGCAAATAAACAATTACAAGATAAAATTAGTTCTATTACAAATCAAGTGGTAGAACTTGAAATTTTACAAGCTCAAGCATTGGGAATACATTTGAAAATAGAAGAGGAACAACATAAAGTGTTTTTAACTTTGGAAGTTGTCCAGAATTACTTTCAGGAGACTAATAAATCTTTGGAGAATGTTCTCTGGAAAGAAAGAGAAGTGAAAGTGGCCAGAACGACTTTCCAAAAAGCAGTAGCCATTTCAACAAAGGAAGAGATCGGAAAGACTTAGAAATTATCCATCTCAAAACAAATTAAAGGAGATGTAATACTCAAAGTGTGGGAAGCAGACCTGGCTGAAAATAAAAGAATAACGAGAGATGTCAATGATGATTGTCAAGGGATTTTTGATCTCTTAGAAAATACGTCATTGAATATTGGAAAAAGTGACTGTCCTGGGTTATTAGTCGAGATTAACATTGTCAAGCACCAACTTAGGTTCAAGGAATATTTGGAGGAAATGAAGGTAGAGATCCCAAAAATTAAGGTAATCAATATCTCCGAAATCAACAAGTGGATGGTGATACTGAACTTAAAGATGCAAACTATTAAGTTCACGAGGAAGATCATAGAAGATCGCTTACCCGAATTACAGAAAAGATTCTTCATATTTGAGGCAAAAGAGATACCAGGCGTTCCCAGAGTTTTGGTGAAGTTTTTGGGAAAATGTGTTCACTATCTTGAGGCGGAAGAAGGAAGTTCATCAACACCAACATAAAAGTACTCTTTTGAATATTTTCATCATTAGAAATTAGAAAAGAAATGTAAACGGTTTGACATGATTCATCCATGTAACTGTAGTCTTAGGAAGTTGGTTAATCACCAACCGGAAAATATTTGATAATCATGTATAAATATATTTTGAGAGGACTAAGAAAGGGCTTTTGGTTTCTTGAGAGAGCCGATTGTAAGAAAATTTTCCATTCACTGAAATATACGATACAGACGAGATTCTGAATCCTGCCAACTTGTAGCTATGTGTTCTTTAACCTTGTTTACCATATTTTTCTATGTTTCCCTTTCAATGTCTTTCTAATGAATGATCAATTTGAAGTTTATTCATACATCTTATATAGTTCAAATTGATTTGATTATCAAATTATTTACAACTTTTCCTCTGAAATTGCTATCAGTAATTTTAAGACCTGTGGATCATTTGAACCATAATATTTAAAACTTCATTAGAAATCTCGTTTTCTTCTTTATTTCCCGTTACAATATGAGATTCTTTCGTGATTAAAGCCTCATATTTTTCCGTAATATTTCTCTGTTATTTTACAATTCTCATATTGTTTCAAGTCCAGGAAACGACCTCAACTGTATTTATGTTATTATTTTGAAATTCAAAACCTTTTTTCCTATTCTCATCTCTTAAAAAATTGAAGTAACAATCTATCGAATTATTTCACAACTAAATAAAATCTTACTCTCTATGATTGTCCCAAATAGCAGACAACCCAACATAGAACCTAGTCTTCAAGATCAAACCAGTATTGCTTTAAACCTATTTAATACTATTCTACAAACAACAACTAACTAGGTTGAATTAGAACGTTCGTGGGCTGCTATTGAGAGAGATATAAGCATCCAAGAACAACGGGAAGCTAGACAGAGACAGTTGAGAAACTGATTCTGCTTTACCCTTCCTTTTGATTCTTATCCTTTAATTACCTTTACTTTTATGGATGCCTTGACGGTATACTTTACATCCTTAAAGTATAAACTCAGGAACAACATCTTTTTGGCGCCGTTGTCGGGGAACGAAGAAACAAATCTTTTCCCTGGGAAGAACGACATTGACACTTTCTTTCTTTGATAGTGAACAAGGATAGAAAACCTTCTAGGGCTACCTTTATTTTTCACTTGGCAACTCCACGAAAAGTAAACTGGCTATTAGCCGAAAGAGCACCAGAAAGAACCGGGACAACAAGCAGACCTCACTAGGCTCTGATCCGGAAAAATTTTTAAAATCATTAAGATCACTTAGACAAGTCTTTTTACCCATACGTACTATTTGTCAGCCCGACTTTACTCAATTGAACGTTTCGGAAACACTTGAAAGATCTGTTTCACTTCCCCTCTCATACGATACGTTCTCTTTTCCTGAGGTTTTCCCCCCAGATTTCCAAGAATCTTCTCCTCACACATTTCGAGCTTCAGCCTCAAATCTACCAATGGCCGCACAAGGAGGTGTTGGAGCTGGAGGTGGTGCCCCAGGAGGACCAGTAGGTGGTCAATTACCGCTTCCTGGAATCTTCGCTAAAGTAGATGCTAGATATGCTCCCCTTGTCCTCCCAGTTCGCCTACATGATCTCCCCCAAAGTTATATGAAAATCTTTCCCTAATTTACAGGGAAAGGGGATTTGACCACCCAAGAACATATATGTTGGAAATATGGCTACAACAGAGATGAC
>ML777313.1:896921-942307 GCA_009831015.1 Picea engelmannii
GGGAGAAAAGAAGGTGACTCTGCGCGACAGGAGAACATGCTGAGAATGGGCTGCAGAGGACAGTGAGGCAGAGCAACAGATCAGGAACAGTAAAGAATGCAGAGCAGATCAGCAGAATGGGTATGCAAGCTATATCTGAATGTGTGAGTTGATTTAAGCAATACTTATTTTTGATAAATTAGGGTGGTAGGGTGGTGCTAGGGAGACGTATGTCTCTTTCACTGCAAGTGGGTGCTTGTAGAATCTGAAGGTTGGTGCCTTCACTCAGTTGGTGCTGAAGTAAAAGGAAGTCGGGGCTTCCACCCAGTGGGTGCTGGGATTCTGTGAGAGTTGGTGCTCCCTGCCAGTTGGTGCTGGCAATCAGAGGTTGTAGCCTCTATGAGTTGGTGCTCATAAAAGATAAGTTGTAACGAAGTTGGTGCTTGTTGAACATCTTAAGAAGACGAGGTTTTTTCCCGGGTTGGGTTTCCTCTTGAAAAATCTGTGTCTCATAATTGTGAATGAATGCTGTGTGTGTGATTGCTGTTCGCTATGATATATGCTTTATGTTTACAACACTGGTTTTCAAAGTAAAGACTTACTGCCACTAAGATTAATGATTCGAAGTTAAAAATTGAGAAAGATTGTTAATAATTTACAATAACTGATTCACCCCCCCCCCTCAGTTATTTCATACCTGTAACAATATAAACTTCTTTGACCAATTTGCTGACATCCACGGAATAGAACACGAAGATGTCTATTCTAGACTCCTCGTTCAGACTTTCGAAGGACAGGTGAGGACCTGGTTCCGATCCTTAGGCGCCAGATCTCTAAGATCTTACGAGGAACTTGAAAGCGCTTTTATTAGACAATGGGGAGAGACGAAGGACCACCTCTACTACCTGACTGAATTTGGAGCCCTTAGAAAGAAAAACTCAGAATCTGTTCTAGAATTCACACAAAGGTTCAATAAGTTGTATAATAAAATCCCAGTTGAGGTTAAACATTCCCAACCCGCACCAAAGGTGACTTTTGCTGGCGCTTTTGATCCCGATTTTGCCTTATTATTGAGAGAAAGAAGATCAACAGATCTCGCTAAAATGCAGGATGATGCTCTTGAGATTGAATCAAACATGATGGCATTAGGGAAATTAAAAGCAAAAATAGAAACTGGGAACAAAGAAAATAGGAAATTCAAAGAGCAAGGTGGACCCTCAGGATCGGGGAAATCCTCGGGAGATAAAATATACGAGATGGCTAGGGTAATTATAGAACTTTCAAATAAAATCTCAAAAATGGAACTAGAGAAATCGAAAAGAGATAATTTCCCCAGGAAGGATTTTAGAAGGAATCCTGATCCTCAGGCCCCACAGAAAATAATTAAAAATGAAGATAAAAATCCCAACCCCCTTCAAAAGTGAAAACTTCATTGGAGAGGAAGATCTAGAAGATTTTGAAGAGATTGATGAGGCTATTAATAATCTTGGCGATGATAATAAATCACCTTATTTATCGAGACAAGATTACGAAAAATCTTTAAATAAAGAAATTACATCGGAAGACAATGTTAGCAATGACACATCTGAAAATTTGGCCTATCAGGGTATCGCAGATGATATTATAGCCGAACTACAGGAAAAATATAATTTAAGATCTAGGAACAAAAGTCTCCCAACTATTCCAACAAAAAAGATATTGCCAAAGGGTGAAACTGATAAGGTGACTCCAAAAGTTGTTGACAAACAGACTGCAAAAACTCACACCGCTAACACGCAACCTGTCCAGTCGTAGCCAGTAGGAACACTCGCTGTGAAGACACAGGCTCCTGTAAATGAAAACAAGTCCACACAACAAAGAAAAGTTGAGAAGAAAGGAATGGAGGCCCCGAACATAGAAAACGACAAGGCCTCGGGAAATTTTAATCTGGAAAACAAAATAAATAAAATCAAAGTTCCTATTCCCCTTGTTGAACTAGCTAAAAATCCCATATACAGAAAACAAATTGCCAAGATGATTAGCTTCTCCGAAGACGAAATCCAGGCCGATGTCATCAACTTAGAAGATGACAAGCCGAACATAGTCTTTGGTCCACATTTCGAAGGTGCGAGAGACACTGTGGCCCCCTTTTATATCACGTTAACCTTGTTTGATCACCTACTCCATAACTGTATGCTAGATTCCGGAGCTTCCCACAATGTGATGTCGAAGGCAATTAAGGCGAATCTCGGTCTCGAAATCACAAGGCCCTATGGTGACTTATATTCTTTTGATTCAAGAAAAGTCAAATGCATAGGCATGATTAAAGACCTGGTGGTAGGTCTGGCACAAATACCAGCAAAAAGCATTCTTATGGATGTAGTGGTCGCTGACATCCCTCTGAAGTATGGTATGCTATTATCTAGGTCATGGGGTGCCAAGCTTGGAGGATCTCTCCAGCTGGACATGACATACGCTACAATTCCAGTTTTCAGAGGACAATACACGCGTCTTTACAAAGAGACTAGGTTGGCATTCACGGTAGGTGATCCACATAACCCAAATAATTATCCTGTTTATATTGCTGACCAAGATTTAGGAAATTGTATATTATCTATTGATGTTGATTTTGAAGTAGATGTAGATGAAAGTTGTATAGAAGAATAAACTGAAAAAGAAGAAATAAAAAAAAATGTATATAGCACTAGTGTATGGAAAATGTATTTTGACGGTGCTTCATCTTTCTTTGGAGCCGAAGCTGGAGCACTCCTTGTGGCTCATGATGATGAATTCGTAATCCCCTTTTCATATAGGCTTCAGTGGAATGTGGATTGTACAAATAATGTATGCGAGTATGAAGCTTTAGTGCTAGGATTAGAAGCCGCTAGGAGGATGAAAATAAAGAAACTCGAAGTCTTTGGTGATGCTGAGTTAATCATAAAACAGGTGAATCGACAGTACTAGGCCAAACATCCTAGGTTGAGGTCCTATAGGAATTGTGTCTGGGATCTGATCGAGAATTTCTTCTCCTCTGTGAATGTTCATTTCATCCCAAGGTCTGAAAACCAACAGGCTGATGCATTAGCCAAAGCAGCATCAACTTTCACACCTCCTACCGCTTTTAAATTAAAGTATCACATACAAATGAGACATCAACCTTTGATACTGAATAACATACAACATTGGCAAGTCTTTGAGGACGATGAACAGCTTCAATTTTTTTTAGAATCAATAGATGAATTTGCAGAAATGCATACTGATCAAGAAAATCAAAATGATCCCATTTGGATCATGCAGGAGGGGGAGGATTCTAAAGAGTTTCACGATAAAATTGCGAATCACTGAATGCTCGTTATCAAGAATAACTAGATTCCCAAGGGCCTAATTCCCTTGGAAAGATTATTCAATCAAGATGGTATCCTTTCAAAAACCACCCTATAGCCCCAACCTGAAGAGGTTGAGGATTGTGACATAGGAACTAAAGAAAACCCTCGGATGGTAAAACTATCCAAATATGTATCTACAGAAACCAAAAATAAATACACGGAGTTGCTTAGAAAATACAAAGACATTTTCGCTTGGTCGTATGAAGAACTAAGAACCTATGACACCTCTGTGATCGAACATAAGATACCCCCGAAGCTTGGTGTCAAACCCTTTAAACAAAAACTTCGACAAATCAACCCCATCTTATTACCTGTTATCGAACAGGAAGTAAAAAAACTCCTTGATGCAAAGATAATTGTACCACTGAGATATTATGATTGGGTAGCAAACCTGGTCCTGGTTAGGAAGAAAAACGGGGAAATTAGACTGTGTGTCGATTTCAGAAATCTTAATAAATCCTCTCTCAAAGATAATTATCCCCTACCTAAAATGGATCATGTTTTAGAAAAAGTGGTAGGAGATAATAGGATGTCAATGATCGATGGATTTTCAGGTGACAATCAAATTGCCGTCAGCGATCATGATAAATAAAAAACAACCTTTACCACTCCTTGGGGTACATTTATGTATGATAAGATGCCGTTTGGTTTGATGAATGCATGTGCTACTTTTCAACGGGCAATGGATATCGCTTTCGTTGGCGAACAAGACAAATTTGTAGATATCTATTTGGATGACCTAACTGTTTTTTCTAAATCGGATGAAGATCATCTGATACATCTCAAACAAACATTTGAGAAATGCCGCAGGTTTGGTCTGTCCTTAAATCCTAAAAAGTCTCATTTCGCTATGCAAGAAGGTAAGCTTTTGGGCCATATTGTATCTCGAGATGGAATTAGAATTGACCCTAAAAGAGTTGAAGCTATAGATACAATAAGTATGTCTAGGAATGTTAAAGAAATTCAGTCATTCTTAGGAAAAGTAATTTTTTTGAGAAGATTTATTCCAAACTTTGTTGAAATCGTGAAATTGATCACATATATGCTCAGGAAAAACAACGAAGTGAAATGGACAATAGAAGCTAAAGCATCCTTTGCACACATCAAGAAGGTTATAAGCGAGGCACCTGTACTAGCGAGCCCTGGTTATCTCAAGGATTTCCTTATTTTCTCATTTGCCTCTGAACATACACTCGCCGCGATACTTTTTCGGAATAATGAAGAAGGTTTCGAGCAACCGATAGCCTTCTTTAGCAAAAGTCTCCGAGATGCCGAACTCAGATATAATATAATGGAAAAACAAGCATATTCTATGGTAAAAGCGTTAAAGGCTTTCAGAACCTATGTTTTATATTCTAAGGTGATTGCATATGTACCTACTAGCTCCGTAAAAGATATTTTGATTCAGGCAGACAGTGATGGTAAAAGAGGACGATGGCTTGCCAAAATCCAAGAGTTCGACTTGGAAATAAAACCAACAAAATTAGTAAAGGGGCA
This sequence comes from Picea engelmannii, assembly GCA_009831015.1. Classification (NCBI taxonomy): domain Eukaryota; kingdom Viridiplantae; phylum Streptophyta; class Pinopsida; order Pinales; family Pinaceae; genus Picea; species Picea engelmannii. The sequence continues at coordinate 901,763 of ML777313.1, forward strand.
AGGCTTAGCTAAAATCTTAGCTGAATCCAATTTCAAATCTCTCGGGATAAACGACTCTCAGGGAGAGGAAGAGTGGGTAGACGTGAATGAACTTGAGGATCAAATAGCTGAAAGCCAAATCGAAGAGAAATTTGCTTCATCAAATTGGTACAAGGACATAGTATCCTACTTGTTGACATTGAAATGTCCAAGTGACTTGTCCCCATCCAAATCCAGAACATTGAAGTTGCATGCGGTCAAATACTGTATTTCAGAAAAAACAATTGTATTGGAAGGACCCACTTGGCTTCCTCTTGGTCTGTCTGGTCGAATCAGAAACAGAAAAGGTCATAGGCCAATTTCACGAAGGAGTGTGTGGAGGACACCACGCCTGGAGGGCTACCACTTACAAGATCCTGAGGGCTAGTTATTATTGGCCCAAACTTTTCTCAGATGTCAATGCTAAGGTATGATCTTGCAGCCCTTGCCAATTTTTTGCAGGCAAACATAAACTCCCAGCAATGCCATTGGTCCCGGTCAAAACAAAAGCTCCTTTTCAGCAATGGGGATTAGATTTCATAGGTGAAATTAATCCTCATTCTAGTGCTCAACACATATGGATCCTGACCGCCACAGACTACTTCAGCAAATGGGTGGAAGCTATTCCAACGAGAAAGGCTTCTGATTCGGTGGTAATAGATTTCTTAGAAGAAAATATTTTGTCTAGGTTCGGCTGTCCTAGAAAGATAGTCACAGACAATGCACAGGATTTTAAATCTATGGCTATGGTCGGTTTTTGCCAAAAATATAATATTGTGCTTGGTCACTACACAACATCCTTACCTCAGGGAAATGGTCTGGCCGAATCTTCAAACAAGAGCTTAATCAGTATAATTAAGAAAGTGTCAAGTGAAAATAAAAAGTCTTGGCATGTGCATTTGAAGTACGCTTTTTGGGCAAATCGGATAGGCACGAAAAAGTCTATCAACACTTCTCCCTTCCAAATGCTATATGGGACAGATGTAGTGTTGCCTATAAAACTAACACTTCCTGTAATGAAACAGTGGCAAGATGAGAAGGAAGAACCAAATCCTGTCACGAGAAGGATAAATCAGCTGATTGAGGTTCAGCAGCACATGGCGGTAGTGGATGAAAGGCTGCAGAAATATCACGATGACATGAAAGTGTTATTCGATAGTAAAGCCAAAGACATAAATTTTCTCCCTGGAGATTTAGTTTTGAAATGGGATGCTAGGAAGGAGGATTCGGGAAAAAATGGTAAATTCGATCACATCTGGTACAGACCATTCAAGGTTGCATCTCCTGAAGGAAAGAATTCATTTCTGCTAGAAAATTTGGATGGTAAAATCCTGAACGCCCCCTTCAACGGGCGTTTTTTAAAACATTATATGGAATAATTGATTTCCAAAATTCCCACTGTATATACCGTTTTGTTTATTCTTTTATTTCATAATTTTCTTTGGTAAGTCTATTTTCATTCTGTAAATAAAGAAAAATAAAATAAAATTGGTTTATGTCTCTTTTACAAATAAGGATACAAAATTCTTAAGGTATCCAATTCCTTAAAACCCTGATACTTTTCATATTGTTCTTTCACAGGATTCTGGCTGACAACCCGACAAGTAAAAGCAGCAAACAGACAGCCTGAAAGCAGAAGATAATTTTGCAAAAATAGGTGATAGATAAGATTTTCTGTTATTTTAAAAGATGAACGAAAATGGTAAGGCAAAGGTCTGAGTCCCAACAAAGTCTATTTTATGAAAACAAAGATTTTGTATCAAAAAGTGCGTTGATTATCTCGTAAGTTGATAGGTAAATAAAAAAGTGTTTTCAAAATCTGGGCTTTAAGGGTTTCACTTAGAACAAGATAGGAGGTAAATAAAGTAAAAATATTTAAGAGAGAGTTCCAAGAGTTGGGTTTAATTTATGACCTCTGTTTTTCGACTTCCAGATCGTTCTACGTCCCCTCTTTCTACCCTTAGTTCTGAATCAATTTCTTTTTCGGGTTTCCCATAGAGGGAGAAGAGATTACATCTTAACTTTTGAAATTGAAAACTAGTTCTTAATCGGTAAAGACCAGTCCTCACATATCTTACTCTCCGACTAAACATGGTTATGCTTAGGCTGATCCTGACTCTCCTAGGGCTCTGAACAATTTTTTTGAGGATTTAAGCTTGCTCAAAGGAAGACCCTTGAAATTAATCTTCCCCTTTTTCTCTGCAGACTAAGGTGTTTTGAAAGTTGAGAAAAGGTTGGTCTAGAGTAATCAAAACAGGTTGACAAACCTCCATTCCAGTTTTTACACAGATACCACCCCTGGTATATTAAGTATCACTGATTTCCCCCGCTTCGTATTCATAAAATAAATATAAGACAGATGGTGAAAGGAAATTCATATTTGATTGCCCCCATCTAGTCCAAAAGACGATGAAAGGAAATTCATTTAAATGATTGCCCTCGTCTAGTATAAAAAGACAGATAACTTCACCGGGGTACTGAACAGGCTCGCTGGCAGTGAAGCAATATCTGAGGTTAAATGTATAATTAACATTCGAAGCGGTGGAAGGAAATTCAGTAAAAAGGGATAGATAACTTCACCGAGGTACTGAACATGCTCGCTGGCAGTGAAGAAATATCTGAGGTATCTGTAAGGTTGTCATACTTAAATACCACTCTACTCTAGTTACCGGTTTTTTCGAAACCGGATCTGCATCCCAAGTCCAGACAGGGCTCCCCATTAAAAATATGAATTTTGCTTCGTTTGATGCAAGCCGAAAGCCACAAATCTGTTGAGTTTCCTAAGTTCGTTTTCATCATCTTAATGCTAACTTAATTTCAGTAACGAGAAGGAGAAGATCATGAATGAGACTGCAACTGAGTTTACAACAAATGAGAACTTTGAAAAGATTTTCAGAAATAAAAATGAAATCTCTTTTTTCCTCTGTATCCCTTTCCTTAGCAATTTCTGCAAAGATAAACCCTTGACCCCATTAGGCCAATGAAGGCACTAAGTCTACATGTTCTCCTCGTCCCACAAGGAGACGAGGTCCCCAATTGGAGCCTATGTTGAAACAATTCTTAATTTTTTTTATCTCTAAGACCTAAACTTTCCTTTTTCGGGTTTCGACTTTTCATAAAATGCAAGTTTCGTTATCATTCCCAAACGCACAGTACCTATTTCCCGAAGAACTCAATTATTTAAATAATAAAAGGCAAAAAGAACCTAAAAGTATTATAAGAATTTCGACGCATTTTCTATAAATTTATCTTAATCATGATAAGCTTTAAAACTAACGTATTTAAGGTTAACTTTAAAGAGTTTTCAGGATTCGGGGTTTGCTGAAAACATATTTTTCAATACAAATTGAATCGCGAAATCCCGATCCCCGATTTCCAGAAATAAAGAGAGTTAGTTTAGATGCTAATTAATTAATTCTCCAACGCAAAAAGTTAAGGCTTAAGTTAATCATTTTGCGATTTTGGGATTCAGAGTACAGTGATAACACATCTCTTGTCAAATTGATCCCCGAAATCCCGAATCGCGAAATCCCGATCCATAATTTGTGTTAAACCGAATTAACTCTGTTTTGTCCTTAACCTTGATTAGTTTGTTAATTAAGATGAATTTAAGTCCTATTTTTAAAATACGTCGCGATTTCGCAACTTCGGAAATTGGGATTCGTCAATGACATACTTCTTGTTAAAATGATCCCTGAAATCCTGAAACGCTAAATATCAATCAATCGCTTTGCTAAAATGTTTAAGTCTTAAATAACATGTCGCGATTTCGAAGATTGGATTTCATCGATGACATAATTCTCGACAACACAATCCCCGAAATCCCAAAAAACAAAATCTTCAGCCTTAATCTATGTTTAGCACCAATTAACCTTATTCCAAAGCATGATTAATGATAATCATTTTTTAAGGTTTCGTTCATGTTTCAGTTTCTGATTGAGTAAAATGTCTCGAGTTTTCTTTAAAAATCCAAAGGCGCTAAAATACGGCCATTTAAATAATGAATCACTGGTGATACGTGGTAGTAATGCATATCTCAGTAAAATATCTTCCACATTAAATGCCTTGAATTCTTGTCAGCTGCGTGAATCCCGTCACTTTTAAATGAATTAAAAGAGAATTTGAATGTTTGTGTTTTCATTTTATCAAGTGAAAGAAACACTCAGCTGAGCTCATTCATTCATTTTCTGTGACATGTTTTCCATTTAATATACAATCATGGCACCGAAAAAGGCACCAAAGAAGAGTGAATATACACAGGAAGGAGATATCATCTCCGACACCACGCCACACGCTATATATTCCATTAAGTCTTGGACTCAAATCTATGAATTTCTGGAATGTGAACTCAAGAATGCTCATCCTGATTCTGAGAATCACTATTGGGACATAGCTGAATCAAAGCTTCATAAGATCGTTGCGCGCCCTCGGCTTGTGGCATACAATGATATGATCAGTTGGGCCCTGGAAAAGGTCGATATCCCGATTAGGAGAATATTAAACGATCAAGGAGTTATCGTCGGCTCATTCAGGCCAGAACACATACAAGTAATGTATAAACTCTCGCCAAATCCTAAACATACTTTTAATGCCGAGTTTTTAGCAGAGTTTCAGAGGAAAGAATGCACTGAGGTAGACCAGACCTATCCTGATATGATTAGAGAATGGTGGAGGTGTCCATCAAAATTTAGAGCCGATACCCATGGGGTTTATGTTACAACATCCTTGAATGAATATATGGTCTACGTAGCCATTATGCTATGTAGACTTTTCGGGAGAAAAGATCCTCGTCATTTTCATGCAGATTTGGTGCCCTTTTTAGAAGAAGCTTCAGAAGGGTATGCTTTTAACTGGAGTAAGATTTTGTCGGATAACCTAACACAAGAAATCTCAAACTACAAAGTTGCAAAATCAAAGGGACAATCAGTGGCCTTTTACATGTCAACATACATTATGGATGCAATCTGCTATGTGACTCCTTTTCCCTTAATGAATTGGAGTTGGAACATAACATGTCCAGAACCCATTCATGAATATCATTCTGCCCTTTGGGAAGAAAATGCTAAGGACGCATTTTATGAAATTTGTCATTTTGTTATAATTCCGATGCATAMAATATTTTTYGGATGCGAACCYCCTCKYATTTYTRATACARYCACAGAAAATCTWAAARCAATAGYCRWYTGGTTTATTGACGAKAATKTTTCCTACATTAGGGTTTATGGTTGTTCTATTCCCCCTCATGCACTCCCTAAATTCCTACCGGACAGATTGGTGTGTAGAGAGGTAGCCCACCAGATAGTAAAAGGCGGCATTGGATTAGAGCTAAAGGCAGCTCAGAAGAAGTCATGGCCAACTTTCCCTGTACATGTCGGGGAATTTTCATTACTGAATCTAGGCCATTCTAAAGTAGAGGTTGAATCACTAGAAGAAGTAAAATTGGTATATATTGAACACAAAAAGCATGACCCCTATCAATTAATAAGCAAACATTTGATGCATTGTAATTTAAAAGCCTATGAGCATGAAACATCTCTTTATGATGACATATTCAAGGAGGTTAAATCCTATGACGAGGTATTGAACAGAGTACAGGCCCTGCCACCTGATTCACAGATTGGTTTCGCGTCATTCCAGAGCCATAGGCGAAGCTGTTTACCCAACATTTTGCAGGGCGAAGCTACGACCCCACCTCCAGAGCAGGAAGGGCCTCCCCCAGGCTTGGAAACAAATATACAGGACAAAGCAAATACTAAAGGCAAGATGAAGGATACTGAAATACCTTCACAAGACAGATAAATTTCCCAGACAAAAGAATCAGAGGCAAGGAAGGGAAAGGAGCTAGAAGCATCCCCAGAATTCCCTAAGGATGTTCTAGAAAAGACAGGAGGAACAACATCAATAGAACTTGGAGCTCTTTATGTTAGTGATTTGGAGCTAATTTCTAGAGATGAGATTCCTTCATCAGACTATTTTTTCAGTAAAAAGAGAAGGGCAATCTTGAAACAGGAAGTCCATCTAAGAGGAGATGGTATGGTTAAAAAGCATAGGGTCATTATAGATGGAAATAAAGTTAAAGATGGAGAATTTGCTACAGAGACAACAGGCACGATGTGAGCTTTAGCGTCGACAAATATATTTTCTGTTGGCAGTTTGACAAGCATGTTGGAACAAAAAGACCAAATGATAGATCAACTACAGGGTAAATTGAAGGAAACTGAAAGAAATATCAGTTGGGGAAAATAAAAGGGTCTAGAACAAGCTAGATTAAAATATATTCAGGAGATTTAGAAAATGAAAACAAGCTTGGAGGAAGCAAATCAGATAATATAGGTCACCTAGGCACAGGTCCTAAAGCAGGAAGAAGCAAATAAACAATTATAAGATAAAATTAGTTCTATTACAAATCAAGTGGTAGAACTTGAAATTTTCCAAGCTCAAGCATTGGGAATACATTTGAAAATAGAAGAGGAACAACATAAAGTGTTTTTTAATCTGAAAGTTGTCCAGAATTACTTTCAGGAAACTAATAAATCTTTGGAGAGTGTTCTCCAGAAAGAAAGAGAAGTGAAAGAGGCCAGAACGACTTTCCAAAAAGCAGTAGCCCTTTCAACAAAGGAAGAGATCGAAAAGATTCAGAAACTATCCATTCCAGAACAAGTTAAAGGAGATGTAATACTCAAAGTGTGGGAAGTAGACCTGGCTGAAAATAAAAGAATAACCAGAGATGTCAATGATGATTGTCAAGGGATTTTTGATCTCTTAGAAAAGACGTCATTGAATATTGGAAAAAGTGACTGTCCTGGGTTATTAGGCGAGATTAACATTGTCAAGCACCAGCTTAGGTTCAAGGAAGATTTGGAGGAAATGAAGGTCGAGATCCCAAAAATTAAGGTAATCAATATCTCTGAAATCGACAAGTGGATGGTGATACCGAACTTAAAGTTGCAAACTATTAAGTTCACAAGGAAGATCATAGAACATCGCTTGCCCGAATTACAAAAAAAATTCTTCATATTTGAGGCAAAAGAGATACCAGGCGTTCCCAGAGTTTTGGTGAAGTTTTTGGGAAAATGTGTTCACTGTCTTGAGGCGGAAGAAGGAAGTTCATCAACACCAACATAAAAGTACTCTTTTGAATATTTTCATCATTAGAAATTAGAAAAGAAATGTAAATGGTTTGACATGATTCATCCATGTAACCGTAGTCTTAGGAAGTTGGTTAATCACCAATGGGAAAATATTTGATAATCATGTATAAATATATTTTGAGAGGACTAAGAAAGGGCTTTTGGTTTTTTGAGAGAGCCGATTGTAAGAAAATTTTCCATTCACTGTGATATACGATACAGACGAGATTATGAATCCTGCCAACTTGTAGCTATGTGTTCTTTAACCTTGTTTACCATGTTTTTCTATGTTTCCCTTTCAATGTCTTTCTAATGAATGATCAATTTGAAGTTTATTTCATACATCTTATATAGTTCAGATTGATTTGATTATCAAATTATTTACAGCTTTTCCTCTGAAATTGATATCTTTAATTTTAAGACCCGTGGATCATTTGAACCATAATATTTAAAACTTCATTAGAAATCTTGTTTTCTTCTTTATTTCCTGTTACAATATGAGATTCTTTCGTGATTAAAGCCTCATATTTTTCAGTAATATTTCTCTGTTATTTTACAATTCTCAAATTGTTTCAAGTCCAGGCAACGGCCTCAACCGTATTTATGTTATTATTTTGAATTTCAAAACCTTTTTTCCTATTCTCATCTCTTAAAAAATCGAAGTAACAATCTATCGAATTCTTTCACAACTAAATAAATTCTTACTCTCCATGACTGTCCCAAATAGCAGACAACCCAACATAGAACCTGGTCTTCAAGATCAAACCAGTATTGCTTTAAACCTATTTAATACTATTCTACAAACAACAACTAACCGGGCTGAATTAGAGAGTTCCTAGGCTGCTATTGAGAGAGATATCAACATCCAAGAACAACGAGAAGCTAGACAGAGACAATTGAGAAACTGATTCTTCTTTACCCTTCTTTTTTATTCTTATCCTTTAATTACCTTTACTTTTATGGATGGCTTGACAGTATACTTTACAGCCTTAAAGTATAAACTCAGGAACAACATCTTTTTGGCGCCATTGCCGGGGAATGAAGAAACAAATCTTTTCCCCGGGAAGAACAACATTGACACTTTCTTTCTTTGATAGTGAACAATGATAGAAAACCTTCTAAGGATACCTTTATTTTTCACTTGGCGAGTCCACGAAAAGTAAACTGGCTATTAGCCGAAAGAACACCAAAAAGAACCCGGACAACAAGCAGACCTCGCCAGTCTCTAATTCAAAAAAGATTTTAAAATCACGAAGATCACTTAGACAAGTCTTTTACCCATACGTACTATTTGTCAGCTCGAATTTACTCAGTTGAACGTTTCAGAAACACTTGAAAGATCTGTTTCACTTCCCCTCTCATACGATACATTCTCTTTTCCTGAGGTTTCCCCCCTAGATTTCGAAAAATCTTCTCCTCACGCATTTCGAGCTTCAGCCTCAAATCTACCAATGGCCGCACAAGGAGGTGTTGGAGATGGAGGTGGTGCCCTAGGAGGACCAGTAGGTGGTCAAGTACCGCTTCCTAGAATCTTCGCTAAAGTAGCTGCTAGATATGCTCCCCTTGTCCTCCTAGTTCCCCTACATGATCTCCCCGAAAATTATATGAAAAGCCTTCCCAAATTTACAGTGGAAGGGGATTTGACCTCCCAAGAAAATATAAACTTCTTTGACCAATTTGCTGACATCCTCGGAATAGAACACGAAGATGTCTATTCTAGACTCCTCGTTCAGACTTTCGAAGGACAGGTGAGGACCTGGTTCCGATCATTAGCAGTCGGATCTCTAAGATCTTACGAGGAACTTGAAAGCACTTTTATTAGACAATGGGGAGAGACAAAGGACCACCTCTACTACCTGACTGAATTTGGAGCCCTTAGAAAGAAAAACTCAGAATCTGTTCTAGAATTCACACAAAGGTTCAATAAGTTGTATAATAAAATCCCGGTTGAGGTTAAACCTTCACAATCCGCACCAAAGGTGACTTTTGTTGGCGCTTTTGATCCTGATTTTGCCTTATTATTGAGAGAAAGAAGATCAACAGATCTCACTAAAATGTAGGATGATGCTCTTGATATTGAATCAAACATGATGGCATCAGGGAAATTAAAAGCAAAAATAGAAACCGGGAACAAAGAAAATAGGAAATTCAAAGAGCAAGGTGGACCCTCAGGATCAGGGAAATCCTCGGGAGATAAAATAGATGAGATGGCTAGGGTAATTAGAGAACTTTCAAATAAAATCTCAAAAATGGAACTAGAGAAATCGAAAAGAGATAATTTCCCCAGGAAGGATTTTAGAAGGAATCCTGATCCTCAGGCCCCACAGAAAATAATTAAAAATGAAGATAAAAAAATCCCAACACTTTTGAAAAGTGAAAACTTCATTGGAGAGGAAGATCTAGAAGATTTTGAAGAGATTGATGAGGATATTAATAATCTTGGAGATGATAATAAATCACCTTATTTATCGAGACAAGATTACGAAAAATCTTTAAATAAAGAAATTACATCAGAAGACAATGTTAGCAAGGACATGTTTGAAAATTTGGCCTATCAGGGTATCACAGATGATATTATAGCCAAACTACAGGAAAAATATAATTTAAGACCTAGGAACAAAAGTCTCCCAACTGTTCCAACAAAAAAGATATTGCCAAGGGGCGAAATTGATAAGGTGACTCCAAAAGTTGCAGACAAACAGACTGCAAAAACTCACACCGTTGACACGCAACTTGTCGAGTCGGAGCCAGTAGGAACACTCGCTGTGAAGACACAAGCTCCTGTAAATGAAAACAAGTCCGCACTACAAAGAAAAGTCGAGAAGAAAGGAATGGAGGCCCCGAACATAGAAAACGACAAGGCCTTGGGAAATTTTAATCTGGAAAACGAAATAAATAAAATCAAAATTCCTATTCCCCTTGTTGAACTAGCTAAAAATCCCATATATAGAAAACAAATTGCCAAGATGATTAGCTTCTCCGAAGACGAAAGCCAGGCCGATGTCATCAACTTAGAAGATGACAAGCTGAACATAGTCTTTGGTCCACATTTCGAAGGTGCGAGAGACACTGTGGCCCCCTTTTATATCACGTTATCCTTGTTTGATCACCTACTCCATAACTGTATGCTAGATTCCGGAGCTTCCCACAATGTGATGCTGAAGGCAATTATGGAGAAACTCGGTCTCGAAATCACAAGGCCCTATGGTGACTTATATTCTTTTGATTCAAGAAAAGTCAAATGCATAGGCATGATTAAAGACCTGGTGGTAGGTCTGGCACAAATACCATCAAAAAACGTTCTTATGGATGTAGTGGTCACTGACATCCCTCCAAAGTATGGTATGATATTATCTAGGTCATGGGGTGCCAAGCTTGGAGGATCTCTCCAACTGGACATGACATACGCTACAATTCCAGTTTTCGGAGGACAATACACGCGTCTTTACAGAGAGACTAGGTTGGCATTCACAGTAGGTGATCCACATAACCCAAGTAATCATCCTGTTTATATTGCTGACCAAGATTTAGGAAATTGTATATTATCTATTGATGATGATTTTTGAAGTAGATGTAGATGAAAGTTGTATAGAAGAAAAAACTGAAAAAGAAGAAATAAAAAAAAAATGTATATAGCACTGGTGTATGGAAAATGTATTTTGACGGTGCTTCATCTTTCTTTGGAGCCGGAGCTGGAGCACTCCTTGTGGCTCCCGATGATCAATTTGTAATCCCCTTTTCATATAGGCTTTAGTGGAATGTGGATTGTACAAATAATGTATGCGAGTATGAAGCTTTAGTGTTAGGATTAGAAGCCGCTAGTAGGATGAAAATAAAGAAACTCAAAGCCTTTGGTGACGTCGAGTTAATCATAAAATAGGTGAATCGGTAGTACCAGGCCAAAGATGCTAGGTTGAGGTCCTATAGGAATTGTGTCTGGGATCTGATCGAGAATTTCTTCTCCTCTGTGAATGTTCATTTCGTCCCAAGGTCTGAAAACCAACAGGGTGATGCATTAGCCAAAGCAACATCAACTTTCACACCCCCTACCGCTTTTAAATTAAAGTATCACATACAAATGAGACATCGAACTTCGATACCGAATAACATACATCATTGGCAAGTCTTTGAGGACGATGAACAACTTCAATTTTTTTTAGAATCAATAGATGAATTTGCAGAAATGCATACTGATCAAGAAAATCAAAATGATCCCATTTGGATCATGCAGGAGGGGGAGGATTCTAAAGAGTTTCACGATAAAATTGTGAATCACCGAATGGTCGTTCTCAAGAATAACCAGATTCCCAAGGGCCTAATTCCCTTGGAAAGATTATTCAATCAAGATGATATCCCTTCAAAAACCACCCTACAGCCCCAACCTGAAGAGGTTGAGGATTGTGACATAGGAACTAAAGAAAACCCTCGGATGGTAAAACTATCCAAATATGTATCTACAGAAACCAAAAATAAATACATGGAGTTTCTTAGAAAATACAAAGACATTTTTGCTTGGTCGTATGAAGAACTAAGAACGTATGACACCTATGTGATCGAACATAAGATACCCTTGAAGCCTGGTGTCAAACCCTTTAAACAAAAACTCCGACAAATCAACCCCATCTTATTACTTGTTATCGAATGGGAAGTCATAAAACTCCTTGATGCAAATATAATTGTACCATTGAGATATTCCGATTGGGTAGCAAACCTGGTCCCGGTTAGGAAGAAAAACGGGGAAATTAGACTATCTGTCGATTTCATAAATCTTAATAAATCCTCTCTCAAAGATAAAAACCGCAACAAACAGACACAAAAAACTGTTGAAAAAATCCCCCTTCCCTCCCTCGAGGCTCCCATATCAATGTACAATACATGGGACTTGTTATCCCCGATATATAGGGATAACTAGGAGATCATGTCTCGAGGCCCACAGGTCCTAGACATGGAATACCAAGAGCATGATTAACCTGAGCATGGCCCTGGAGGGCCCATCTTCTTCTTCTCCAGATTTGTCCTGTCAGCAGCAACAACTTCCATCACCACCGGCTTGAACTTGCATCGGAGAGGACTCTTGATCCATGAGGTAATTGGTCTGAGGTATCATGGTATGTGTCATGTTTGATCGTTATAACCTTCTTATATATGCATTAGTTTCCTTTCATTTCTGATGACTGCTTGGATCTTACACTAATCCACTTGACCATTGTCGGGATGATTGATGGGGTGACTTAGCAAGCTTATATTCATGGGTTTTGGTTAGCCACCGAGAGGGATTTGTAGAGCCATCGTCTGCTCCCACCATTTTATCATATTTACATCTTATACCCCGCACATCCATCCCATTCCCCTAGTCCGACCATTAGGATGACCTTTGAGGGTTACACTTTGTCTTGTGGGAAGAAGGGGCTAAAGGCCCAGGGGATAAAAGCAGCTGGTAAAAGATAAAAGCCATAGGAAATGAAACCTAGAGATGCTTCGCCCAAGGGATCCCCGAGAAGGCAATAAAAAGCCTCTCGATAAGAAACTGAAGGGACCCTAAGAAAAATAGTAAAACAAGACCTAACCAAGAGGATGGGAGGTATCATCACGAGCCGACCCATTATGTTCATAGGTATCCAGCGGTATGACATTGTCACTATCTGGTCACCACGCCAGGGCAGTGACCTTTGGTTGCATGGCCAAGGGAAAGGGGGTCTCATCACGAGCAGCCTTATCATCTCTGCGAAGATACCAGTGGGTAACACTGTCAACTCTGGTCACCAAGCCAAGGCAGTGTCCTCTGGTCAGACCTTGAAGTAAAAAAGAAAGAAAAACAATAAATAAAAAGATAAAGGCAATAAAGGGCTTGGAAAAAATGCATCCATGACGGGTACAACTCGCCTCCTATAAAGGCACCTACAGACAACACCTGCACTTGGTCTTACTGTGACTGGACATCCCTAAAACCATATCACCTCATAAAACATGGCTTGAATGATCTTCTGAGGAAACTTTCCTTATCTTGTGGGTATTAGCCCAATAGGTTATTCTGTCGGTTTCTTCAGCTTTGTATAGTAGATCTGTGTAATGTCTTTGAGCTCTTAGATGATATGATAGGAATTTCATGCATGCATTTGATAAATTTAATGATAAAATATGATTGACATTGCTATGATCCCTAGGACTAATGAGTCCATGGAGGGCGTAGTCTTTGATGTGCAGGACCATACCCGACGGACAGGTACTAGTGGACCGGTACACATGGGGATATGATTAGTTCAGACCTCCATGGGGCTGAAGAGCCCATCAGATGGTTGCTGGGATGGTAGAGGCAGGACAACGTTGTGATGAGCCCTTGCATGAAGAAGAAGAAGGACATCCTCACCCATGACTCTTTGGCAGAACCCGACCTAGGGGGATCAGCCACTGCAGATGAGATGATGGCTTTTGATGGACAAGACGCCATCCAGGGCAGGTTGGACATTTTCTGGAGGATGTGGCAGTGTGCTGGGATCATTTGGAACGTGTGGCAGCTTGTAGGAGCCCTAGAAGGGCCAACGTTTTGCCTTTTGGATGCTGATCTTGCCCAAAAAGGGCCAACGTCCCCCTCAGAGGGGCCTGACGTCTCCCTTTTAGCTCATAATTATGACATTTTGGCATTTAATGGGACAAATAATGTAACTATTGTTAGTCAGCCTTGTCGACTGTTTTAATGACCTAATTTTGTAATTAAAGGTCATAAGATTGATATAAATAGAGGACGTTGAGCCTCATTTTGAAAATAACAGAACTCACTCTCTTGTGAGAGGATAATTTTTAGTCTTTTGTCTTGGTATTGGCTCTTGGAGTTGAGGCACTACACTTGTGGAAGATCATCTTTGGCATGTTTATGGTGTTTTCTATCATTGGAAGGTTTACAACTAGGGTTTGATAAGCTCTTCATTGATTTGTAAGTGTATTTCTCATGCAAAACTTCTTAATTGAATGGTTGTAGGTTAAATATCTTACATTTATGGCTACATTGTTATTATTATGCTTAATTATTGAAACCCTAGGTAGTAAGCACACAAGTAGGTCCTTGCTTCATGTCCCCATGATAGAAAACTTGTTTAGCCATTTGATTAAGGAGAATATAGCCTAGCCATTGCTACACTAATTCCCCTTTTTCTGAGTTAGATTTGAAACATAAATTGAAGAAAGAAGACGTCCTAGGCCTAATTGATTTTACAGCTAGGGTTTGACTCTTAGGGTTTGAAAAGCCTTGGCCCTACAACACTTTTCATCCCTAGATTTGTGTTTTGAAGCTAGCCGTTTTGCCAAAGAGTTTCAAGGAAAGAGGGAGGAGCATGAGGCCTTGCTTAAGCAACACCGGAATGAGCCTCCTCCCCTTAGGGTTTTGACTTTGTGGCCCTTCCATTGCAGCACTAGAAAGCCTAACCCTTTTGTCTTTGAATTTATATTCTCCCGAGACTTTAGCCTTGCTCCTTGACTCCATTTACCCTAAGGCACTAGTCTAGAACTCCAACGTTGAGTCAATTGTGTTAAAACAACCTTTCAAACTTCCAAAATTTGAAACCCTAACTAAACCTAGCGACTTACTAACCCTAATTTTATGATGACGTCATGCCTCTTTTGAACTCTTGTTTGATATAGAATGTTGTGGCTAGGTCATCTAACAATAGATATTGAAGTGTTGATTATTTTCATTGGCTAGTTTGCAAAACGTTCACTTCTTTACCTATCAAACTAACCCTAGAACTAGGTTGACGTCACCTCTAGTATAATGATGCAACACCCTTGTATTGAATGAGCAAGTGATGATATTTTATTCTAATTTGAAGATTGATTATATGCTTTGAATGTTATATCATCTCCAGTGTTTATTGACAAGTGATATTATAAGCCATAGCCATTTTAGCAATCATTGACTTCGTCAATAATTACTGCTATATGTGCTCATATATAATAAAGATAGTCATTTGTCTATGAAGTACTAACCGTTGTTGCACATTTTAGTTTTATTTGCCTTGTCTCGCAAACAGGTGCATGTTCTGTGGAATACCTTCATTTTGACTATCTTTCTTGGCAGTAATCTGTGAAGGGGAAAACCTACTTTGACCTTTTGAGCCTTAATCTCTTGATCCTTTTTCCTTTCAATACCCCAGATTACTAGGGACGTCTCCCTTGGGATTAGCCACCATGAATAGAAAGAGCCCCCCATCGAGGTGACAGTGGGTGGGGAAGCTCCTGTTACGCCATATTGACCTTTACTTTTAAGCTGCCTGACCTAGACTACAAACCGAGCGATAACAAGACCAATATTGCAAAGAATATAACACATACCCAACATTCTCCCACTTGTTGTTTTCTTTGCATACAGGGGGTTACAAGATTAGATAGTCAACAAGCTAGGGAAACAATACCCATAGATCCTCTACACCAAGAGAACTTCTCAGTGCTCACATATTTTGTTAATGAATCTACAACATTCTTCAAAGTGTCCACCTTAATCAACAACACCTTCTTTTCTTCAATCGTGTCTCTCACAAAGTGATACTGAACATCAATATACTTTGTCTTTGAATGATAAGTCAGGTTCTTCACCAGGAAGATTGCACTCTTACTTTCACAATCTATCCTTACAACTTATTATACCAACCCAATACCTGAACACAATCTTTGTAACCATACTCCTTCCTTTCTTGCATGATTGACCACCATGTATTCAACTTATGTAGTTGAAAGTGCCACTACAGACTGTCTTTTTCTCATCCAAACAAGATAAACACATGCCCACTAGTAGATATTTTGTGATCCATATCTCCAACCTAGTCTGCATCAACAAACCCATGTATATCCAACACTTTGTCCAATGCTGGTCTTCTTTAGTAGCACAATCCATAACTAGTAGTGCCACACGAATACCTGAAAACCATTTTTATCGTTGTCCAATGCTCCTTCCCTAGTCTTGACATATACTTGCTCAAAACTCCCAATGCATGTGCAATAACCAATCTAGAATAAACCATTACATACATCAAACTACCAACTGCTCTAGCGCATAAACACGACACATGTCCTCTTCCTCTTCTTGTGTCTTGGGACACTGATCTACATATAACTTTACATCTACATGAATAGGAACTTTCACTGATTTACATTCTTGCATATTAAACCTATGCAATATTGTCTCAACATATTTCCTGTAATTTAATCATAGTTTCCTATTTACTCGATCTCTTTTAATTTCCATGCCCAAAATGAAATTTGTAGCACCAATATCCTTCATGTCAAATTTAGAGGACAACTAGGTTTTCAATCTTGGATAATCTCCTTGTTGTTTTAGATCCTTATGGTTGCTTCATGTAGATTTATTCTTCTAGATCTCCATGTAGGAATGTTGTCTTCACATTCATTTGTTCTAATTCAATATCAAATGCAACAACAACAGATAAAATAAATCTATTTGAAGTTAACTTGGCAACAACAGAAAAAATTCCACCAAAATCAAATCCCTCTACTTGGGAATATGCTTTTGCTACTAACCAAGATTTGTATTTCTCCACTTTTCCTTCTACATTTAGCTTCTTCTCAAACACCTATTTGCTGCCAATGAGATTTCTTCCAGTCAACAACTCCACTAGATCCCGACCTCATTTTTGTGTAAGGTTGCCATTTCTTCAACCATGGCCTTTTTCCAGAGTTTTCCATCCACTGAATCCATTGCCCCCCTAACAGTTCTAGGATCATCTTCAGTAATAAACAAATCAAAATTTGAACATAAATTAGGTGGAGTATACCTTTTTGGTTTCCTTCTTTCTCGAATTGATCTCCTTAATACTAGAGTATGAGGATCTTCTTCTTATTATTCTTGTTCATCTCTAGAGTTTGATTCATTATCCTTTAACTCAAACTTTATTTTCTCCAGTTCTTCCTTCTTTGGTATGACTCCCTATTTGACAACATCTTCGATATCTCTAAATACCACATCTTGACTATACACTACCTTCTTAGTTTCTTGGTTTCAAAGCTTAGAACCTTTCATACTTTTTATCTAGCTTACTCCTATTTTCCTTTGGAACGTGAACATAAGCATCACAACCAAATGCCCTGAGATGTGTGAGAGAGGGTTTCTTACCAGTCCATACCTCCGGTGGAGTCTTGTCATCCACTGCTTATGAGGGTGATCGATTGACTAGGTTACATGCAATACCCACTACTTCTACCCATAATTCATGTCCTATCCTGACACCACTAAGCACACACCTTGATTTTTCCATCAATGTCCTGTTCATGCTTTCTACAACTCCATTCTCCTGAGGTGTATATGGAGTAGTCTTTTGCCTTTCTATACTGTACTTCTTATATAATTCTTCAAATTCATTTTTGCATAACTCTCCACCATTATCCATCCTTAACACCTTAATTCTTTTCTCTGTTTGATTCTCCACAAGAGCCCTAAAATTTTTAAACCTATCAAAGACTTTAGATTTCTTCCCGAGGAAATATATTCATGTATTCCTCGAGAAGTCATCTATAAATGAAACATAGTACACAAATTTTCCCAATGATGGAACTGACACAGGCCCAAACACATCATTGTGCACCAACTGTAAAATTCCCTCTGCCCTCGTTGCACCATAGGGGAAGCTTACCCGATTCTCCTTCCCATATAGACAATGTTCTTAAAGATAAAAATCTAGAGAGTAGTTAGACATACCTTCAATCATACCTTTACCATGTAGTAATCAAAATCCCTTCTCTATGATATGCCCTAGTTTTTTATGCCACAACATAGCCTTTTCTCCAGAGACTGTAGGAGTTTTTTCTTCTTTAGCTCCAATCACAAGAACAATTAAACTATTACACCCATCACCAATAGTGCTTCCCTACAACTTATACAGAGTTCCAATCCGAAATCCCTTCAAAAACACCATTACTCCTCAAACCATCTGGTAGGTATCTTTCTCAAACACTTTTTTTACCCTTGCATCGTCCATTTTTCTTACAAAAATAAAATTTCTCGCCAATCCTGGAATGTACAAAACACCAAGGTGTGTTCTAATCCTTCCATTCATGAGCTTCAACTTGAATTTTCCTCGTCTTATGATTTTGGTTGTCTAGTCATCACCTAGGAAAACATCACCTCCATCATATCTTTCATAGTCACAGAACCACTCCCTATGGGGAGGCATACGAAAGGATGCACCTAAGTCAACCAACCATGCCTTATGATATGCATGTGTGCTTGTAGAAGCTAAATACATGTTAGAAAAGCAGGACCGCAGAGCAATAAAATAAATCAAATGCAGAAACAAAACACAGAAGACACACAATACAAGAGAGACACAGATTTACGTGGTTCACCCAGTGTGGGCTACGTCCACCAGAGAAATTGCCAGGTCCTTCCTTTATTATTATCCAGCAAATGAAGGGATACAACCTACAACAAAACCCGATGTAACTTCCTCTTCTTTCTCTCATAGTCTCCTCTCTCAGAATACAATATTCACTATCATCCATAGCCGAATTACATTTCCCTCATAAAAGAGGGTTGCCTTCTAGGGCAAAAAACCCTAACATAATCTCTACCGTTAGATCTGCGACCTTATAATGAACGGTCCAGATTTACAATGAAATTACAATGTACTTTTACAAGGAAATTTTTGCTTCGGGGGCTTCGCCACCGAACCCCCGCTGGGGGCCCGCTTGCCCCTAGACCCCCCAACCGGGGGGATAGGCCCCCCGGACCCCGCAGAGGGGGTACCCCCCCTCTGCACTCCCCCACGTGGAACAATGTACATACTTCCGGGGTGTAAATACTTCATGGGGTATGAACATGACTGAAAGCAAGGACCTCTGAATCAGGAAGATAATCAGGCTCCACAACCAACAATACACATCCCCTCCTTATTTCGGGGAGGTTTTTGCTTCTATAGTAGGAGCATATTAATATCCCTTCCCTCTCTCAACACTTTTGGATCTACATTGCTTCTTGTAGTTCCTTTCTTTTCCACATCTCCAATATACCTTTACAAACTTTTCAAGAGATTTAGATCTCCCACTTGAGGAATGAGATATATTTCTTTCCTAGGAGGGTCCTCTTGCAAATAATTTATCCGCGCTCTGTCCTTCCATGTTGTTTCACCTCATATCCTTCGACAACAAGGATGAGACCATATCATCGAAACTTAAAGTAGTTGTATAACTACCTATGACCACAACCAAACTATCCCATGAGTCTGGTAAATAACACAATAAACTAATACACTTATCTTCATTAGAAATCTTAATATCAATAGATAATAATTGACTTACCACAATATTGAAGGCGTTCATATGCTCTATCACCGAGTCTCCATCTTTCATCCTCACGTTATACAACTTCTTCTGCATGAACAATTTGTTTATCAGGGACTTAGACTGATATAAAGTCCACAACTTATTCCATAAAGCCTTGGTCGTAGCTTCCCATGACACATTCAATAATACTAAATCTAAGAGACACAAATGTATTGTGCTCTTTTCCTTCCGATCCAACTTTGCCCAATCTTTTGCTGACGTTCTTGTAGGTGTAGTACATGGATCTGCAAATATGCATTGGTCTTTGTCCATCAACATATCTTCCATCTTGAGATTCCATGGCTCAAGACTTTTCCCATCAAATTTCTCGATCTCTATTTTTGAACTCCTCTCCATTTCTTTTCACCTGAAGAATCAATATTGTAGATCTCCCACTGTAACAAGGCTTATCACAGACCCGAGCCATACCCTTGATCACAAAGACATCCCCCTAAATCCAATAACAACTCTGATACCAAATGTATATTTTAACCTTGTAAAATTACTTACTGCAAATAGACTCTTAATAAAAGCATAAAAGATACAATGGCACACACACATTACACATAGTTTTTTACCGTGGAAACCCAAAACGAGAAAACTAACAACATGTTTAGAGCAACACCTCTACTTATTTTATTCATCATATTCTTCATTGTTTACAATATAATATACATATAGAATCCCATGACATCCAAACCCCTAATACATTGACCCATATTAGTCAACAATTCTAATTCCTTAACCGAAATTAGAAAACCATCGACGAAAACCAGGTGCTGAAAAACTGTCAAAACAGAGGCAAAAACAACCAAAATATATATATTTTTCAGGGGCTTTGCCCCCATATCCCCTTATAGGGGGGCCCCACGAGCCCCCCCTACCCCATGAGGTTCCCATAATAGTGTACAGTGCATGGGACTATTCTTGCAAAGAATATAACATATACTTAATAGGTCAAAGTATGTATAAAGTATTTGCACATTTTCAAATAGAGTCAAAGTGCAACTAAATTGTGTTACTTGAATCATGTTAGTGACAAAGGACTATAATTTTTGTTTTGTAGTTTGATCATTTAACATGTGAATAAAGTTTGACTATTTAGTAAGTAGGCTAGAAGTTCCTTTTGAGCCATTTCGAACCATATATTTGAATAGGAATATTGGAGTAGCTTTATAAGCCAACTCTTGTTGTACTTCAAAGAAAAATTCCTTGTAAGATTGTTTGAGTTGTAGTTGAAAAATAGAATAACAATATCATTTAGTAGGGCCGTAAATATGGTTTAACAAATGGTTTGATAGACAAAGAGGGATATGGAGGAGTGATGAGAATGGTAAGCTCAATTGAGGTCTTAGGATACTTACTATTGATTTACTATCTTCGGTTTGACCATCTTTTTTTTTTGTAAATAAAAATAGAGCCTTGTATTAATATCAACCATAAGCTATACAAAGACAAGTGTCAGCCACCTGTGCCGCCACAAGAGGGAAATTGACACAGGTGGCCTCCTGATGTTTAGGCAGTGCCATGTCCTTCTAAGTTTTTACACCAAAATTACAATTGACACCAAAATTGCAGTGTGTTTGCGTGAACAAAAATATACAGACCAGATACTGTCGCTTTCGGCTTAGGCAAACTATAAGCAAAGTTTCCATGACTGAGACTATGTAAATGTAATAGGAAAAGAAAGCAAGGTCGTCATAGTTTGCTAGACCAACGATTCTGTAACTAAATTGGATAAAAAAAAACTAAAACCTCAAAACATCAATCTGTGGCTGGCCCGGGTTGACCATGTATGTTGTAAGCTGGGGTGAACCGTTGACTTCAAGTTGGGCATTTGGCGTGCACAAGAGAATCCCAGAGCACCTCGAACAGGATATCCATCCTTTGGCTGAGGATTCGCTGAGAGTGCTCCTGGTCCGCTTGCTTCTGTCTGATTTCGAAGAGGATGCTGAGGTGCTCCTCCATGAGGCGATTAGTGAAATATTGTGTCTGGTTTCCTTCCTCCTTCCCCACTGCACTGTCAGCCTCTGTGGTAGTGTCTTTGGCTATTCCTGTTTGAATCTCCAGCTGCCAGCTTGGAGGGGTCTCCTCCTCTACTTGGCAACTTCCATCTCCATAATAGGGGTCGCCTGGCTTAACTATGGAAGGGGCCAGGAAGTTGGTGGGTAGAGTAGTGTGCGCACCCAAGGGAGGTGTCTCCTCTTTAACTTTTCACAACCTATGGAGCGATGGGAGATACATGGGGTGATGGGCAGTGGAGGCTTCAGTTTTCGATTTTACCGGAGAGACTCCATGGAGCGGAGCCGACTTTAATCTCTGGGTGGATTGTCGAGGACTGGAAAAGTGGGTGATGAGCGCCCTTTGAGAGGGGGTGAGCCTGTTGCTTATAGAGAAGGTGTTGCTGTTGCGGGCACCCCTCTTAGATTTTCCGCGCTCCCGGGGAATGCTGGAGGGGAGGTGAGGGTGGTGGAGGGGGAAGATGGATTCAAGGGAGAGGTGTAATGGGTGAAGGAGGAAGACGAAGAAGCCTTGGGGATAAATGAAGCTGAGGTAGTCAGGGAGGATGCCTCTGGTGTGAATTGAGAGGTTGCAATGAGAAAAAACTTGCGAATTGTAGTGGGAGTCGAGGAACACAACCGGGAGGGTGCACTAGGTGGGAAGAAGAATCGAGAAAGGCTCCCGATATAAGACCTATCTGCCACTCTTATCGCCATTGAAATGTGAAGTGACCCTTGCATCTACTATTGATGCGTGAGAAGAGCACTGCGTTCTCCTGGTACGCCTTTCCTGGCTGGTTCGCTTGCCTGAGTGCCTAGCCAGACAGACTACCATAAATCCTCTCATGGTGTGAGCCATGGAGGAATGAATGCGTAGGGGCTGGTGGCCAGGGTTAATAAATCACCTGGCTGCTCTGTGCCATATGCTAATGCACTTTCTCCAGGTGGCACCCCATTTGGGTGGGTTTCACCATCTTTTACAAACAACTCATATTGGTTATTATTTTGGTGACAAAAAGTGACAATTGTGCCCATAGATCTAACTGCATAAGTTGCAACCAATGCAATCATATTAGATATTGTTGTGTCTAGTGAGAGTTAAGCATTTGTGCAAGCTTGAGCAATTTGTTCAATACTGGTATTTGTGCAAGCTTGAGCAATTTGTTCAATACTGGTATTTGTGTTCAAGACAACACATTTTTCTAAATCACCTTGTTTAGATGAGGTCTTGTGTCGAAGGCCAAATTTTGTAATTGAGACACTTGTTCTAGGTACCAAGTAAGAAATGATTTTTGAGATCAAATCATTGCTATCATTTATTGTTGTTGTTATTCATCCATGTTTTTCAACGAGATCAACATGGATGAGTTATGTTTTGATTGGAGAATTGATGCTTTTGGTGCAAACCAGGCCATATGAGACAAATGGATTGCTTGGCCTATGTGTGCAAAGTTGTAATTGAACACAATGTTCAATGCATAGTAGGTTGTAATTAAAAAGATTTGTACTATCAGAAAATTGTAATCCAACTTTGTTGTCTATATTTGTAGTTAGTATTATTAGGATAAGAATATACCTAATGAGTACTTGTAACTATATTTTCTTCAGAAAATAAGAGGAAAGAGAACAAAAGAGATCGATTGTTAATTGCTCTATAGGAATCTCACCCATAATTTTTTTTCTTGTTTTGTCAATATGATTTCGAGTGTCCTTAGCTTATGAAGAAACTATCGTTGATATTATGAAATAAGTATGGACTACAAGTTAAAAAATGGTTAATTTGCAAAATAATTGTTTGTCTTCAATGCATTATGAGAAAATTGACATCTATTATAACTAGCACGATGCATATTGAAGTTCAAGTAGACATAAGAATAATTGGAAAAAAATCTATGGCTAATGAAAAGATGAATCTTGCCCGTCTTTCTGTTTTGTTTTTCCTGGCAAAAATTCAACCTTGCTTATGCTAGAGGAAACCATACTAAAAGGCCTACAATGAACAAGCATCTACAAAACATTGAATATGAATATAACATAAATGTTTAAGGAAATACTTAAGTAATAAAAGAACAAGTATCGATAAGTAAGGTAGTTGGGGGGCATTACAAAGTTCTTCAACTATGCAAGTAAAAGAATAAAAGTCTTTATGTGGGCTCAAGTATCTTTAGTAGTAGAATTCATTTGCCATGATTTGACCAGAGAAGTAATGCAATTTTTTTTTTTTCTTTTTTTTTTTCCTAAAAATAAGGATGGATTACTATTTTGCAATACTTATAGTACACAAATTTTTACAGATAGTCATGGAAGGAAAGATTGTGCATCGAGACCTAGAACAAGTGAGTTTCTTACAATTATAAAGTACATGTGAGTATGAAAATGGTATTATAGAAAAATGTTTCAAAGGGATTTGGAAGGAGCTAAAAGAAAAACATCTTGTTGGTCAATCCAATAAGCATCAAAGATACTAAAGATCATGAACACAAAAACCTTGCCTTTCTTGCTCTTCTACTATTACTGCAAGAAGTTCATCCTCATGTTTGCTAGAAGAAGCCATTATGAAATCCCCACAACAATGACCAATCTATAAAATCATGCATTTGTAGTTAATAAGAAATGAATATAGTCAAAATGTTTCAGAAAAATATTGTTGGAATTGTCATGTGCATGGAGAGTATAGATTAAATGGAGACTACAAAAGTTATTTGATCTTTAGAGAGATGCACATTTTTATGGACACTATTATGAAAGCAATGAGAATGTAACAATGACATTATATTCTAGAACCAAATTGCGTGTTGGTACTTGGTTGATAGTTCTGTGCGTTGATACATGTGTTGTTTCTTATAAAGGCGTTGTATAAACATTCGACTTTTTGAACTTTTTCACTGGAATATGGTGAAATAGATATTGGAGAAATCACCATTTTTGGTTGTTTAAATTGCATTTTTGAATGCATAAATAGATTCATCACGCTGAAGAACCTCTAGGGCACTCGAATTATATAGATTCAATCACTCAAATCTAGAGTTCCAACAATTTTTAACTGGATTTCAGTAAAAAATGATCAAAAAATATACTCGTAAAAACTCCAAAAATTCGAACATTTAAATTACACATTTTATAAATATATTGTTGATGTTTTCGAGGGATCTTTCTTTCTTTAATTGGAATACCATTTATTTCTAATGTAGATCATGGAATTACCAACGCTGCAAAGATATCTTCAAAGGTATATAAAACCTTATATGCACATGAATTTATTTCAATTGTTTATTATTTTATTAGGTTCATTGTTTAATATAATTTATTTCAATTGTTTTAAGACATATACCTCTAGGCCGTTTTGTTTGATGGCATTTGCTCGTTGTTCTGAAATGCATGGATGTTTTAGAGGACATGCCATCTTTGTGTTTATAGAAGCTATCTTTTTTTATATGGTAAGTTCGCATTTGTGTTTTCATGTAATAATATATTTCTTTTATGAGTTCGTGAAAGCAACGAGGAAAACTCATTTGCCATTTTGCAAAAAAAGAAAAGGTCGAATGGTTTTTTTTCCCTTCTCACTTGAAGGCACGGTTGATTTTCATAATTGACATCAAGAAAATTTCTATAGATAGTAATGGGAAGCAAGAATGTGCATATTGGCATAAGAGAAGTGAGTTTTCTATACATCTAAAGGCATGTCCAACTATACAGATAATACTATAGGAAATCTTTGAAAATGTGTTGAGAAGAATTGAAAGACAAATAACATGATTCTCAGTCCAATAGCCATCAAAGATACAAAAGCTAATGCAACTTTTTGGGAAAAATGTCCAAAAATGATCAAGCATAGAGCTAAAATTATTATTTGCTACCATTGTATGTAGGTTTAGTTTATCGAGAGAAATATTTTTTGTGCATTGTTATTTTGTAACATGTTAATGCTTAAATCTCTAGTGATCACAATTTTATCATGTTGTTGAATGCCTTTTGTTATGGTGTGCATGAATTGAAGAACATCTTCAAGTGGTGCACTATAAACATATGCTAATTTTACAATTGCATTATCAATTCTAAAGTAAGTGACAATTGATTCAACATGATTTGTTGCGTAAATGTATGATTTCTCAACAACTATGATTTATTTGTAACATGATAGAATGTCATGATTGCAAAATGTTGATAGGCATTTGCATTTTTTTGCAAGTGTAGATTCTTTTGGAACTAAGTTTGTTTGTGTTTCTTGGAAACACAATATATCATTTCACATTAAGTAATAGGAATTGATAATATTGTCAATATGCAATGGAATGCTTCTCGTGTTCAATAAAAATATGACCAAACAAATTTCTATTGGTACTAATTGTAGACTGTGTTCATGATCTGTAAATTGTCGTGGATATTCCACTGAAACAGTTCATCCCTACATATCTAATTAAATATTGAAATCTTTACTAATAAGGTTATCTTTCCTTTAGATCTCTAGAATATTTAGTTATTGAATTTCTGCTTATGCATGAAATGGCAAAATGAGGAAAAATAGAGAACAATAAAATACAATCACACCATCCACAAATAAACAAAAGATATGACCTGGGAAACCCAATACGGGAGAAAACTCAGCTAGAAGGTGAGGTTGCTCTGCTCTCTTTTCTCTGGTATAGAAATGATGAAAGTACAAAGAAAGAGGCACTCCCTGTGGAGTTTCCCTTTGACATGTGGCCTATATGGCTGCTACATAATCTCTACTCCTCTGTTATGCTCACATAATACCACTCTTAGATGTTCTACTCATCTATGGAACAAGATACAATGCAAAAGAATGGAACCACTTCTCTTCCTAGTGGTCCGATATTTAACATAGCTCAATAACCATCTAAGGGTAGGTTTTTGACTTCCTCAACCCTCAAATGTGATAGGATTTTGGACCTCCTAGAGTCTTCTTGAAATTATATATGTGACTAGCCCCATATACAAGAGTAACATGGGCTGATGTGGCATCCTCTCGTACCATGGTGGTCAACTCAGTAGGTCAACTTGCAGGAGGCATAAATTTTGCATACGAACTCCAATTGATGCACAATATGCATCGTTTGAAAGGTCTTGGAGTGTAGAACACTATGAAGGGGGTGAGCACAAGTTATAGACACTAGAACCCAAAAAACGTCGTTTAATGCCTCAAAATGGCTCTGGAAGGTTTTGAACCCCAAATTTCCAAACTGGGACCTGCCACTAAAATGGCCCTGCGAACTGATTTCTCCAATTTTTCCCACTCTAAAAGCATTGAGATAGTTGAAAATTAATATAATGATAAAATCCGGATCATACCTCCCCATTTAGGGAGGCTTTTTGTCCCCAAAACCTTTACTGATTGAGGTGAGGAAAATTTTCCTCTACCTTCTCCTTGGAGTACCACTTTGCTTTGCCTAGAAGTTATCCTTTCAACCCAATATACCAAAGGTCATGTTGCCCCTGTCTTGTAGTTCTGGACCACTTCTGCAAAACTGTGTCCTCTGCCAACTCTGCTTGAGCATCTGGTGCTAAGTCCTCTATGGAAGGTAGAACCTGCTCATACTCCTGATCCAACATCGAAGGCTCATGGATTTTTAGATTCTCCACATTCACTATTGAGTAAATGCACGTGTATGGGGGTAGACTGAGTCTATAAGCGTTATATCCTACCTTTTCCAATAATTCAAAAGGACCATACCTTAGAGACTTGTGTTGGAAACTTAGTCAATACTGAGAGGGGGGGGTGGATAAATATTGTATAATTATTTAAAATTTTAACAATTTTAACTTATTAACAACAATTGATCAACAACAGTAAACTTGAATATAAAATTAATACAATAATACAAGTTACAATAATGATTAGGAGACATCGATATCCTTGTTCAGGGATTCAACCCTAGGAAACACCAACTCCCTTGTTTTAGGGCACCAACCCTAGGAAGCACCAACTCCCTTATTTTAGGGAACCAACCCTAGGAAGCACGAAATCCCTTGTTTAGGGCACCAACCATAGGAAGCACCAACTTCTTGTCTTCAAACTTTAATCAGTAAAGGACATTAGTCCTTCCTTGCTCCAACCTTCCACCCTCGTTACATAAATATCTTCTCTTTACTTCTTTGGGCTCTGCTCTTCCTTTTGATCTTCAAATGAAACCCACAAAGACATCTTCTTTCCTTCATATATTTTCATTTATATAGACTTCCAAAGGGTGTGATTTGAACCCATGTGTCTTTTGATAATGAAACATTGCACCCCTTCATTTAATTAACACAAATGATAACTTTTATTAATTGATTTTTGTACACCAAATTTAGACAAATATTTCTATATGACGATTGTAGAGTGATAGAAACGAATTTTAAAATTCTACGACATGGGTTTTGTGCAGAACATCACCAATTACTTCAGGCATGAGTGGTTTCCCCATAAAATGTGCGAGGTGGTAGGTACGCACGGTTCTTTGAAGGAAACTTGCCCAGATTTTCCTTTCATCTTCGAATGCTAGATCGACTTCAATACATTTTACTTTTTTGTGAATGTCCAAATCAACCTCCATATATATATATATATATATATATATATATATATATATATATATATATATATATCCTTTGTTGGTGACTATTTAAACTGAACTTGTAAACATTTTACTTGATGGTGGATATTAAAATCGGTCCCCTCTCAGCTGCTAGTCACTAAAGACTCGAATTGGTCTCACCCTTTTTTGTATTGGCTTCCTCATTCGACCGAAACACATCTTTTTGGTCAACTCAACAAGGATAAATTTTGACTTGGGATATTAGACTTTGGTCGTCCCAACTTTCTTTGGCCGAATTGTATTTCCCGACTTAATTTTCTTTCGATGTCGACCTTCAGGGTAATTTAATTTACTTCTACTCGAACCGAATCGACTTAGGGAAAAACCAACTTGCTTCGGTTTCAACTTATTTTACTTATCCGACTTCGACCTTCGACTTCTTCGACCTCCAATTTCTTTGATTTCGACCTTCAACATGTTTCAACTTCTTCAACTTCGACATTTTTCTCCGACTTCTTCAACTTCAACTTTTTCAACTTCTTGCTAAGATGTTTATACTAGACTTCTCGATATCTACTGTATTTTGTTGAAACACTCGACTTTGATCCTTTCTCCTTGCATTTAGATAGTCGACTTGATCCATTTAATTGTTTCGACTCGACTTAAGGTTTGACTGGTTGAGACTTTTCTTGCTGAGACTTTTATACCATATTTATTGACATTTACTTGATTCATTTTGTATCAATTCCAATACCAACTCCATGCCCAACATTGAACATATTGGTCCTCTTTGTCATCATAGCTGACCCCATAATACTAGGTCCAACATTCTACCCCTTTGGCATTGATGGAAACAAAGTAAAACTCTCTATTTTTAATCGGATTTTTACAGCTTATCCCCCCCCCCCCCTTGACAACAATGACAACAATGACAACAAAGATATTTCTTCACTCCTCCTGAGGAGATGCTCCCTCTGAGGTGATGTTCCCTCTGTCCATGTGTTTCTTTCTTCTAATGAAACTTTTGTAGTTTTAATGAGGTATGGGAATAACTCTTAATTTTTGCATAAGATTTTCAAAGGTGCTTCTTGGTAGAGGTTTTGTAAAGATGTCTGTTATTTGTTCTTTTGTGTCTACATATTCTAATTTCACCTCTTTTTGAGTAGCTTGATCTCTCAAGAAATGGTATTTGATTGGGATGTGTTTGGTTTTAGAATACATTACAGGATTTTTAGAGATGTTTTATGGCACTAGTGTTATCACATTTAATAGTAATGGGGTGTTCATATCTTACTCGTAAGTATTCTAATGTTTGATTCATCCAGAGAACTCATGTGCACCAAGATGCAACACCAATGTATTCTGCCTCAGCTGTAGACAATGATGTGGATGTTTGTTTCTTACTTAGCCATGCTACCAGGCATTCTCTTTGAAAAAATGCTCCTCTGCTGGTGCTTTTCCTATCATCTATACTACCAGCCCAATCCGCATCAGTGTATGCAGTTAGAGTGAAGTCTTTATCTTTTGGATACCACAATCCAAGTTCTAAGGCGCCTTTAAGATATCTGAATATCCTTTTTACTGCTTTTAAGTGAGTTTCTTTAGGTGCAGATTGAAATCTCCCCATGAGTCCTACAACCTGCATGATGTCAGGTTTTGTTTCTTTTGAATAGAGTAGACTTCCAACCATTGATCTGTACATAGTTTGGTCCACTTTTGGTGAGTCATATTCTAGGCTTAGTTTACATCTAGTGACCATGGGAGTACTCATAGGTTTACTATCTTCCATTTGGAATTTCTTTAGCATTTCCTTGATATATTTGGCTTGTTAAATGGATATATCTTTTTCTGTTTGAGTTACTTGTAAACCTGGGAAGAAGGATAATTCTCCCAGCATAGACATTTCAAATTCTTCTTGCATTTTGGTTGCAAAAGTTTTGCTTAGTATAGTAAGATTACTTCCAAATGTGATGTCATCTACATATACCACCACAATAATCATGTTTTGATCCTCAATTTTGATGTATAAGTTGTTGTCAGTAGTCCCTCTATTATATCCTTATTTTTGTAGGTACTAATCAAGCCTTGAGAACCATGCGTCGGGGCTTGTTTAGGACCATATAGGGCCTTTTTGAGCTTGCACACATAGTCCTGATTTTCTATTAACATGAACCCTTCTGGTTTCTAATCATAGACTTCTTCTTGTGTTCCATTAAAGAATGCTGACTTGACATCCATTTGATAGATTTTGAAATTTATGAAGCATGCAAATGCCAGGAACATTCTGATGGCCTCAAGTCTTGCTCCTAGAGAAAAAGCCTCTTCAAAATCAATACCTTCCACTTGGGCATATCCCTTGCATACTAATCTGGATTTGTTCTTTATGATCTTCCCATTTTCATTGCGTTTGTTCTTCAATATCCACTTGGTTCCTACCACATTCTTGTCCTTAGGTCTTGGAACTAGTTCCCAAGTCTGGTTCTTATTTATTTGGTCTAGTTCTTCATCCATTGTGTTTATCCAATATTTACTTTTGTTGGATTATTTAAATGACTTAGGTTCTATCGGGGATAACATTGCTTGTTCTGAGTCAAATGTGAGTTTCCTTCTTGTTTCCACTCCTACATTTTCATCTCCAATAATATGAATTTCAAGATGATTCTTTTGAATCCCTTTTGATGGGGTTTTTGGCAAGGGTGTTTCTTCGTCATCTTCCTCATCAATGTGGGGTTCATTTTCTTGAGGTTCTTCATCAACTTCTTCATTATGATATTCTCCATCACTTTTATCATCATATGTTGATATGTTCTGGGGTATGACTTGTCTTAACTTTAGATCATCTATATTTACATTGACACTTTCCACCATTTTATGTAGTCTTAGGTTATAACATCTATAAGCATTTTTGTTTGGTGAATATGCTAGAAATATGTGTTCATTTGATCTTGGGTCAAATTTCCCTTGATTATCCTCATCATTTTTAATGTAACACTTACTTCTAAAGACTCGTAATTGTTTCACTGATGCTAGCATACCAAACCATAGTTCAGAAGGTGTTTTGTCATGGTTAGGTCTCAATTGTGCTCAATTGAGTATGTGAACTCTTGTTTGTACTGCATATATCCAAAACTCATTTGGAAGTTTGGATTCATTCAACATGGTTCTTGTAGCTTCTTGGACAATTCTATTCTTCCTTTAAACCACTCCATTATGTTGAGGAGTCCTAGGAGATGAAAATTGTCTTTTGATTCCATTGCAACGTTTAATGAACTCTTTATAGGTGAATTCTCCTCCATTGTATGATCTCGGACATTTAATTTTGAGATTTGTTTCATTTTCTACAAAGGATTTGTATGTCTTAATTTTTTCAACAGCTTCTGATTTATCCTTTAGAAAATATACCCATATCATTCTTGTGTAGTCATCAATGACCAACATAAAGTAATTTTCTCCATGTATACTTTTAGTTCTAGTAGGACCAGATAGGTAAGTGTGAACAAGCTCAAAGGGTCTTGATGAAGAATGTTCTTTTTTACACTCTAAAAGCATCGAGATAGTTGAAAAATATTATAATGATCAAATCTGGATCATACCTCCCCATTTAGGGAGGCTTTTGGTCCCCAAAACCTTTACTGATTGAGGTGAGGAAATTTTTCCTCTACCTTCTCCTTGGAGTACCACTTTGCTTTGCCTAGAAGTTATCCTTTCAACCCAATATACCAAAGGTCGTGTTTCCCCTGTCTTGTAGTTCTGGACCACTTCTACAAAATTGTGTCCTCTTCCAACTCTGCTTGAGCATCTGGTGCTAAGTCCCCTATGGAAGGTAGGACCTTCTCATCCTCCTGATCCAACATGGAAGGCTCATGGATTTTCAGATTCTCCACATTCACTACGTGTATGGGGGTAGCTTGAGTTTGTAAGCGTTATATCCTACCTTTTCCAATAATTCAAAAGGACCATATCGTAGAGACTTGTGTTGGAAACTTAGTCAATACTGAGAGGGGGGGTGAATAAATATCGTATAACTATTTAAAATTTTAACAATTTTAACTTATTAACAACAATTGATCAACAACAATAAACTTGAATATAAAATTAATACAATAATACAAGTTACAATAATGATTAGGATACACCAATATCCTTGTTCAGGGATTTAACCCTAGGAAACACCAACTCCCTTGTTTTAGGGCACCAACCCTAGCAAGCACCAACTCCCTTATTTTAGGGAACCAACCCTAGGAAGCACCAAATCCCTTGTTTAGGTCACCAACCCTAGGAAGCACCAACTTCTTGTCTTCAAACTTTAATAAGTAAAGGACATTAGTCTTTTCGTGCTGCACCCTTCCACCCTCGTTACATAAATATCTTCTCTTTACTTCTTTGGACTCTGCTCTTCCTTTTGATCTTCAAATGAAACCCACAAAGACATCTTCTTTCCTTCATATATTTTCATTTATATAGACTTCTAAAGAGTGTGATTTGAACCCATGTGTCTTTTGATAATGAAACATTGCACCCCTTCATTTAATTAACACAAATGATAACTTTTATTAATTGATTTTCGTACACCAAATTTAGATAGATATTTCTATATGACGATTCTAGAGTGATGGAAATGAATTTTAAAATTCTACGACATGGGTAAACCTGTGTACTCAGCAATGGCTGCTTCGTCGATGATAATCTCCTCCTTGCCTACTTTAGCAGTCCTTCCATCATAGGAAATAACAAAAGATTGGGCCACATGTTGGTGAAATTTGGTTAATTTCTCACAGTATGCAAAAACTCCGGTCTGTTTGAAAAATTATGCCACCTCCGGGTGAGCTTTTAAATACCAAACTCCATCTACCTCAGATCTCAAAGCTGGTCCTGCTTTCGACATGGGTCAATGTTGAGTGTGTCTGTAATTATAGGAAGCTAGACGTCCAGGGAGGCAATGACTCTAGAAATTAAGTATACGACAAATATCAGTCAAGAAAAACAGGTGGAACAGGGTGACACAAACATTAGGATTACTGAGTTAAAAAACTAACCCAGTTTCGGACGACCATTTGACTGAGAATATGCCGAAACTTTAGATTTTCGGTGGCATTTTCATTTTTGAAATTGAAAGAGGATAGATTCTGAGCTTACCTTCTAACCTGACCAGGATTACTTGACTCGAGAGTGCTTGCAGGACTCTAATGGAGCTTTGACAATCACCAGAGGAAACAGGATTAGGATCTCTGAAAATACGATTGAATGATGAAATCGCGAACTCATGGTTATCTCAGCAATCTCCGGGATTCATAATGACTCAACGAGGCTTTAATGAAGGAGTAACGAGATCATGATGGCTAGTGTACTTGCCACTGAAATGGAGGGAGGCTCCGTGAAATCATACATGAAAATCACCACCGTGTTTGGATTTCGAAAAGACCAATGTGGTTGAAAGGACACAGGGGCTTCAAAAAATTTCGGATAGACACCACGAACATGCATACCCTCCACCATGGCGAGCTTTCGGCGGTTATGTTTTAATCATTGCGCCAACTTGACAGCTGGCTCGTGCGAAAGCACGGGCTTTCCATTTTTACCGTTGAAACACTTTCGGTGGTTAATCGCCTTCTTGCTTCAACCCCTTAACTGCCGGGAACAAAGGCTTTCGGTGGTTAATGAGCACATTTGAGGCTCGCCTAAACCACCGAAACTTGAGATTCTGACTTTTTCTTGACCAAATCAAATCCAAAATTTATTTTGGGCTTATTTTCAAAATACATACTCTCTAACCTACTTACAAAAATTTAGACATAAAATTTAGATCACAACCTATCACCTCAAAAAGAAAAAATCTACCAATTTATTTGAGGAGATAACACTGGCTCCTATTGGGGATGAACACCTCCCAGTGAGGTTTCAAGAACCATATAATCAATGCCTTTCCTGAAAAAGAACATAAAAGCTAAACTATCTGCTAGTGTTTCCATTGGGCATAGAGTTATTCAAAAATAAAAACTAAGACTAACATTACAATGTCTAAGCTTCACAGCCTTAGACAAAATAGAGTTTTAAAAATCGCCCGTTTACCGGGCCACCGAACATTTCTTCGCCTCCCAGATTCTGCAGCATGAAAGCGTTGTTATTATGTACTTGAGTAATCATGAAAGGACCTGTCCACAAAGAATCGAACTTGTTATGCTTTCCTTTATCCTGTCTAAGAGCATCCCATTTTAGAACCCAGTCACCAATCTGAAAATTGTCCACTTTCGCCTTTCTGTCAAAAGTATTTTTGATCTTCTTTTGATGAGCCTCTGATCTGTCCACTAACTGTTCGCGAGCTTGTTGCAGTTCCACCAAATCAAGCATCCTTCTTACCATGTCATTTGACTCGGTTTTCTCTTCTTAAAAGAACTTAGCCACTGGCAAAACTAACTGAACAGGAAAAATAACATCAGTCCCATAAACCAATTTGAATGGGGAAGTTCCTATGGATTTTTTTATAGTTACTCTGTCTGCCCATAGAGAAAATTTCAATTTGGAATCCCAATTCTTTTTATTTTCCTCTAACAATTTTCTTATGATTTTGATCAAGCTCTTATTGGATGATTCAGCCAAGCCATTACCTTGAGGGTAATAGGGGGTCGACTGTACCAGCTGGATGCCCATTGATTTACACATGTCTACCAATGCTTCCGCTTTAAACGCCACTGCATTATCTGTTACCAACCTCTTGGGACAACCGAATCTGCTCAAAATATTTTCATAGAGAAACTTCATGACTACTTGGTGCGTAGCATTTCGGGTGGGAATCGCCTCTATCCACTTTGTGAAATAATCTGTGGCTACCAGAATTCACTTATACTGACCGCTGGATGAAGGATTTATCTCACCTATAAAATCTAAACCCCACTACTGAAAAGGGCCATTCACCACTATAGGTCTTAGGGGTAAAGATTTTAGCTGTTGCTTACCCGTAAATCTTTGGCATTTGTCACAAGCTTTGATGAATGCCCACACATCCGAGAAGAGGAAAGGCCAATAGTATCCAACCCTTAGGATTTTATGGGCAGTGGTCTTCTAGTAATGATGACTGCCGCAAACACTTGAATGAAATTGATGTGTCACTTCGACTGACTCTTCTTTATCTAAGCATCTGAGAAGCAAACCAACAGGGTCTTTCCAATATAACATATTATTGTAAATGCAGAATTTGATAGCTCTGAGCTTAAGAGCTCGAGCTTGAGTCATACTAAGTTCAGGGGGAACTTCGAGCTTTTGCAAAAAATGTATAATACCTGAGTACCATTCACAGGAAGACAAGTGCTCTGCCACTTGTTGACTGCTATGCTGTCCTTCCGCTGCCAACTCTGTCTGCAAATTTTCTGAACTTTCTCCTACGAAATTAATGTCCAACAACTTATGATTTTCTTCCGTTAAAAGATTAGCAAGGCCCTGGCCTTTTACCAATTTGGTGGGATTTACTTCAATATTGAACTCAATCATCTTTTCAATCCATCTAGCTCTCTTTCCGTCAATATCCAGCTGAGTCAAAACATCTTTTACGGAAGATGAAGGGACACATGCGATGACCTTTGAGTGAAGAATATAAATTCTGAAGGATTTTAAAGCTTTTATGAGAGCATAAGATTGTTTCTCGATAGGGTCATACCTTAGTTCAGCGTCCCTGAGTGTTTTGCTGAAGAACGCCATGGGATGATCCACGTTGTCATCGTCTTTCTGTAGCAGAACTGCTGCCACTGTGTCATAAGAAGCAAAGGAAAAAACATAGAAAATCTTACTGTAATCTGGGCTGATCAGAGTCGGGGATTCCATGATCGCTTGCTTGATATCCTGAAAGGATTTTCTTGTGTTGTCTGTCCATTTTACCTCAGATCCCTTTTTTAGCATGCATGTTATGTGTTTAACTAATTCGACAAAATTTGGCATAAATCTTCTAACAAAATTTATCTTACCGAGCATCGATTGAATGTCCTTTTTTGATATTGGCAAGGACAGCTTCTGAATTGCCTCTACGTGAGCTGGATCAATCATTACACCTTCTGCTGAGACGATGTGGCCTAATAGCTTACCTTTCCTTAGAGAAAACTGGGATTTCTTGGGATTCAATGAGATCCCGAACTATCTGCATTTTAAGAACACTCTTTTCAAATGCTTTAGRTKCTCCTCAYGGCCGCTGGAATATACTGTGATGTCATCAAGATATATGAGGACAAACTTGTCCTTTTCTCCCATGAAAGCTATGTCCATGGCCCTTTGGAATGTGGCCCCGACATTCATTAACCCAAATGGCATCTTGGCGTACATAAAGGTACCCCAAGGAGTAGTAAATGCAGTCTTCTCCTGGTCATCAGGGTGGACAGAAATCTGATTGTAACCGAAAAAACCATCTAGGAAAGACATGACATTGGCCCTTGAAATCCTTTGCAGCAAGTGTTCCATCTTAGGGAGGGGATAATTGTCTTTCTTAGAGCATCTGTTTAGGTTTCTGAAATCTACACACAATCTGACCTCACCATTTTTCTTCCTTACTATCACCAGATTGGCAATCCATTTGGAGTATCTCAAGGGAATAATGATCTTGGCATTGAGAAGCTTTTTAATTTCTCTCTCAATCATAGGCAGCAGAAGAGGACTGATAGGTTTGAGCTTTTGTTTGAAGGGAATGGTGTCTTTTTCAAGAGGGATCTTATTTTGAATAATATGAGGGTCATAAGTCTTTAGGTCATTATATTTCCAAGCAAAAACATCAGAGAACTCCTTCAAAACACTTCAGTATTTGGAATTCTGATCAGCAGTCAATTCGGAAGACATATTTATAAGTTTGGGTTGACTTTCACCCCCTATGTTATGCTCGTGAACAACTGGATCTTTCTCCTTTTTGTCTGGCTTGTAAGGAATGTCATTCTGGTCAAAAAGCCTTTCCAGGGGCACCAAACCTCGGGGTATATAATTGTTGGGTAGCTGAACAATATCATGCTGACCCTATCTTTGCTTTATCTCGGGTTTCTGGGATTATTATACATTTAGATTCTGCTGGTCAACATGCATATCAAAAAATTCATCTACCACTTGGAGAAATCTGTTAAGTTCATCATCATCCTCAAAAACTTTCCAATATTTGATATTGTCAGGTAAGGATGGTCGATATTTTACTTGGATCTCATAACTGAGCCTAGGGGGCATGGGAGGAATGAACATGCTAGCTGAAACAGCAAGAGAATCAACGAGCTGATTCATATCCCTTGGTATATATGAAATTTCAAAAACAGAAAAAGAATCTCGCACTTTCCATACCTCGTCCCTGTAGGCCTTCAATCTGACATGCTTGGCTTGGAAGGTGATGTTTACCTGTTGTATAATGAGGTCCGCATCTCCAAATACCTTCAAACCTTTTATCCCCATCTCTTTGGCTGAATTTAATCCCAATAGAAAAGCCTCATATTCTGCTATGTTGTTAGTCGTTCTGAAGTCGAGCTTGAAAGACAAAGAATAGTCTCCTTTGAAGGAGAAATCAAAACTACCCCGACACCTGCTGAATCTTTAGTACTGGCCCCATCAAAGTACATAGTCTAGACTGAAATGTCTTTATCATCAGACTGCTGTTCAATAGGCTTCACAAGCTGCATAGGTGTCGATTGAGCATCATCTATCTGAAGGATGCATGAGCCAAAATCTGTATCCACAACATAGATAGGATGATTTACATAATTCCTTGCATCGCTGATGATGTAGGCAAGTTGGTTCTCCCTGCAAAGCCTTTTTAGCTCCCCCCAAACACTATAATCGTAGCATATGATAGATCCATCTGCAAGGTACCTCCTAACCTTTTTCCCCATGAACGAGACAAGAGAAGCCCAAACTTAGGTGGAATATCAACAACCACCACATCCATAACCATGCTTCTCATTGGCAATTGAGCAAGGTTTATAACAAGGTCTTTGATGAGGCCGAGACATCTGACTTTCCTAGAATCAAAGGAGAAAAGATCTTGATATGGTTTGGTCACCTCCAGACCAAGCTCATCCATCACCTCTTTTGGCATAAGATTATGTGATGCCCCGGAATCAAGCAAACAATTGTGAAGGATTTTGTCATGGACATTTAGGGATATGTAGAATGGCGGACAAGAATCATCTCGGTCTTCTATCATAGGCCCTATGGTTAATTTAGGATTATCATCTTGTAGGTTAACAAAATCATCAGATGAAGAGGTCTTTGGCTCAAGAGACTTCAGGATGGCTGATTTAAAAATTTCATTCTTCATGAGTTCAGTTAAAGGCATAGGTATCTTAACTTTCTGAATTTCTAATTCAAAATTAAAAGAGAAAGACGGTCTGTCCGAAACCTTTACCTCATTGGAAGGAGCTTTGAGACTAACTTGCTCCTTGGCTGGGGGCTGAGTTTGTTTCTTTTGCTATTTTACAGGAGGGGGGGGGTCTGTTTTTCAGGAGTGGGAGGCTGCTTGGCAACAATATCTTTACTCTTCACAGGAGCAACAACTTCCTTGTTCTTCATAGGAGCAACAATGGGTGGTCCCAGACCGACACTCTTGGATCTTAAGTTGTAACCTTTCTGATCATTTGTCAAGTAAACAGATCCTTCAACACTTGCCTCTTGAATTTGCTGATCCATCAGGGCTTCTTCATAGTCTACCTGTGTAAAAAATGAAGAATCATTTTCATCACCAAAATAGTTTATTTCATCTGCATCTTCGACTTCATCGTGAGATGGTTGTTTCTCTTCATCTAATATTGTATTTTGAAAAGGTGGTCTGATCATCTGATCATCAACTGAATTTCTATCTCTTTGAAGGATCTGAACTTGTGGATTATTCCTTCTGTAAGGAACAACATTTGGATTTCTCGGGGCAAAAGCATTTGGCTCTTTTGCCCTTGCTGGTTGCTGATTCTGAACCTTCAATTTTGACATTTCAGATGTCAGACTGTCCAACATCTTCGCCATCTTTTCCATTTTACTATTAGAAGAAGAGGAGGATTCAACAACAAATTTCTTCCTCTCAACCCTTCCTTTAAGCTTCTGAGATGCTGTAATGTTAGATTCAACCTCGAGGGTGACATCTTGCATTAAAGCAAGTGTGGCTGATCGTCTTTCTCTAAGAATTAGACAAAAATCTGGATCAAAGGCAGCAGAGAATGTGATCTTTGCCGATGCATCGCTTGGTTTAATCTCTGCAGGGATCTTACCAAACATCCTATTGAATCTCTTGATGAAGTCCGAGACCGACTCTCCATCTTCCCTCTTCAAATTTCCAAACTCAGAAATGTAGTATAACAGATCTCTTCTTTCTCCCTAGTGTTTGAAGAATACCTCATCTAATTGTTCAATGCCTATGATCGAATTTGCTGGTAGCTCTTTGAACCACTTTCAGGCTTGGCCATCCAAACTCTGAACAAAAACTCTAGTCCACACATCTTCTTCTGAAATATTGATATTCTCGACATAAGCATAAAAAGCTTCAATATGTTCTTCGACAGTATACTCTCCTGCTCCTGTAAACTTTGGCATATATTTCTGATAGTCTCCGGTTGGCATAACAGACAAGGGATTTGGAAATACAAGTGGGGCACATCTATTTGCCAAACTCTGTTCCATCCTGGACAAAGGGGCAGCCATGGCAGTTTTAGTGATTGACACAGACGAGGAACTCATAGGAGATGATGGGGGGGATGAGCTGCCGGAGTTAGAATAGAATGGCTGTCTCACTTCACCTTGAGCAGAAGTTTCAGAAATAGGTGAAAAATAAGAGGCTTTATAAAATTGACCGAGTAACAAAGCTAAATTTTCTTCTCCCTTAGAGGACAGATCATGAAGAATATCTTCAAGAACAGGCAGATTAGTGTGAGTGTATAGAACACCTTTCGAAGGTTTGATGGGTGAGGAATCCAAGGAAGATGAGGAGGAAGTTTCTTTCTGTTGAAAGGATTCTGTATTCAACTCTTTTGGATGGGATGAAACATCAACCTTAAGAACAGAGTCAGTAATATTAGAAGAAAACGAAGGTTCTTCTACCTTAGAAACTTGAGATAAATTTTCAACTTCCTGAGAATTATGAGTTTCAGCAGCAGGGGATTCAACTAGAGGCTTTTTAGATATGAACGGAGGAGTATCGGTTTGAATACCCGAATCTACTGCCTTTGCAGATCCAAAATCTTGTCTTTGCAAAGATTTACCCTTACTGATGATCTTCTTGGGATCAGGAACTGGTGTTGTCAGTGGGCCTTCTTGGTTCGCCCTGGTGTGAGCTCTTTTTGGAGCCACTTCGTTTCAAAGGAGTCGCCAGATAGAAAATTACAACCCGAATGATGTCCAGACTTTGTTTATCATCAAAGATGGAGCTATGTCGTCTCCCAAGGAAGCTGAGTTTCGATCTCCTCTCCCCGGCAACGACGCCAATTTGTTATCACTCCAGGAAACTCTCCTAGGCTGTAAGTCAGAGATGCCTGGTAACTCAATCTTTTTGGAAACTATTTTCTTAATAATTGATGTGGTTTTTGGATCAAGATGAATATCTAG
>ML777313.1:942357-953541 GCA_009831015.1 Picea engelmannii
TGGTAACTCAATCTTTTTGGAAACTATTTTCTTAATAATTGATGTGGTTTTTGGATCAAGATGAATATCTAGGGGCTAGACTGTGTCTTTAAGACTGTCTAGTAATATCAAATATCACAAGGCCTTCTAAGAATGCAATCAGAAAAGGGTTGATCAAATAGAACAGAAGATAGTTGTTGAACCAGATTATACTCATATAAAACAATAAGCACAATGGGTTTAAAAAACTAAGGCAATAACTTATGATTCTTAACTTAATCAATCAATTAGTGAGATGACAGTCACATGTAGATTGAATAAGCGTTGATAAAGAAATCATTCACTCATAAGATATCATAGAACATAAAAGAAAGGTCTAAAAACACAGATGAAGGAAGCTTGCAATGTTTCATATATTAAGAATGAGTCTCATTTACAGTAGCAACATATAGAACCCAAAATCGAACCCTTGGTTCATATTCTATCTTAAACTTTATAGCTTTACAAAGTAGTTCTGAGATCCTGAAAACAAGGATCCAATATACTAAAGATAGTAACTCAAAATTTAGTTGCAAAAGATGTGGGATGATTCCCAAAAATGAGGTCAATCCCAGATTTCATGGTCCTTCTTTCTTGTTGATTGTTGATTATGTGCAGGATAGCCTCCCAAGGCTAAATGATGACTCTCCAAGAGAGACAAATTCGAATCTGTTGAGGTGGCAAAGTGTCCTGAATTTCTGTCTTTATCAAAGATATCAAAAACCTTTGAAACACCTCCTCTTTCCACAATCTGTCAAAAATAACTGTTGGATTTGTCTTGATAATTCATCAGATGTTCATTGGAAAAGATTTCAAACCTTTTCAACTCATAAAACTTCGATCTGTGTAAAAACTTGATTATTCTGAACATGACAGGCTTTCGATGGCTAACTTGGAAAGCTTCTGGGTGGGTTAACTACCAAAAGCACCGCTTTCGGTGGTTAATGAACAATCGTCCTGTTCTCCTAAACCACCGAAACTTCATCTTTGAGAAAATTTCAAAATTGCAAAAATGCTTACCTTGGATCCCTTTTTGATGCTCAAGATTTCTTAGATGAGGCAACCCTTGTTCGTGCAGAGCTGCGAACTTCTACTGGCTGTGTGGGGGGTTCTGGTGTGTCCATCATGGTCGTGGCTAAGTTAGCCAGAGTTTCCAATCCAGTCTGCTCCTCTGCTGGTGATTGAAACTCTTTTAACTTCAATCTCCGAATCCTGAGCTGTCTATACAACTTCATGTTTTCTCTGATCAATACCATGTTTCTGTCTTTAATTTTGTCATGCTTGTCTTTGAGGGTTT
Source organism: Picea engelmannii (assembly GCA_009831015.1). Taxonomy (NCBI): domain Eukaryota; kingdom Viridiplantae; phylum Streptophyta; class Pinopsida; order Pinales; family Pinaceae; genus Picea; species Picea engelmannii. The sequence continues at coordinate 943,673 of ML777313.1, forward strand.
GATTCATTTTGAACAGTTCTGCATTTCTTCCAGTGAGGTTTGTATTAGATTTTTTAATCACCCTTTCTAGGACTTCCATTTCATAAACTTGTTGCAGGAGCTTGTTGATTTTCTGTGATCCAGCTGTTTTAGGCTTGCTTGAGGAGGCTTCTGCCTCTGGTTGACTGTGGGCCTCTAGAGGACTTAGTGAAGGTAGATTTGAACAATAGTCTGCACCTTGTTCAGTCTGCATGTTATCTTGTGTCTCTTCCACCTCTTGTTCTGGTTCTGAATCACTGTAAGGTAGTTTTAGAGGGTTATTTCCTGTGGCAGGGTTTTTAGATTGCTTACCTTCAAACTGCAATTTTCTTTTGATTCCTTTCTTCTTGCCAGGGGATGATTTTATGGGATCTCTTGGTGGTGAGATTCCTTTCCTTTTCCTATGACTGCTTTTGGGAGTAGGAGTTTTTCTGCCCCTGACCTTCTTAGTTTCTGCCTCTGGTGGTCTTTCTGTTTGAAATTCGTTCCAAAACAAAAAGAAGCCCCGCTCAATCTGTTTCCTCTGCAGAGCTTCTCTTACAAGAAGAGTAATAAGCCCTTGATGTGATAATCTGCTGGCAACTTTAGCAGGCTGGGCTTTCACTTGTCTTGCCATCTTCGTTAGTGTTTTGTGAAAGAAGTAAGGCAGGTTTATAGGCTCTCTGCCTGTGAAATGATTTAGAAGTTTAAAATGATAAAACATGACCCTGTTGTAGCGCCCCTCACAAGTGATATACACCAAAATTTCTTTCAACAGGGACTGCCACTTTGGTTCCAAATAAGACATTGGAATATCCTTCTTCCAGATCAAATATTTATGTACCGGTAGAAAATATGACCTGAATTCGATGTTTGAAGGTATGGTAGTCTTGAACCAACAGTCTCCCGACCTGGGTAAACCTGTGTACTCAGCAATGGCTGCTTCGTCGATGATAATCTCCTCCTTGCCTACTTTAGCAGTCCTTCCATCATAGGAAATAACAAAAGATTGGGCCAACTGTTGGTGAAATTTGGTTAATTTCTCACAGTATGCAAAAACTCCGGTCTGTTTGAAAATTTTTTCCACCTCCGGGTGAGCTTCTAAATACCAAACTCCATCTACCTCAAATCTCAAAGCTGGTCCTGCTTTCAACATGGGTCAATGTTGAGTGTGTCTGTAATTATAGGAAGCTAGACGTCCAAGGAGGCAATGACTCTAGAAATTAAGTATACATGAAATATCACTCAAGAAAAACCGGTGGAACAGGGTGACACAAACATTAGGATTACTGAGTTAAAAAACTAACCCAGTTTCGGATGACCATTTGACTAAGAATATGCCGAAACTTTAGATTTTCGGTGGCATTTTCATTTTTGAAATTGAAAGAGGATAGATTCTGAGCTTACCTGCTAACCTGACCAGGCTTAATTGACTCGAGAGTGCTCGCTGGACTCTAATGGCGCTTTGACAATCACCAGAGGAAACGAGATTAGGATCTCTGAAAATACGATTGACTGATGAAATCGCGAACTCACGGTTATCTCAACAATATCTGGGATTCATAATGACTCATCGAGGCTTTAATGAAGGAGTAACGAGATCATGATGGCTAGTGTACTTGTGACTGAAATGGAGGGAGGCTCCGTGAAATCATACATGAAAATCACCGCCGTGTTTGGATTTCGAAAAGACCAATGTGGTTTAAAGGACACAGGGGCTTCAAAAATTTCCGGATAGACACCACGAACGTGCATACCCTCCACCATGGCGAGCTTTCGGCGGTTATGTTTTAATCATTGCGCCAACTTGACAGCTGGCTCGTGCGAAAGCACGGGCTTTCCATTTTTACCGTTGAAACACTTTCGGTGGTTAATCGCCTTCTTGCTTCGACCCCTTAATTGACGGGAACAAAGGCTTTCGGTGGTTAATGAGCACATTTGAGGCTCACCTAAACCACCGAAACCTGAGATTCTGACTTTTTCTTGACCAAATCAAATCCAAAATTTCTTTTGAGCTTATTTTCAAAATACAGACTCTCTAACATACTTACAAAAATTTAGACATAAAATTTAGATCACAACCTATCACCTCAAAAAGCAAAAATATACCAATTTATTTGAGGAGATAACACTCCTGCTTGGGATATGGACTTTTGTTAGCAAAGTGTCCAACTTTGCCACAATTGAAGCATATCAAAGGAAACTTCCCCTTGTTTTTTCCAGTCCCTTTTTTGAGTTTCTCCATTAAGTTAGATACTTCTTCATCAGATATCTCTGATAAATCTTCATTAGGTACTTTCTCCTACTTCTTCATTGATTTTTCTTCCATGAAGGATGTTTCTCCGTTTGTTGATTTTTCTTTTCCTATTCTCATCTCATATGCAGTGAGGATCGCATGTAGTTCATCCAATGTGAGCTTATCAAGATCCGGTCTATCTTCAAGGGTAGAAATTTTGGCATCATACCTCATAGGTAATGATCTCAAGATATTTTGGACAATTGGTTTTTCTTTGAGTTCTTCTCATAAGTTTCTAATTGAATTGACAATTTCATGAACTCTTTGAAGATATTCAACTATGTTTTCTTCCTCCTTTATTTTCAAATTTTCAAATTGAGTTCTATAGGTTTGCAGTTTGGCTTCCTTGACTTTGTTGTCTCCTTCATATATGACCTTCAGTTTATTCCATATCACTTTTGTTGACTTACATTGCATTACCTTTACAAATATAGGATTGGTTAATCCTCCTAGAATATAATTGTCTGCTCTTGAATTGCCATTTCATAACTTCTTTGCAGCAATATTAGTAGGTGGGGTAGATGGTGTAGTATAACTACTTTCAACAACATGCCAAACATCACATCCAAGGGCCATGAGATAACTTTTCATTCTCACACTCTAGAATGCATAATCATTCCCTTTGAACATAGGTGATTTGTTGGAAGACATTCCCTCTTGCCGATCCATTGCTTCAAAATCTACCTTCAAGTTGTTAGGCTTTGCAGAAGGCACCTGCTCTGATACTAATTGTTGGAAACTTGGTCAATACTGAGAGGGGGGGGGGGGGGGGCNGGGGGACACCAATCTCCTTGTTCATGGCTTCAATCCTAGGAAGCACAACTCCCTTGTTTCAAGGAACCAACCCTAGGAAGCACAAATTCCCTTATTTTAGGGAAGCAACCCTAGGAAGCACCAACTCCCTTGTTTAGGGCACCAACCCTAGGAAGCACCAACTTCCTGTCTTCAAACTTTAATAAGTAAAGGACATTATACCCTCCTTGCTCCACCCTTCCACCCTCGTTACATAAATATCTTTTCTTTACTTCTTTGGACTATGCTTTTCCTTTTGATCTTCAAATGAAACCCACAGAGACATCTTCTTTCCTTCATATATTTTCATTTATATATAATTCTAAAGGGTGTGATTCGAACCCTTGTGTCTTTTGATAATGAAACATTGCACCCCTTCATTTAATTAACACAAATGATAACTTTTATCAATTGATTTCCATACACCAAATTTAGACTGTTATTTTCGTATGACGATTCTAGAGTGATGGAAACGAATTTTAAAATTCTATGAGAGGGGTTTTGTGCATAACATCCCCAATTAGCTGACACGCATGCAGTTTCCCTAGAAAATGTGCCAGGTGGAAGGTACGAGCGGTTCTTTGAAGGCAACTTGCCTAGATTTTCCTTTCGTTGTCGAATGCCAGATCAACTTCAGTACATTTTACATTTTCGTGAATGTCTAGATCAACCTCCAGATATATCCTTTGTTGGTGACTATTTAAACTCAACTTATAAACATTTTACTTGATGGTGGATATTAAAATTGGTTCCCTCTCAGCTACCAGTCACTAAAATTTAGACTTGGTCTCACCCTTTTTTGTATTTTCTTTCTCATTCAATCGACACACATATTTTTGGTCAACTCAATGAGGAGAAATTTCGACTTGAGAGATTTGACTTTGGTCATCTTGACTTGCTTTGGCTGAATTTTATTTCCCAACTTAATTTTCTTTCAACATCGACCTTCATGGTAATTTACTTTACTTCTACTCGGACCGAATCGACTTAGGGAAAAAATTGACTTGCTTCAGTTTTGACTTTTTCTACTTATCCAACTTTGACCTCTTCGATTTCGACATTTGATTTCGACCTCCAATTTCTTGGAATTCAACCTTCGAATTTTTTCAACTTCTTCAACTTCGACCCTTTTCTTTGCCTTCAACCTTTTCAACTTCTTGCTGAGATGTTTATACTAGACTTCTTGATATCTACAGTATTTTTTTGAAACACTCGACTTTGATCCTTTCTCCTTGCATTTAGATAGTCGACTTGACCCATTTAATAGTTTCAAATCAACTTAAGGATTGACTGGTCGAGACTTTTCTTGCTGAGACTTTTATACCATATTTATTGACATCTACTTGATCCTTTTTGTATCACTTCCAATACTAACTCCATGCCCAACATTGACCATATTGGTCCTCTTTGTCATCAATGACAACGCCATAATACTAGGTCAAACACCTTGATCTTATTTCCAGGACACTGTAGCCTTTCCTTATTCAAATGTAATCATAATTTGTCTCCCACTTTAAATGTTCTCTTTATTTTGTGTTGGTCTTGTCTAGCCTTGTACTTTTCTTGTGTCTTTTTCAATGTCTCTTGTACTTGCAAATGGATTTGCCTAATCTCAACAATTTTTTCTGCTTTCAATGCATCTCATGTGATGTCCCGTTGACTACTTTTGTTTTCCCATCTGTTTGTGGATGGAATGTGGTATACCTCTTCAACTTAGTGTCCATATTCTCCCACAGTGTAGTCCAAAATGCATTGAGAAATATGGCATCCCTCTTTGAGATGATGCTCCTTGGTATCCCAAAGTGCACCAAGACCTGTTCAAAGAACTTGTTTGTTGCTTCTTGTCCATTGATGGTCTTTTTACAAGGCATCATAATGCACATTTTGTTGAACATGTCAACTACCACAAATAGATAGTCATGTCATTTCCTGGTTGTTGGTAAACCTCCCACAAAATCCATGGAAATATTTTCCTAAGATTGAGTGGGTACATGTAAGGGATGGTATAGACCTTGCTTCCTATTACTGGGCTTGCTGGTACAACAAAGTATACATCCTTTAATATACTGTGCTGCATATTCTTGAATTATAGGCCAATACACATGCCTCTATAAGTTTCTAATTGTCTTCCCACCACCAAAATGTCCTGCAACCTTGGAGGTGTGAGCCTCTCTGATAAGTTGCAATCGTTCACCTTTAGGAACACAAAGCTTGTCGAGCTTGTAGAGTAAACCATTTTGGAATTGATAGTCAACCTTGCCATCACCTTCTTTTATATGAATTTCACCTTGTAGCTTTTGAAGCACCTCCTTAGAGTCCTCATCTTTTATGTATGCCTCTTTGTATGCATCATGGGTAAAAGGCTCCATGTGCATCAGAGTCCCTAAAGCTGTAATATTGGATGTGGGTGGTCATGAAAGCATGTCGGCTAACTGTTATAGTATAAAACTTCCACATCTATGCATCCAAGACATTGGCCCATCCATTTGCATACTTTTCCAAACATACTGCCGAGGTTTCCTTGTAAAAAACCATATTTTGGATACTATACACGTCTTGCTGCACTAAAGCCTGCGTACACACGCATGATGCATGCTAGTTATCCCACGTACACATGCTTGATGCATGCTAAGTAGCTCGTGTTTACCTCCAAAAGTTGCAAAAAATATAAAATTGCATGTATTTCAATGGAGTTTATAGGCTATGGAGGGTTTCCTAACCATTTTACCCCTTGTAGCCCGTCCCCAAACTGAATAACCATCTTTTTCTCATATAAAAAGAGGTATTGGGGAGTGATTTAGACATAAGAACAAGAGAATAAGCTTTGCCAAAATCCTTTCCCTCTCATTGCCCAAGTTTTGCATCTTGCTCTTAGTTTTAGCCTAAGCTTTCCCCTCTAGCCATTCTCCCTATGCAACCCTTCCTTCTTCCCTTAATGGTATGTTGGTTGTGAGAATTCTATGTGGGATTGATGCACTTGGACCCATGCTAGAGGAGCCCAAACTTGGTTCATAGAACAATGTTCGCAAGCAAAGGTTGTAACCTTTCATCTTGAATTTGAATAAAAGAGATTATCTTTGTCCCAAAACCCTATGTGTACATGTTCTTGTTAATTTGAGCATTTATATCTATATTTAGGCTTTTAAGTAATTACTAGAGATTGTATATGTTGCTGCATTATATTCTTAACCCCTTGCAGGTCAACTTTGGGAGGAGATATGTGATCTAAGAGGCAACAACAAGAGGAAGAGGTCTACATCAACCGTAAGGATTCAAGGTGCACTCATTAACCTTCTCTTCTCTCGTTCTCTTATCACTTAGTCTAGATTTATTTGGGGTAGATTAGAGATAATTAGGTCTTTTAAGGGAGTTATCGCTCTACCTATACCTTAGACCCAGTTTAGGGGGAATTTCCCCATAGCAAAATTGGCTACTCCATTGGGGAGTCTCTCTAGGGTCTTCGTGGGAGATTTTGGTTTGATTTGATTTTTTAGTTTTCAGAGTTTTCTAAGTTTTCTGAGTCAGTTTGGGTCTCTGGTCACCTTCGAGGTGCCTACTAGCCTCCCTTAACCAGTTGTTTATCCAAACTTTTTTCTTTTTTGAAAACTTGCAGAGGTGTACATGCCATGTCCTCTGTATAGCACACATACATACACGTTTTGCATAGTATACAACCCACGTACATACGTAGGCTGCTCGTCCACATCACACGTCTCTGTGTTTTGGAAGGGTTTTTAAAAAGATTTTTTCTTTCCTGATAAGGAGCTCTTTGCTTCTCAGGCCTTCCTGAACTCTTCAGGGTCTTTGTTGATTGTGTTTGGTTGGGTTAAAGACTGCGTTTATCTTGCAATTTGTAAAGAACCTTTTTTGCTTCCTTATTTCTTTTGTTTGCTTTCAAGGTTTAGGGTGAACTTATAAGCGTTAGATCCTCCTATGGATTCCAGTGAATCCCTGCTTTCGAGTAGTGGCTTAGGGCTTGTGTCAGTCTTGGGTTTGTTTTCTCTTTCCCTTGTTTGTGCTTTGAAAAACGAAAAAATATCATTTCCTTGTTATTTTCTTTTCTAAGCATTCAAAAATAAAAAAATTGTTGTTGCATTTTGTTATTCATTTTGTTTGGCATTTGTAGCATAGGCTGTTTATTACAAAAGAAAAGAGTTCCATTTCCAAAGTTCCTTCTACGCTATTTCCTTGAAATTTTAGTAGTTTGCATTTGCATTGTTAAACGAAAAGCGCATTCTAGGAAACTTTTTGCATTTTAAGATCTTGGACTATATTTCCAAAAGTTTGCACTTACAAAGTTTAAAAGCCATTTTTCAGTTGTAGAACGTAGTTTGCTTTCTGTACGAATTTTCTAAATCTTTTATTTCTTCTCTTTTGTCTCTTGAAAAACACCATAAGTTTCATGTCCGTACCTTTTTGAGTAAATCAAGTCACTTAAAATCAACGATTAACACTAAAATCAACTAGACTTTTGTTTGTAGGGTTCACCAAGTAGTTTAGGATTTAGGGCCTTGAAATAGGTGTGGAGAGGAAACTCTTCAAGGCCACTTAAACAAACACAAGAGTCTATGATAGGGAGTGGGAAATTCCAGTTTCGTAAGATTCAATTGAGACCCCCCTCTAACACAGGGGCTAAACACAAGGTTGCATGAGGAAAGGTAGAAGAGATAACCCCTCCAAAGTCAGACTAAATGTAGTGGGGATCGTATATTGAGGGTTGTTCTTGGGATTTCGATGATCACATTTGACTACGAAGCTTCGTGGATGTTGAATCCGTTTGAGATCCTCAGTTTTCTTCCAGACCTTTTTCCTTTGGTACCCTTGAAGGGCTTTAGAATTTGTTTTCCTGCTCATTATGATCAACCTGATTGTCGACTGTACCCGCTTGGTGATTAACTGCAAGTTGGAAACATAGTTTCTTGTTTTTAGGGACTTACACAAGTGATTGTGGGGGTATACCGCGGTACCTAGGGTAGACGTCAGATCACACTTTGTAGAGTATACTCAGAGGGTGTTTCTGTGTTCAAGTTATACTTGCACCAGTAAGTTTCTCTAGTGTCGATTGACATAACTGTTCTTCTTGCCAGTCAGTTGATTGCTTGATTTTCCATTAGGAAATTTTCAGTGTGTTCTTTTTGTTTCGTGCTAGCTTAACCTTAGAGTGTCGGTTGATCATTTCACAAGGTGGAAGATCAACAACTGCACCGTTTGTGTAGGCTTCAGGGCTTGCCGTTGGTTACTTTGGAGCCACCTTCACCACCACTGAGGTGAAGGCTAGATCAAGAGGGTTCTTTTGAAGCAACCAGGACACAAGAAACTATACCCGAGCATGCTCCTAGAGAATACTTTCTTGCACTGGAGGAGTCCACTATTTCTAATCTAGAAATTGAAGGCTTCAGGCCCGTAAACCCTCCGATAACTAATTTATCAGTGCCGCTTCTTATTCAGATAGTCCCTCCTGAGGTGACTTCACCCGAACATCATTTTGTTGGATGATCAACGATGGAAGTTACTAGTGCTACATCTTATAGGAGTCCCCATACTCCCATCTCAGCTGTCACGGGAGGGGATGTCGTGCCTCCTCCCCCACCTCCACCTATAAGGAATACGACTGCCTATACACCCACAACTTCGAGCAGTTGCACGGTTTCCTCAATGACTATGACCACTATTCCTTCTATTCAAAACTTGTCTGGTGCTTCCTTTTCGTATGGGATGTCGGGTTTCGACTCTAGTTCGACCTTAACCTACTCTACTCTACAAACTGCTGGTCTAGGGGTAGGGAGTTCTAGTGCTCCCTTACAAGGATATTTTGCGGGCACCATTGCCCCATTTAATCCTATCCCTTACGGTGGGGGTCATATCCCTCCTCCGTCCCCTTTTGCTCAGAGGTGCTTTCCAAAAACCATTTGGGCTTAACACCATCTCTAGTTTGTTCAGTGGAGGGATTCATGGGCCTCAGTCCTATATGACTTTGGTAGTGTCTATGCATTTTTCTTTGTTCGGTGCATTTGGAAACAACACTTTCTCATCGTTTTCTTTCTCGTTAGGGGGAAACAACGTATTTGGTCAACCAAACCCTATGCAAGGTTTCATTCCTTCAAAAGGAGCGATAAAATGAGTTTAATCCTCATAAGGTGTCATAACTTTTTCATACAAACTCAAAATGTAGTGGGACCACTTCCATTGGAAAGAGTATGGACTGTAGTTTCTTGTGTGCGAGTTTCAGAATCAAATGTTAAATATTGAGCATGGGGCATGCTGTACAAGTTGGGTCTTCTGAACAGACCATAATTGAATAAAGTCTACCATTCTTTCTATAACCTCTTTTTGGGGAGGATTCAAGGAGTGAAAATTAGAGGAGTTTCAAAGAATACATTGAGTAACATTATCTATAGGATCAAAGTACTCCAAGAATTGAATAATTGCAGAAATTGAAGAAGTCTCAGAAAGCATTATCAGGTTCTATGTGATGATTGGTTGATGGTGATGATTTAATGTAAATTTTTCTTATCTCTCATACATTCTTGGGTGGAAGGAAGGGGAAAGGATGGAGAGTTCAAATCTCTCTTGATATTGGAGGATTATATATTCGTCTTGGAGGTTTATCCCTCCCTTTACATTTGGAAGCTATAGCTACATTTGGAAGTCATTACTTCCCTTGAACAAAACTATTGATTATTTCTCATATATTGTGCATGGTGTATTGTGGTGTATTGGTGTAACTCTTATACTATTGTTCATTGTTCATTGGATATAATTGAATGGTTTAAGTATAAGTTGA
>ML777313.1:956653-1014500 GCA_009831015.1 Picea engelmannii
GGTGTATTGTGGTGTATTGGTGTAACTCTTATACTATTGTTCATTGCTCATTGGATATAATTGAATGGTTTAAGTATAAGTTGAAAAAGGTTTTTAAATTGTACTTGATACTGATTCACCCCCCTCTCAGTATCAACAGTTGGCCCCCCATGCCGACTAAGTTTCCCTCGGACATTCGTAAGTTTGAAGGCAATCTTGGCGAAGATCTAGGTGATCATGTTACGGAATTTCATTTATGGTGCTCATCGAACTCGTTGAAGGATAACTCTATTTAGTTGAATTTATTTTAATGCACTCTTATAGGGGGTACTCCAAAATTCTATATTGAGCTCGATAGCTTGAAGTATGCTTACTTTAACAACATGACTATGGTTTTCTTAAACCATTTCCAGTTATCGGTAAGATACGATGCCGACACTGAGTTGCTAGCCAACTTCGAGCAAACAAAATCCGTCCATATCTCAGATCACATCTGAGAATGACATCGAAGAAAGATCTTGATTAGAGTGAAGGTTCCTCCCGCATTTTTTCTCGAGTGGTTCCTAAAGTCCTTGGTTCCTTGTGTATCCAAAGATGTCACGAAATCCAGAGTTTTTTTTTTTTTTTTCGAAGAAGAGGCTATTATGAGAGCCCAACAACTGGAGTTGATTTAGTCTCAATCCTGTATGTTGTATGAGATCCTTCCAGACACACCACGATCGAATTTCAACAAGATCAAATAGAAGTTCGGGCCTCATGCCCGATGGTATAGTAGGATCAACACATAGTAAGCCCACAAATCATTTGACTAACCAGTTACAATAGTTATCGATTCAACAGACTGTGGCCAGCCAAACTCTTGGTTCGGCTACACCCGCAACCCAAACGTCGAATGTACACAATATGCAATCTACGAATCCCAAGGGTAACCAAAAATCCAAGGGAAAAAGAAAATATAAAAACAAGAAGGGTAAGGGGGATAAGAAGGCTGCGAATAATGTTGGCTAGGGAAAAACCAAAAATATGAAGGTGAATTTTTCGTGCAATATTTGCATGAACGATCATTTGACTCACCAATGTCATCGGCTTGAGGAAGCCCAAAAGATATTGGCACAACAATAGCCTGCTCTGTTAACCAACCCTTTCCCACAAGGGAAAAATATAGCTCAAGCTTCCTCATCTAGGAATGCACTTGGGGACAATCAGGGATCGCCATGCCTAATGCTAATAACAAATCCATAAACGTTTATATTATGAGATCAGACGCTCATCTGCATACTAGGGCTCACGATTACAGAATGGTGGAATTTGCTAACAAGGGAAAAAAATCTTCCAACCCACTGCCTCCTCTTCACATTGAGAAGAATGTGGGAGAAACTATGACTCACATCCCTAAGGGTGCATTTAAGAAGGCTTCTCACAACCTGAAGATAAGAGATTCTCATAATTACTCCATTGTGGAGGATCTGACACAAAGTCCTTATGCAATGTCTTCTCTGGAGGTTCTCCAGAGTTTCCCCTGACAAAGGAAAACATTGTTGTTTGCCTTAGGAGCTTCCAAGACTACTAACTCAGGAATGATTGTTTTTGACCCTACAAATTATAAACCTCATCTGCCTCACCATGTCGCTTTTCAGATAGTAGTGGTGTATGCCATGAAATCATTGACACTGTAATTTTTTCGTACGGTGGTAGACGAGGGTGCCTCGACTTGCGTGATGTCATTGGCATGTTGGAAGGCCATTGGACAAACTGAGTTGTCTCCGTCGATGAAATTTCTAACCGCATTTGACGACCAATCTTTTAGATCACATGGCATAATTCCCTTCTTCCCCATGCAGTTGGAGGGAAAAAGGGTGTGCATCGAGGTAGAAGTACTCAATGCGCCTCTCTACTACAATATTTTCTTAGGGCAGAGTTGGACCTACATTATGACAGTGGCTGTATCCACCATTTTTTGGGTCTTATGTTTTCCTCATGAAGGCTGGATCATAAAAGTTGATCAATTATCCTTCTCCCTTCCCGACCCTTCATCGTGGGCATCCATGGTCCCAATGATTAACAACCCGCAGCCAGGTACCGTCAACTTAGGTGCCGGATTGTTTCCATCTCTAATATGGAATTTTGATTATCCGCCAACTTTGAATGATGCCAAAGGCTGCAATATTTCATGTCACTTCTTTTCAAATGAGTTACTTTAACGACCTGTAGAATTTACCTTCCCCATCGGTTTCAATGGAAGGGGTAGGGAATCCTGGAATGGCTATGCCCTTATCCGCTATTGAGTTTGCATACAATATTGTTTAGCAAGCCTCACATAACCCTGATCAAGCTCCCCCACAGGAGCTAGATCCCGTTCTTGAGCCTATTTGGGCTCCAGACTCTCTTTCCACTCATGATACTTTGGACTTACTCTTTCCCTTTGACGAGGTGATTTTGGAGGTAATGACTGGGCCGGATAGACCTTGGGACAATCTTCACCATAGATCTTATTTTTTACCTGAGCTGAGGAGAGTAGAGGCAAGAGAGTTCAATATGACCGTGAATGGAGATGCCACTTGTCTTGTTAAGCCTATGACCATGCATGGAATCTATGCCAAGGGAAACATGGCAAGTATAACTGAAACGATTGATATTGACATCTCTAGAACCGCTAGCTTCGTTGAAAATGTATTCGTTAGAGCGGATTGTTCCTATGAGGAGATTCATATCTATATTGAATTATTTAAAGAGTTTCACGACATTTTTTCCTGTTCTTATGAGGATATGCTAGGCATTGACCCACGTATAGTTGAACACGATATTACAAATTACCCCGATGCTAAGCCTGTCTAGCAGAAGCTTCGCCCAGTCAATCCTCGCAAGGCAACGATGATGAAGGTTGAGGTAAAGAAACTCATTAAGTTTGGTTTCATATATCTAGTGCAATTGACAGAATGGGTGTCGAACCCTATTCCTGTCAACAAAAAGCAAGGTACGATCCGTGTGTGTATGGACTTTCTTGATCTGTATAAGCTTTCCTGAAAGATAATTTTCTAACCTCGTTCATTGATCAGATTGTCGATGAATGTGCGGGCTGTGAGGTCTTTTCTTTTATGGATGGTTTTTCAGATACAACCAGATTCATCTCAAACCCCAAGATCAACATACATAGATGTTTATATGTCCTTGGGGTACATTTGCATAGAAGAAAATTCCTTTTGGCATTAATAATGTTGGAGTCACTTTTCAATGGGCCATGTCGTTTCCCTTCCACGACCTTAAACATATATTAGAGGCGTATCTTGATGATTTGGCATCACATTCTTGTAAGAGATCCAATCATCCCGTCCACTTATGACTTATCTTTGAGAGGTGTCGCTACTACCAGATTCACGTTAATCTAAATAAGTGTAGCTTTTGCGTAACGTTGAGTCGATTGTTAGGTTTTATCATGTCAACTAAAGGGATCATGGTCGATCCTCTGAAGGTTGAGGAAATAGTTTAATTTCGTCCCTCGCGCACAATCCCCCAACTTCAAAGTCTACAGGGGAAAGCTAACTTTCTTCGATGTTTTGTTGCCAACTATGCCAAGATTACTAAAGGGTTTATGTGTCTCTTTAATAAAGGGTTCCCATTCTATTGGGATGAAGCGGCTCAACGCTCTTTCGAAGCATTGAAATGTGCTCCGGCGTTTTCCCCTTTGCTCAGTTCTCCAGATTATTCCAATGATTTATTGTTGTGTTTGGCTGCTGCAGAGTCAACTATTAGCATGGTCTTGGTCCAAGAGGATGACGCGCTCAAAGAGCATGTTATCTATTATCTTAGCAAAGGCTTGGTTAGACAGGAACTCAACTACATCCATGTTGAGAAACTTGCTTTGGTAGTTGTCCATGCTGTCCAACGGCTCCGTCATTACATCTTACTTCGCAAGATCACCGTCGTAGCTGTCGTGAACCCTTTTCAATATGTGTTGACACGATGTGTCATCAGTGGGAAAATAAATCGATGGATAGTCATATTGCAAGAATTTGACTTGGATTTTGTTTCGGTGAAATATAAAAAGTCCTTGGCATTTACAGAATTAATTTTGGAACTTTGGATCAAAAGTGGTAACAATTTTCCTGAAGAATCACTGATCAATGGGGATCTTTTCCTTATTGGATCTTCAGACCCTTGGTATGGAGATATACTTGTGTATCTTCGGAATTTGAAGTGCCCTACCTCTACTTCTCGTGATGAGCGTTGACGAATATGCCATCAAGAACGAAACTATCTTATCATCGATGATACTTTATATCATCGAGGAGTTGATTGCATTCTCCATCGTTGTCTCACTCATGAAGAGGCGAAGCTTATGTTGAATGATTGTCACACTCGAGCATGTGGCAGTCACTTTTCTAGGTTGGATACAACCCAAAAAATTCTTTGCGTTGGATACTTCTGTCCCTCGTTGATCAAAGATTGTGTAGAGGTGGTAAAGAAGTGTCACCCGTGCCAGATATTCTCTCGAAAGATGCGGGAACACCCTGCTCCCATGTTTCCAGTTATTGTTGTTGGTCCCTTCGCTAAGTGGGGGATTGATTTCACTACATGCCACTCGATTTCAGCTAGGGGGCATCATTACATCATTGTTGTGGTAGATTACTTTACTAAGTGGGTCAAGGCCATTCCAACATTCAATAATGATGGAGTAACGACTGTAATTTTTGTTTTTAACTAGATTGTAGCCAAGTTCAGTATTCTGAAGGAGATTGTCATAGAACATGGCAGTCACTTCCAAAATAAGACGATGACTGAGCTAACATAAAAATTGGGGTTTAATCAAGAACATTCATCACCCTACTATCCACACATGAATGGTCAAGTGGAGGCTGTTAATAAGTCTCTCAAGACTATTCTTCAATGGATGATCAATTTGACCAAGTTGAATTGGCATTTGATGTTGTACTTGACACTTTGGGATTATCGAACCTCATTCAAGACTGGTACCAGTTTTTCTCCTTTCCAAATCATTTATGGACTGGAGGCAGTCTTTCCCTTAGAGTGCCAAATTCCCTATCTTAAGTTGGCAGTGGAATTACTGCCCGACACTACTCCACTTGAAGAACGTCTCCTATATCTTGAGCAACTCGATGAGGAACATTTATATGCAACCTTGGCCAATGTGGCTCACAAACAATGTGTCAAGTGTCAGTATGATCGGTCTATCTACCCTAGAGTTTTCTCCGAAGGCGATCTTGTTCTGGTCTATGACCAAGATAAATATTCCCCGGGGCAGGAAAATTCAAACCCATGTGGTTCAGACCGTTCATTGTTAAGAAAGTTTTAGAAAAGGGTGCCTATCAATTGATTGATTTTGAGGGTAGTTCTTTATCTAAGCCTATAAAGGGGCTCTACCTTAAGAAGTATTACACTTAGGTCAGTCACCTGGGTGTGACTTTTTGTATATAATGTATAGTTTTATTTATACATTTTTGGTCTTTTTCTCCTATGGATGTGTAGTTTATTGTGTTTCTTTTCACTGTGGCAGATGTCAAGTGAATATGAGGTCTATGTTGGGTTCAAGGATGGTGCTAGCCGACACACTCGAAGGCTTTCTTCCGTAGCTTGAGTGATCTTGATGCCCTTTGGTCAATTGATGTCTTCTGAAGGTATTTTTCTGGGCGAAGAAACCAATAATGTTGCCGAGTACAGTGTCGTAATAGAATTACTATGTGATGCCTTGTCACATGGTATTTCTCACCTCCAGGTTTATCTAGATGCTCAACTGGTCGTGTCTTAGTTAAATTGAGTGTACCGTGTCTACAATCCCACCCTTCACCGATGATTCCTTAGGGTACGTCTCTTAGAATGTTATTTTGATTATAATTCTTATATTCATGTTCCTAGGAGATCTAATCAACTAACTGATACAATGGCTAATCATGTATTAGATTGGCATATTGCACACACATAAAAGTATAAGCACACACATCCATGCATATGTAAATACATTTGTACAAAATATTTTATCCATAAGGCAAATAAATGTATATATATAATAATATGTCCAAAATATAATGTCATAAGTACAAAAGTGGGTCATAAAGCCTAAAATAGAGTTGGTATACATTGCTGGGCTGAAGCCCTCACAACATAAGAGAGTAAAAAAAGGAGTGCCCCCAATGCTATCTATGGCCAAGGCCCATGGGCCCTAGAGTAATGAACTACGAGGTTCAAAAGACACATGAACAATTGAACCCAAGTCTTGGGTATGCCGACAACATGTGACTGCATGGGCAAGGGTAGGTCCTCAATCTCTACCATCGACACTAGATAAGTGAGAGCTATAAAGTTCCTCTCCACTCATCTTAATACTCTCTCATCCTCTCTATCTTGTCCTCCTAATACTGCTGGTCCGACATCCTCTCGAGGATGACGCCTAGTCCTGACGAAGTCGGCTGGTTGTACTGGTCCCACATCTGTATATAACAAATTACTGAGTTAGTACTTTGACGTTACCATAAAAAGGGCAATATATAAAAAACTATAAATGAAATAACTTTAAAATATGAATTAATGTGTACCTATATCTCTGTGCTTCTCGCTAGGGGTCATATGTATATCAAGATCCCTCAAGAAACAGATCCTTACATAGGGGCAGTCTTCAATCGCAAGAATTTGACGGGCCCACCAGTGAAATAATTTGTCGTCGAAGGCCTACAACACTCTCCCTACACCCCGTCGAGGAAACAAAGCCACCCACCTGCATAATGATGGAAAGGAGGCAATATGGCCTCATACTGTCTCTCATAGGCTAAGGCTTGACACTCTCTCGAAAAAGAAAGCACACAACACGGTCCTAAACTTGAAGTTCTTGTTTGTTCTTCTTTAGCAGTCAATCAATTGTTTTTTCATACATGTGAGCATCGTGGTGCTCTAGTCAAATATGGTGGCCTGTAAATTCTGAGGTGCACAATGCATCTATGCACATGAAGCTTGATGAAGTGATGCAGATCCCATGATCGACCCAATCATATAAAGTACAATCCGCAGGTTGAGGCTTGTTATCTTATGAATAGGTACCTGAGATCCTAATTTCTCAGTACCATCCTCGCAGTACATGCCAATATAGTACTCTATGTTGTGTGGTCTTGGAGGACAAGTCCTCAATTTAACTGGTTCCCCCCTCCTAGAGAGGTCGGTAAAAAAATATATATCCTCGGTAGTCGGAGTCAATGATTGGGCCTCTAGCATGAAGGATTCTTCGTCTGGGTGCCAATACTCTATCAAATGATTTAGTAACCTGGGTTGTGTCCTCATGAATGGGAACTAAAAGAAATTCCACATACCACACTGCTTTAGCATGGAAATAGCCCCTAGATCCTCCTTGACCAAGATATCTAACTCCTCATGTTCTCTCTCTCTCGCTAATGAGCATACATCCCGTTGCATATTTTTTTTTTCGAGGTTAGTCCCTTGTTTCATTTTAAAATCTTTAAAGAAATGCACGTGGGCTGTATTTAAGACAATCTTGTAGATATGTGTGCTAAGTTTTACTTTTCCCATGTATGTACGCGTGTTGAGCATGTACATCCTGCGCACACGCAAACCCAACTTTTTTCCTAGGGAACACACCCTCTAAACAAATAGAGAAACAATAAATGATTAATGGAAATGATGGGAGAGGTCATTTGTACTTGGTTCAGGTTTGAAGACTTTTCGTCTACCATATCTCCTTGAATTTGCGTTTTAATGAAGAGGTATCTTTTACTTTTTGGTTATTTTCCAATTTGCAATGGTTAAAATGAGTTGTCTACCCCTATTTATAGAGTTTTTTTGGCTCTTTTTGCCTCAATTTGGTCCTCTTTTTCCCTATTCTTGGCTTGGTGGGTGCTTGAGTTTCTTTTTGGGGGATCTTTGGGTCGTTCTTATGAAATTTTTATTTTGGTTTGGTGTTTTTATGAGATGGGTTACACTCACATCATCTCGTGGTGAAGTTTTTTTTCCGACACTTGCATGTAGGTTAGGTTCTTATCACCTTGCATCTTAAATTTTGTTGACTTTTTCCACTTTTACATATGATCAATCCCACCAAAGTGCGACACAAAACCTTCTGTGATCCTTTAGAAGTGTTGTAATTAGGTGGTAGAGCCTTCCTCTACATGGATGCCCTAGGTAGATCCTTTGCTGCATTTTGGTGTCCATGCTGTGAGTTTTCCATAGGCTTGGGAGTCCTTTTAGTCCCAACACGACTGTGTGTTGAAGCCTCATTCTTCTTCATATTTTTATGGCCTATACCCAAGGGACTCCATAAGAGCATGGTTTGTTGTCTTTCAAGCTCTCTTAAACTTTGAAAGCAACATCTAATGATAATTTATTTATTCTTTTCGGTCTCGTTCAGATTACTTAAGAAAATAAACCCCTTTGGTGTCTTCTTTAAGGCCTTTTTAGACTCTCTAAAATTTAAAAGATTGTTGAGCGATCTTGTTGCCCTTCATGCTTGTTAAACTAAAATTTGAAGACACATCTATCGAACGATAGTTTACCCCTTTTTTCGGTCTGGATGGTTACGTTATGAATAAAGGTATGCCCTAGGAACTTCGGTTCACTAGGAGAGTATTCTTAGGTATAAGTTTAACCCTTTTTCGAGCCTAAGGGACTAAATTTTTGAAAAAGAGCCATTCTCCCAGGTTTTGGTTTATCTCTTTTTTGGGCCTTGGAGATTCTCTACGAAAAAGGAACCCCCTTGGAGTCCATTGTTAAGATCTTTTCAGACTCCCTAAATGAAAAGATCGCTAAGTGAACTTGCTCCTTTCACACTCGTTAATTGGTCCATAAGGAATATCTATTTGGCATAAGTTTAACCCTTTTTCCAACTAATAGATTATCTAGGAAAAAGGTACGCGTCGGGAGACATGTCTCGCCGGGAGAGTTCTCCTAAGTTATGTTTTATACTTTTTCGGGCTAAGGGGACTAAATTTCGAAAAAGGCTGTGAGTCCATGGTTAAGCTCTTTTTAGACTCCTTAAAATTGAAAAGATAGCCGAGTGATCTTGTCTCTGTCACACTCGTTAAAATAGTTTTGAAGAGACGCCCTTTCGATATAAGTTTAACCCTTTTCCGTATCGATTGGACTAATTACGAAAAATGAATACTTTGGAATCTTCTTTTAGTGTTTTTCAGACTCTCTAAACATGAAAAATCATTGAGCTTACCTACTCTGGGATCGTATAACTTCACATGGAAGGAGTCTTTTTGTGTCGTGCTGTAATCACATCGCATGTCTCATCCTTGCGTCTTTGGCCTAATGATGTCTTCATGTTTCTATTACTGAACCTTTAAAGCATTCCTTAGATGCAAGCCTTGTAACATTTTTTGCCCTTGCGATCTGACACCTTGACCTGTGGAGGAATTTTCCCGAGTGTCCTTATCCTGCACATGTTTCCTTGCACCGAGAATCAATATGTTCCATGCACTAGGAACTAGTTTTCTTTCCTGCGACACTTGTTCCTCCTTTGTAATGTAGCATTTTTTCAAGCTCGTTAAAAATTTGAAAAGGACAAAAAAATCAAATATTCCAAAAATAGGGGACATGATATAGATTCTCTCTTATCGACAACAAGATAGTCACCCTTGGAAAAAGAACATCCTTCCATTTGTTCTACAAGCATTGGGATCTATCATGACCTTAGAAAGTTATTCTCATTACATAGATCTGTGTCCTCCTCCATTTGGTTACTCTTCCAAACATATGGAGACTTTGTGGTGCCTCATGTGTCACAGACTTATGTCAATAGTA
This sequence comes from Picea engelmannii, assembly GCA_009831015.1. Lineage (NCBI taxonomy): Eukaryota > Viridiplantae > Streptophyta > Pinopsida > Pinales > Pinaceae > Picea > Picea engelmannii. The sequence goes on from ML777313.1 coordinate 966,395, forward strand.
TGCTGCCTGAGTCTCATCATTTTGTCGTGCTTTTGTCTAAGGAAAGTTTTATCCAACATGAGTCAGCTATTCTGCAGTTGATCTCTCAACTTTCATGAGTCAGCCATTCCGAGTATCCAGTCAAGTTCGGATTCAGAATCATTGAAGTTCTGTGCTTGATGATCAAGGTCCTCCAGTGTTTCCCCAATGACATGTCGAAGACCCCAGAGTAGTGAGTCTTACACTCCTATTGTACTCCTAATTGAATTTTGAAGATCTTGAAGTTGTTTCTTGAGCTATGAAGTTCTCATCTCCATACACAAGCGTTGATGCTTCTTGAAGATGCATATAATATTGTACTTGTATATTTTCAGATGATTTTAAGATGTAGATCCGCTGTGTATTGTTCACGGCTACACTTTTATCGTCATACAAATTAGGCATGTAGCCATAATTAATATATATATGACATGGATCTGCAGTGTACTTGATTGGAAGCCATGCTTAGTTAATCCCGAGCATGGGTATGCCTACCTCAGAGAGATTATCATTATTTTTGCAGATGACAGGCTCACGAACACTCATCTCAGGTTCACTCAACTCCGTGTCTTCCCATTGTGTAAAGATATTGTAATGTATTTTGGCCATCAGTTGCTCTTCTGACCTCACACTTTAGGGGGCATCTATTATAATCCAAAATGCCACATCTATGCATCCAAGACATTGGCCCATCCATTTGCATACTTTTCCAAACATACTGTTGAGGTTTCCTTCTAAAAAACCATTTGTTAGATAATGTACACGTCCCGTTGCACTAATATCCTGCATACACATGCATGCTGCATACTAGTTAGCCCACTTACAAATGCTTGATGCATGCTAAGTAGCCCGCGTTTAGCTCCAAAATTTGCAAAAAATATAAATTGCATGTATTTCAATAGAGTTTACGGGCTATGGAGTGTTTCCTAAACATTTTACCCCTTGTAGCCCGTCTCGAAACCAAATAACCATCTTTTTCTCATATAAAAAAGGTCTTGGGGAGTCATTTAGACATATGAACAAGAGAATAAGAAAACTCTGCCAAAATCCTTTCCCTCTCATTGCCCAAGTTTTGCATCTTGCTCCGAGTTTTAGCTTGAGATTTCCCCTCTATCCATTCTCCCTATGAAACCCTTCCTTCTTCCCTTGATGGTATGTTGGTTGTGAGAATTCTATGTGGGATTGATGCACTTGGATCCACGCCAGAGGAGCCCGAACTTGTTTCGTAGAGCGGTGTTCGCAATCGAAGATTGTAACCTTTCATCTTGAATTTGAATAAAATAGATTATCTTTGTCCCAAAACCCTATGTGTACATGTTCTTGTTAATTTGAGAATTTATATATATATTGTATAAGTTGTTAAGTGATTACTAGATATTGTATAAGTTGTTGCATTGTATTCTTAACCCCTTGCAGGTCAACTTTTGGAGGAGATATGTGATCTAAGAGGCAACAACAAGAGGAAGAGGTCTACATCAATTGTAAGGATTCAAGGTGCACTCGTTAGCCGTCTCTTCTGTCTTTCTCTTATCACTTAGTCTAGATTGTTTTAGGGTAGATTAGAGTTAAGACAATATTTTAAGGGAGTTATCACTCTGCCTATTCCTTAGACCTAATTTATGGGAATTTACCCATAGCACTAACTTATTTGTGCTACCCTTCATATAATTTATGACCAAATGAAATTGGTGTAAAAACCCCATCCACTTGTAATGCCTAGTTTGTTGTAGCTTACTTTAGGTTTGCAAATACTGTATTGGTTGGTGATCTATGTGGATGATGGTCTCCCTACCCATTAGATAATGCTTCCACTTTTTGAAATCTTGTACCAAGGAATAGAGATCATTTTGGTAGGTAGGTTAGTTGAGAACTGACCGATGAAATACTTTAGAATGATAGCATATGAGCCTCCCTCCCTGCATCAATATTGCTCCCATGGCATACCCACTTGCATCTATCTCCACTTCGAAGGGTTTCTGTAAGTTTGGTAGTGCGAGGACTGGTGCTTGACTGATCTTTCTTTTCAACTCCTAGGCATTCTGCTGATTCTTACCCCTCTGAAAACTCTTACCACTAGCTATTATGGTGTGGAGTGGTGCAACTACCACTGAAAATGAAGCTATGAATTTCCGCAAGTATTGTGCTGCCCCAAAAATAGTGCTAACTTCAGTGACATTTGTAGGAACTGGCCATTTCATGATGGCCTCCATCTTTGCAGGATCTATCTTGAGCTCCCCTCCATCGATCACATACCCCAAATACACCAAAGACTACTGAGAAAATACACATTTATTGAGATTGGCCAGCAGTTGGTGCTTCTTTAGAGTCTTTAACACATGCATAATATGTGAGATGTGCTCCTACCAAGTAGCACTATAAACTAATATATCATTCAAATAGAAAATAACAAATGAATTTAGATAAGGGCGCAAAACATCATTCATTAGTATCATAAATGTAGCCGGTGCATTGCGTAAAACAAATGGCATAACCAACCACTCATACAAACCTTGCCTTGTCTTGAAGGAAATCTTCTAGGTATATTATTCTTTGACTCGTACATGGTGATATCTTGATTTAAAATCCAACTTAGTGAAGTACTTGGCATGTTGCAGCTGGTCCAACAAATCATCGATCCTCGACAGAGGGTATCGATTCTTCAATGTAATCTTGTTCAATGCCCTGTAGTCGATACACATTCTCCAAGTCCCATCCTTCTTAGGTACAATTATGATGGGTGACCTACACAGTGAGGTACTTGGTCGAATCACACCCTGCTACAACAACTGTTGAAACTGCTTCTTCACTTCATTCTCTTCTAGAACAAACCGTCTATACAACCCAATATTTGAGAATGGGGAGTCTTGCAATAACTGTATTTAGTGAACACTCCTTTGTATTTCTGTATCAAATCCTCCAATTCATGTTTCTTCTCTTTAGTACACCTCTCTAGGGATGCCTTCACTCTCATTGACTAATCATCATACTGATTCTCTCTTAAGAAAAGAAAAACATATTTCTTACTAGAACTAATCAACTTCTTGGTTTGGTTGGAACTTACTAGTGAGATCTTTGACTTTCCTTTGTGTGCATTAATGATGTAGGAATTCCCATTCTTGATTAGTCAATACTAGTTGAATCTCCACTTGAATATTGCATCCCTCATATACATGTAGGGGCTTCCAAACACTACTCCACATACATCAAGGGTCACTATGTCCAATTCCACTTCATCAATAAAATATATACTTGTATCAAATTTAATCTTACACTATTTTTTTACCTTCATCTCTACATCCTTGTTTACCCAACCCAATGGATAGGAGCTAGGATTATCGTGAACCTCCAATCCAATCTTGTTGACCAGATCCATTGCTATGAGATTAATCTATGAACCAAAGTCGAACATAACATCTATCTTGGTCTTCTTGACTTGAATCTTGATGTGGAAGAGCTTGGTCATCTCCTTCTCTTCCTAGTGATGAAGGTTACTCAGATTCACCTCCTTATGCACATATGTGTAGACAATCTTTTCATCCACATCCAAGCTACTTTCAATTTGATTGCTTGAATCTGTGGCTAGAAGGTTCTTTTTTCTTTTTGTCCTTCTTGTGGTTTTTTGGGTTCAACTCTGGATGTAGTTTCCAACATTTTCCCTCGATCTATCCATCAATGTTGCAATCGTTGTTGGGATCTTTACTTTGATGTGCAATGGTTGTTGTATTCTTATCTTCCCCCCTTTCCACTTCTTCTTCCCCTCCTTGGAAGCTTCCTAGTGGTCTTTCTGCTTCGAACCACTTGGTTGCTCTTTATTTTGGCCTATGTTTTCCAAGTACTATTCTTGTACACACACCTCATCCACTATCCTTGGCTTGAAGAACATCACCTTCTTTCGTATATGATTGTGTAAACCCCCTAGATACTTGATGAGTACACATGGGTTCTTGGGAGAGATATCCAACATGATGGCCATCTTTCTTAACTCAATGGTGTACTTGTGTACACTCTGCTCCTGCCTCTGCCTCAAGTAGTGCCATCAGATTCATTGGTCCTATACATACCCAATAGGGTATAATTGGGACTTCATGAGGGTTTTGAAGTCCTCCCACCTAGTTACTAGTGGATCACCCTCCAACCTAAGTGTTTCCATGTGGCTTTGCCACTTGGTTAGAGAATTGGCCTCTAAATTCAATCTAGCAAAACAAATATTTTGCCCTTCATCTATATGGTGAACGCCATAATAAACTTCTAGTTGTTGCAACCATTGATTCAATTTTAATGCATTGATCTCACCTTGGTATAACTTTATGTCCACCTTCGCTTCCATCTTGAATAAGGACCATGAAGGGCTCATGCAACTCAATCTCGACTGCTCTTTCTTGGATTATTTTCATGACTCCTTTCATGAGTCTTCCCGATCTCCTAATTTCCCCTCACATCCGATATTTGAGTTAGAGCCTCCATCATCTCTGAATGGTCCGAGATTTCTTATTAGAGCTACCATGAGGAGGTTCATATTGTGACTAATGTCGACAAATTGCACCTTCAACTACTCAAATCTCTCTTCTGTTGGATCTCGAGGGTTATTATGAACATACTCGTCCACCATGGCTAGGGTTTCTGTGACTTCTCTTTAAGACGATTCTTGCATCCTGTAACTTCCCAGAAATACCCAAAAGAAAAACCTACTCTGATACCAATATGATCTATAAAATTTCATGGATATTCCACTGGAATAGTTCATCACAACAAATCTAATAAAATACTGAAATCTTTACTAATAAGGTTATCTTTCCTTTAGATCTCTAGAATATTTAGTTATTGGTTTTTTCCTTATGCATGAAATAACTAAAATGAGGAAAAATAGAGAACAATAAAATACAATCACACCATCCATAGATAAATAGAAGATATGATATGGGAAACCTAATACGAGAGAAAACCCAACTAGAAGGTGAGGCTGCTCTGCTCTCTTTTCTTTGGTATAGAAATGATGCAAGTAGAAATAAATAGGTACTCTCTATGAGTTGTTCTTTGATCTATGCCCTGTATGGCTACTACATAATCTCTCCTCCTATGTTATTCTCACAAAATACCATTCTCATATGTTCTTCTAAGAAATGGAACAAGATACAATGCAAAAGAATGGAACCACTTCTGCTCTTAGTGGCCTAGTATTTAACATAGCTATCTAAGGGTAGGTTTTCTACTTCCTCAACCCTCAATTGTGATAGGGATTTAGAAATTCTAGAATATTCTTGAAATTACATATGTTGCTAGCCCCATATGCGTGGGTAATAAGGGTTGATGTGGCATCCTCTCGTACCATGGTGGTCAACTCGGTAGGTCAAATTGCGAGAGGCATAAATTTTGCATACAAACTTTGATTGACACATGGTTTTCACCGTTGCAAAGGTATCAAAGTGTATAACATCGTCAAGGGGGTGAGCACAAGGTTTGGACACCATAACCCCAAAAAATTCCATTTAATAACTCAAAATGGCTCCGAAAGATTCTAGACCCCAATTTGGCAAATTGGAACTTGCCACTAAAATGGCCTTACAACCTAATTCCTCCAATTTTTTCAACTCAAAAATCATTGAGATAAATGAAAAATAATATAATGATCCAATCCAGATAAATTCAACTTACAGATTTGCACTTGTCTAAAGCCTTTGTATTTCATTTGTAACTTTTCTGGACAGAGAAATGTTTTTTGTTGCAATTTGGCTACGTGATAAAGTGATTGCATATCTCTAACATGAGAAAGCGCAGTGTACATAAGTCCATGTTGTTTAATCCCTATTGGGTCAAACACTAAGCTGTCCATTGAAGGCCCTATGATCTATGTATTATTCATGCACTTGCCAACCATATTGGGAATTGTTGATGAACAAAAGAGATTATATTAATTGATTCCATTTATCTATAGATTCATGTTATAGGTGTCAAATTTTTAAAAATACCATATGTGAAAAAATGGCACAATGTAGGTGATTGAGCTTGACCAATCATCGGTGTTCAGAATTCAAACAATGTCGATACTGCCTTTTGTGCAATGCCTAAAAACACCCATTGCACCATTCAAACCATCCTCAATTGCATAGTTGTCTCTAGTTAACTCAAAAATCATATTTAATTTCAAATCAATTGTAGAGGGTAAATGCATCTTTTTGTCCACGTACTTATTTTCCACCATTGAATCCATTTTCTTATCAAATGATTTTAATGTGAATGTCTCTTAGTGCACAAGGGCCAACATTTTCTAGATTGTGTTGTTCAACATCCTTGTTCATTGAAGGTGTCGTGATCTATGTATTATTCATGCACATGTCCACTAGACTGGGAATTGTTGATAAAAAAAGGGATTTTATTCATTGATTTCATTTCTCTATAGATTATTGTTTTAGGTGTCCAATTTTTAGAAATTCCATATGTGAACAAATGGAAAAATGTAGCTCATTAAACTAGACTAATCAATGGCATTGGGAATGTAATCCAAACAATGTCAACATTGTGTTATGTATACTGCCTAAAAATACCCTCTGCACCTTTCCAACCATCCTCAATTGCATAGTTGCCTCTAATTAACTCAATTTTTTTTAATATTTCAAATCCATTGTAGAAGGCAAATACATGTTTTTGTCCACATACTTATTTGTTGCCATTGAATTTGTTTTCTTATCAAATGATTTTAATGTGAATGTCTTTGAGTGCACAAGGGCCAACATTTTTTTGATTGCATTGTTCAACATCTCTCTTTCGCAGGGAAAATGTATGAAAATGTTTGATCATTTTATGAGAATCTATAACAATATTTGTTCAAGTAGTCAATATCACTATCTATTTGTGAACACATTCTAGTTATGTTCAAAATGGATATAAAAACTTCATTGTCTTGCCTCATTACTTGTTTGAGTTCAAAACATTTGGCATTATCTGGAAAAAAAAAAACTATATGGAATCATGTCTGATACGAATCTTGGTTGCTCAAAAATCCAATAGTCATGTACATTATGTGCTTGACAAAGGTCACCACAAAACATGATATCAATATTTCCAAAAGGTTTTGTTGGAGTGTGCATAGTTTTGCATGGTCTCTTATCCATGTTGTATTGCAATTGAGATCCTATCAGTGATGCCTTGTTTATCAACAATAAGTGAAGTTATGCATATTCTTTAGTCAAAAGGTCTAATGTGCTAGATTTTAGTGGAAGAATGTTCGACATGCTCAAAGGAAATCCCAAGGCTTAATGTATTATCACACACCAACATTATATGCAACTTTTCCAGTAAATGTAACTATGATTCCCTTTTTTTAGAGTGGGTCACTATGAAGTTTTTTATTGTAAAAGTGTAACAACCCATGGTATATTTATTTGGATATAAATGTCTTCCTTGTCCCTACGCCTCCAATTAAAAATAAATAAAGTAGCATCTCTATTTTTTTTGCTTGTCATGTTTTTTGTTGTTATTGGTTGTTGCTCTTGATTAAGTTTTTCTCTAATGACATAATAATCTTGTTTGCTTAACACAAATGGTTGTTGAAAATTACTAGACATGGGTTACAATAGTTTAAAGATCATTCTTTATATTGTATTTTTGAATTCTAGCGCTATGGAGTTGTTCATTTAGAGAGGACTCAAATGCAAAGATATATTTAGATCTAGTTATAATAGTTTCATAAACCATGTCAATGTCACCCTATGTTGTTCTTATTTCAGCTACTAGTTTTTGTTCAATAGGATCTATTAACACATTTTGTATCAGGTATGATTTATACCATGCATGGTATTACCCTTTCAAGACATTCTCATTTTGTCTATATGGCACATAAATAATATATTTTTTTCTAAGCAAATTCTTAAGGTCTTTTTGTTGATTGTAATAAATGTATCATATGATACATGGATGCTTCCCTTTTTTACCAATTGTATTTGAACTTGAATATGATGCAACATATTTTGCTAAGAAAATGTTTTTGAGTTCGAGAGTTCTTGAAATATAATTATCAGTGACACTAGAAGCACACATAATGTCTTAAGATACAACATGTTCTTTTTTCAAGAGTTTCAATTAATTTTCTCAAATGGTCTAGTATTTATAAATATTGTTTTCCTAGAATGTGAATACATAAGCAATGAGATCACATTGTGCATGACCAATTGCCTAGGCATTTGTTGCATGTCAAGAAGTGCATTTCCAAGCTTCCAAATAGTTTCAATTTTGTTGTCATTGCTATAAAGCATTCATCTTTGATTTTCTTGAAAGTAATTGTCATGGTATGGTCCATATTTGTGATGTATGATAACAAGTGTAAAATTGCTAGGAAAAGAAGAAAAAAACAACTAACCCTTGGTATGATAATGAGTGTAAAATTGCTAGAAAATCCATCATGGATGCTTCTAATGAGTCCTTAAAATATGATAAGATAAATAGACAAAAATCCTTAATTAAAAAAAATAAAATTCACTACATAAATAGAAAACAAAAGAATCTTTTGCACCTATCTAAGTTAGATCCGAAGAAATTCTAGAGGCAAATTCTGACTCGTAAAACTAAATAAAATAATATGAATTCCCGGAGGAACTGGAATTCCTACCCTGAAAATATTTATTTCTTCCCCGAGGAACTGTAATTCCTACCCTAAAAATATTTATGAATCCCCTAATGTTGTGGACAACATTTCATAAATTTCCATAGAGGATTGATTTTTTTCCATATAAGACATGGAGTTTGGGGTCAAGTGACTCACAAAAGGGAAAACTAAGGACATCAAAGGCTACCAAGATAAAATCTTAAAAATTGGAGGGCTAATTCTCATCCTTCACATACACAAGCTCTTCAATTTAGCATTCAAGAAGGGATTTCCTAAAATTTGGACATCATTTTACCTATTTTTAATTGTGTGGATAAAATAAATCCCTCTAATTATAGGACCATTATGACTAGACCCATTTTAGCCAAGTTATATGGAAGTATTCTGGAAAAGAAGATCAACTTATGGCTAGAAAGCCATGGAAAAAGAGATAAAGTCCAGGACGGATTTATAGGTTATCATTAAAATGTGGACCACCTTGTTACACTTAGGATAATTATGGAGAAGTGTCACAATAATAAAATCAATCTCCTTTGTTGTTTTGTTAACTTTAAAAAATATTTTGACAAAGTGGATAGGACTAACCTTTGGAATAGTTTAGAAGAGGTAAAATTTCTTTTTGAGTTGAGAGTTATTGCAGTAAGGTCGTATGAAAATTTTATTTCCAAGTTTAGGAACACCGAGGGCTGGTCGACAGATATTAATTGTAATATAGGTGTCAAGCAAGGTTGTTTGGATGATGCAGGTTGTGTCAACCTGACTCTCACTAGTATAGTCATTATCCTTATTCTTTACATCGATGATATTGTTCTTATGGCGAGGAGTCCCTATGATCTTAGTAAGCAACCAAGAATCCTCAAGGAATTTTTCTCTAGTACGAGTATGACTACGAACACTGAAAAAATGAAGGTTATGATAATTAAATCCAAAAATATCACCTATGATACTTTGGCATATGAAAAAAATAGCTTGGAGGAATTCCTTCATACAAATATCTCAGAATCAATATTCATAACAAGATCAATGAGAACTATACTATTGAGAAAATGATAAATGGAGGGTGGAAAGCTTATTATGAGTTTGAAAACAATTGTAAATTAGTATACCTTTAGCTATGTGATAAGAAAAAAATCCTCTTTGATACTCTCATCACTCGTGTTATCTTATATGGATGTGAAGTTTGGGGATGCAATATCTCTAGAGAGTCTTGGAGAAAGAAAGAGAAGATCCAAAATAATTTTATAACTTATAATCTCAAAATTAAAGGCAATACACCCTATCATATCTTCCTCATATAAGTGAGCCTTCCCCCCCATTGAGAGCACGTCTATGATTATAAGGTAATTAATGTACACGAACAAGATAAACAACATGGATGAAAAGAGGCTCCCCAAAATTGCTTCAAGCTCCAGCCAAAAACAACAACAAATCAAGTGGGGATGGCATAAAGATACCGAGTCTTGGCTAAATCATTGGTGAATAAAGGAAGAAGTCATTTTGCAAAATACCAATAATATTAAAAGTATTATTACATATAAATTTAAGGAAAATCTTTGGTGCGATACAAATTTAGAGGATAAAAGAAAATTAAGATATTATAACTAGGTGGTCAACCCTAATCTAGAAGATCAAAATTATCTCTATGTTTTGACTAGCGTAAAGAAGAAACTCAACATTTCTAAAATAAGAACAAAATCTCATGAGATTCATAGTGAAACTAGGCATTGGAAAATTCCCAAAACATCATGGAATGATAGAATCTATCATCTTTATGATACTAAGAGGGTTGAATATGAAAATAACTTTCTTTTAGAGTGCCCTGCATATACCCAAATTAGATCACAATTTCAAAATATTTGCCACAATATCAACCTTCCTAACCTCCCAAGTCATCAAAACTATGGTGATCTTGGAACGCTTCTCCTAAAGCTTTTCAATCACAGAAACAACATTCTAAAGAAATCCAAGTAATCTCTTACCTTTCTTCAGGTTCAAGAGATCAATTCTAGTCTCGATGGATATTAATCATCATCATAGTTATCATCATGAATTGCAATATGTGGTTGTGGCAAAACCATCTAAGATGAATTGAACATCTATATTTACAACCACTTTTTTAGTAAATGCATTTATCCATATGTCATATGGATCTCCCTTCAATAACATGATAGAGTGTAAAAGACAAAAGTGAAAGACAAGAATGTATTCATCTCTAGTTATGATCAAGACTGAATCATTATATTATTTTTCATGTATTGCGATGCTTTAAGAGTGGAAAAAATTGGAGGAATAAGCTTGCAATGTCATTTTAGTGGCAGGTCCCAGTTTGGAAAATTGGGGTCCAGAACCTTCCGTAGCCATTTTGAGGCATTAAACAATGTTTTCCGGGGTTCTATTTTTCAAATCTTGTGCTCACCCCATTGACGATGTTCTACACTCCGAGACCTTTCGATCGGTGCAGACCATGCATCAATCAGGGTTCTATACAAAATTTATGCTTCCTGCAAGTTGACCTACCGTGTTGACCACCATGGTACAAGAGGATGCCATGTAAACTCGTTACTTGTGCATATGGGGCTAGACACCTATGTAATTTCAAGAAGATTCTGGAAGGTCCAAAACTCTATCACAATTGAGGGTTGATGAAGTCAAAAACCTACCCCTAGAGGCTACCAGGCTATGTTAAATACCAGGCCACAAGGAGGAGAAGGGGTTCCATTATTTTGCACTGTATTTTGTTCCATAGTTGAGAAAAACATCTGAGAGTGGTATTCTGTGAGCATAATAGAGGATGATAGATTCTGTAGTAGCCATACAGGCCATAGGTCAAAGGGAAATCCTCGGAGAGTGCCTCTTTCTTTGTACTTGCATCATTTCTATACCAGAGAAAAGAGAGTTGAGTAGCCTCACCTTCTAGATGGGTTTTCTCCCATATTGGTTTTCCTAGGTCATATCTTGTGATTATTTTTGGATGGTGTGAATGCATTTTACTATTCTCCATTTTCCACATTTTATCTATTTCATGCATAAGAAGAAAATCAATAACTAAATAATTTGGAGATCTAAAGGAAAATTAACCTTAGTAGTAAAGATTTTAGTATTTTATTAGATTTGTTGCGACAAATTGTTCCAATGGAATATCCATGTCAGTTTAAAGATCACATTGGTATTAGAGCAGGTTTTTCTTTTGGGCATTGTGAGAAGTTGCAGGATCCACAAATCGACTTAAAGAGAAGTTGTAGAAACCCTAACAATGATATATGAGTCTATTCATATTAACCCTCGAGATCGAGTAGAAGAGAGACTTGAGTGGTTGGACACATAAGTTGTGGACATTAGTCACAATATGAACCTCCTCATGGAAATTCTAACAAGCAAGCTCAAACTGTTCAAATATTATGGAGGCTCTAACTTAGAGATCAGATTGGAGGGGAAATCAGGAGATCGAGAAGAATTAGAAAAGGAGTCGCGGAAAGAATTCAAGAAATACCGTCCGAGTTCAAGTGTCGCTAACCTTTCATAATACCTATTTAAGATGGAAGCAAAAGTGGATATAAATCCATACCAAGGTGAGATCGATGCATTAAAACTGAATCATTTTTTTTTGTAATTAAAGATTGTATTATCTCATAAAATTGAAATCCATACAAGTACTGAAGGACCTGGAATCTGTTCTGCCAACAATGGAAACCAGAACCAGACCTAGGTCCCAGAGAAAAGTGTTCATGAATATTCTAACCATCATGGTCAAAATTTTATGTGTCTAGAAATATTACAAAATTGGCATGAAAGATAATAGAATACTGCATCCATCAAAACAAAGAAGAAAAAACAAAGGCTAAGACTAAGAAAGACTTCATACACCGGATGCGTTGTTCCTTCCATCACCCTGAGGAGAAGATGGCCATAGTAGAGTGACAATGAAGGGATGGCAACATGTGGGGCATTGCCGACTGACAGGTGCACCTGAAAGTGAATCAAATAGTATGTCCATCCCATGATTGATGATATCCTAGCGAAAGAGATGATCTGCAACATCCCGATGCAGGTTGAAAATAAGTTGAAGATGTTGCTTAGAGAAGCTATGTGTGGGAGCCAAAGTTTTTGTCTCAGGTCCAATTTGAGTAGGGTTTGTGTTCATGCCAGTAGCCGCAGGGGAAATATCCTTAATTTCCATGGGGATCATCTGCTCAAGGACTGGGCAACTCCATTGCTCGTTCAGAGGATGGTTGGGAAGATTGCCTTCCGCTTGAAAGTAAGAACTCGAAAGATTCTTAATGTCTCCAACATAAATCAATTTAGGCTCCAAGGGAGACTGGGGTGGAATAGAAGGAAACTCCTTCTCCACCAGGACGAGACCCAAATTGTAATTTTTTGGAGTCTGGCCAGATAACGATTGTAATATGGGCCATGTTTGGGATTTCCATGCTCCCTCGACATGGCTAGGGATATGAAACCATATGCAGGAAGAAAAGAGAAAGGGAGGGCGTAAAACTAGAAGTGGTTGCAAGAAGCGGGGGAAAGTTTTCGAACAAAGCAAGAATGAGATGCAAACAATGAAGCATGAACAAAAAATTAGATAAATTACATGTCCAAGCCAGTGAAGTTGTCATTAAACTTGAGTTGACATAACTTAGATGCCTTGTACCTTTGCATATGGTGCTCTCCACCATTGTAAACTAGAGTGTGAAGTTTTCCAACCTGATCAGGCGTTGTTTTAACTAGTTAATAAATCCCTAGTCTCGGTGGGTTGGTGCCCTGGTGGGATGATTATACCGGATGAGAACAAGCTGCAGTTTTAAGATTTTAATAATTTTTTCCCGATGTCTCGACCTCTTGGTGGGTCAGGTAGTCAATGGAATGGTTTAACTGGATTGACCTTCATGTTTTCCCAAGGTTTGCGGTAACCCACAATGTAATAATATCCTAGTTATACTAGATCAAAGTTTTTTTCATGGTGTATGTTATATATCACCTACTGTAATAACCTGGTGACCATTGTTCTGGTTTAATGAATAACCATGTGATAAGTATTATAATAAAACATTTTTCTAAATACACCGACCCAATATTCTTTCGGTTGTTGAAGATTTAATGTTGAAATCTTACAATTGGAAGGTGCTTGGTCAGGAATGTTGCCTTGTAAATTTAAATAAAGAAACTACCTTTTCCTACGTTAATGACTCTGACGTGGTTGGTTATGGACATTAAAGAGTTTTAATGGGGTAGCTTTATATATCTTTACAACAACTGATTATTTCACCAGGTGGACAGAGGCCATTCCTTTAAAAATTATTAATCAGGATCAAGTGATATCCTTTATCAAACAATTGATAATTACAAGGTTTGGCGTTCCTAACACTTTGGTTTTTGACAATGCCTCATAATTTTCTTCAACAAAATTAATTGAATTTTCTTTAGGAAAGGTATTAAAATCAAATATTCTGGTAATTATTATGTGCAAGGTAATAATTTAGCATAATATACCAATAAAAACCTTCTCCGAATCATTGAGAAAACCATTAATGAGAACCATAGAAATTGGCACAAATCTCTTTCCTCTGCATTATGGGTTGATATGGTCACACCAAAACTGCATTAGGTAACTCTCCTTATTTCCTTGTCTATGGCAAGGAAGTTATTCTACCAACCAATGTAGCTTTACCTTCTCTCTAATTAGCATAATCTATTAGAGAAGATCCCTATCCCAAAATGAAAGAATGCATAGAGGAATTGTTAAAATTAGAAGAAGAAAGAGATAAAGCCAAACAAACTTTCTCTGAACGCCAAAAAATAATAAACAAATGGTTCGATAAAAATTCAGTTAGCAATAAATTTTTGAAGTTGGTGATTTAGTTCTGAAATGGGATAAATCCCATGAAGAAAAAGGAAAACATAGAAAATTTCAAAAATTGTGGCTTGGTCCATTTCAAATCACTAAAAAGGTTGGCCCTTCAACATATATTCTTCAAATATTAGAGGGAGAAAAGGAAATTCTTCCCGTGAATGGCCAGATTCTTAAATATGTTTGATTTTTTGTGGATTTTATCAATTTTATTTGAAATAATAAAATCGTTTGTTATCCTCAATAAATAATTGATACATTCTTGGTTGTATTATATACTTGTCTACAATTGAAAACATCACACTTAAATCATCTATATGAAGTTCCACGACTTAGTAACAAAATTTCTATATTATGGTGGAACTCCTATGTTACCAAGATTTCACAAATATTTTTATGAATAATAGTGGATCCCTTTTTATTCTTGTTTTGTTTAAATTTTTACATTATTTTCCTTTGTTATTTTTTTGGTGCAATTGAATTTCTTCAAATAATCTTTTAAAACACTAAAAATAACTAAGCAATAAATCTCGATCTCTTGGTGGGCTGGTGGGCCAGTGGGTCGATGATCTGGTTATACTAGATCGTGTGTTGTTTTAACTAGTTAATAAATCCACAGTCTCAATGGGTCGGTGCCCCGATGCCCCAGATTGTCACATGCTGTAGTTTTAAGATTTTAATAATTTTTTCTTGATGCCTTGAACTACCAGTGGGCCGGGGAATCGGTGGCATGGTTTGACTGGACGAACCTTCAAGTTTTACCAAGGTTTGTGATAACCCCCAATGTAATAATATCCCGGTTATATTGGATCCGAGTTTGTTTTCCTATTGTATGATATATATCACCTACGATAATCACCCGATGAATGTTGTTCTAGTTAAATGATGACGATGATGACGATTATGATTAACGTCTACTGATACCGATTGGTCTATCGAACCTTAAGAGCATAAGGGATTACTTGAAATTCATTAGAACTTTGTTTCTCTGCTAAAAAATCATTAAGAGAATATTTCCAAGATCAAAATAGATTTGTTGAGTTAAAAGGTTAGGAAGGTTGGTAGTGTGACAAATATTTCGAAATTGAGATCTAATCTAGGTATAGGGTAGACAATCTAAGAGAAAGTGCTTTTCATCTTCAGTGTCAGAAAGGTGACACACCCTTTCATCCCGTGGCGTTTTAGGAATTGACCAACGCCCAATTTCACTATGGAGCTAGTAATAATTTGTTCTTCTTATTTTTTTTTGTAAATTCATGAACTATTCCATTAAAAATACAATATTAGTACATTCAAGAGAAATGGGATGAACTGAGAGGGAGGTGAAAGAGTCATCTAGAGAGAAAGAAGAAAAGTTATAAAGACTGAGCCTGCCCTTACTGGGAAACCAGGCGAGAAAAACTTGGAAAACTAGCTTTCCCACAGAGGGAAACCAACCTATCAAAAATGAAATGAGGAGTCTTTGCAGTACTTAATCATGTCCTAAAAAATGGAACTAAACAAAAGTAAAAGACCTAAAAATTGACAAGAGTAAGAAAATTAACCAGGTAGACCTGCAGGGGGGATTTATTTAACCACTGGGAATTCAGAGAAGCTGTTGTCGCTGGAGGAGCTAAAGTGTGATTCCTTGGTGGGAAATCCCATGCTTTTGGCGAAGGAGGATGGGGCAGGCAAATTGTTGTGCTAGACTTTCTCCATGGCGGGGAAATTCTGAACTTCACCCGCTTGGGCACCCTTCCTGCTTGACTGATCCTCTGTCGACTGATTTCCTTTAGGATATGAAGGGGTTGGACTGTTGTGCTGGTCATCTGAGGACAGTGAATGGACTCAAGGAGAATTTTGGGAATTGGAGGGACTTTTATCAAACATACTCGAAAGACTAAGAAGGGAGTGAGCCATAATATTTTAATCGCCCAATAGCTCCTTCGTCGTCTTTGGGTGCATTGAGTAGCTGGATAGAAGCTAATCATTTCCTCCTCCCAGTCATCCAACATTTGTTGGATTTTGCTCGAGACTGAATGATTGTATCCCTCTCGAATGACCGCATCAGGCTGAAGATGAGCATTAGTCGTTCTTCCACCACGACCTCCCCTCCCCAGGTGGGGGTTAACATGCGTGCGTCTGGGAATTGTAGGAACCAAGAGAGACTTGTGATGAATACTAGGTGTTGTCCAAGATGCCCTGTTGAGTTTTTAGCTACCACTGAAGGACTGAGGGGAGAGCAGAGTCAGGCTGACAGAGTTGGAAAAAAGAGACTATCTAGAGGAGCTCTGTGTGTCGGGGAGAATTCCATTGAGCATGAGTGTAGTCCCTGGTTTGTAATAAGGGAGGCGATAAGGGAGGATTCTAGGGTGAAAATGGAGAATGCCCTGGGAAATCAATACCCACACTATCTGTAGATCTAGACTAGACGCCATCATACCTCATCGCACCTGGAGATGTTTTGTAATGACAAGGGAAGTGAATGCTCGGGGCCTCGAGTAGTGCATGATATTAATTCACATGGGGTGAAGTAGGAGTGGGAGCCAGGTGTTCATTGAACCGAGTGCAAGAGACGTCATGAGTGGAGGCTAGTTGTACCATTTGGGCACCCACATTCGAGCACAATTTTTTCTTATCTTAGCAATGCTTATATTTTTCTTTACACTTGTCAAAACAAAGAGATAATTTTGATCTTCTATATTAGGGTTGATTACATCCTTATATACCTTAATTTTGTTTTTTCCTCTAACTCTTTGTCACACCACATTTTCTCTTTAAATTCTAATTTCATGATATTTTTAATAGTATCCTCATTCTGCAAAGTGGTCTCTTCCATTATTACCCAATGGCTTAGCTAAGACTGAACATCTTTATGCCATCCTCACTTGAGTCGAAGGCAGTTATGACTAGATTTTGAAGCTATTTTAGGAAGCCTCTTGTCTTCCATGTTATTTAACTTGTTCTTATACATTAGGTATCTAGTCATAAGCATGCTCTTAATGGGGGAAAGGCTTGCCTCTAAGAGGAGGATGGAATAGAGTGTATTTCCTTTAATTTTGAGATTATAGGTTACACAATTCTTTTGGATTTTCTCTATATTTCTCCAGGATTCACGAGAGATACTGCATCCCCAGAATTTGCATCCATATATAATAACAGGTGTAAGAAGATTCTCAAAGATAATTTAGTTTTAAGGTCATGACCAAGCCATAACCAAATTGGCGTATGAGACCCCCTTATCTATGGAACAAGGGACCCCCTCCACACAACGATTTGACTGCTAAAGTCTATGGAGGTATAAATACCCTACCCCCCTCTGGATTTGAACTTGTGACCTCTTAGGAGGAAACACATGTTCTTAGCCATTAGGCCCACTCAGTTTGTAAGTATTATAATAAAACATTTTTCTAAATACAATGACCCAAGATTCTTTTGGTTGTTGAACATTTAGTGTTAAAATATTACGGTTGGCCGGTGCCCGGTGAAGAATATTGCCTCGTAAATTTAAATAAAGAAACTATCTTTTCCCGCGTTAATGACTCTGGCGTGGTTGGTTACAGACATTAAAGAGTTTTTATGGGGTTCGAGCTTAGAATTAATACATTATTAATATAGCCTAAATTCACTCTCTGTATCATTTTTCAGCCTGCTGGTAATCCATACTGTTCCTCTGAGTCTGATTGTTAAAACCCTAACAGTAATTTCCCAAGAGTCCATAAAACACCAAAATTCCTCCTATTTTTCTTCTCCTCATTAGTATTGATACACACATTGTCAATTCAGTGGAATTTATTGTTTGTTTTTGAAAATATTATTCCGAGTTGTCTATTGTAGGTATTATCATTTCAATATGACTAAAAAAGGAAGGGAAAAGCAATAGAAGGATGAAGAAGAGGAAAACGAGAGGAACCCCAATTCGACATTCTTGTTAGACACCTCCTACAAAATAGGAGAGGCTAATAGCTAGGAATGGAGCGAGATATATAAGTTTATACAAGATAGTGACTTCACTGAAGAGTATGAATTCGATGTTGATGATCTCATCGATATCAAGAAATCCGATCTTCACAAGGTTTCAACCAAACTAACAATACTCCCTTATTATGGCATGGTAGGCCAGGTTATCTCTCACATTGATATTACTACATGCACAGTTGTTAATTCCTCACGTCAAACTGTCGGTTCTTTTAGACGAGATGATATCACCAATATGGACAAACTAGATATGCCCATAGTTTCTCTAGATGATAATATCATTAAGAAATTTGTCCAGAAGGAAGTTGATGGTTAAAAAATCAGTATGGATGATTTAATTAGAGATTGGTGGTATGACCCAAATTCTTTTAAAGTTGTGGGGCATAAAATATATTTTGTGTTGAGGTTAAAGAAACCCCCCAAATTGATATCTATTATGCTCCATTGTTTGTATGGGGTAAATGATCCTACTAAATTTAAATTAAGTTGGGTACCCTTTATTCCTCAAATTCTCAAGAATAAAGTTTTCAAATGGGCACATATTATGTCTTCTAATACCAAATCAGAGGTTAAAAATTCTTAGGAAGTGCCACGAAGGTTCTGCCCAGGGTTTTTCATGTCTAGTTATTTGATTGATGTTGTTTGTTTAGTTGCTCCATTTCCTTTATTTTCTTGGTCTCCTGCCAAAGGGAATGTTCACATTTACTGTTATGAAATGTGGGATATCAATTGTAAAAATTTCTTTTATGACATATTTAATTTTTTCATGGTCCCTCTGTACTTTGTCGTGAAGAATCAACAAGCTCCTAGGTTTACCCAGGAAACCATTGATGCCATTAAAGATATTGGAGACTGGTTCGTTGATGAAGAATTTTCCTACTTTAGAATATACTGTCTCTTGGGGAAATTGCTTACCAAACTGTCACCATTTATTATTGCATCCTTATTAAAAGCCCCCAAAAAGAAATGGCCTTATTTCCCTAACCCAACAAGAATTTTCTCTTTGTTGAATTCGTAGGATGCTCTAAACGAGGTATAGCAAATGGAAAGTATTTGGTTAGCACATGGTAATTTAAAGAGAGATGACCCAACACAAGTGGTGAAACAACATTGCAACTCAGTCAAGAATGTTAAAACATATATTCATGAAGATGACCCATTTAAAATTATCTTTCAAAGAGATATAAATTATCAGGAGGTCATTCATAGAATTGATCAAATAAGAGAGAGTTCCAAGTGTTCATAGTTCATTGCTTGGCAATTTAAAAGAAATAAGGCCTTTCTAAAGGAAAAGAATAAAAAATAGGGTAAAGAATAAATAGAAGATGATAAATATAAGCATGAATAATCCAAATCTAAAACTGAATGAGATCACAACACTTCAACAACAGATTTAGAGGTAGTTAAAAAAGATCAACATAGGATTGCAACAAGAGAACATGACTTGAGCAAAACAACAATCCAGACTCCTATTAAAACTACTGAAGTGAATGTAGATTTTGACACCAACACATGTATGGAGCATTTTCAAACAACAGTTGTTTCAGTTATACCCCCTATTGATACTACTCCTATAACTACCATTCTAGGAAGAATAGTTACAACCTCTTTATATATTGATAGCCTTCATCCTATCCAAGATACTATTTTGTCCTTGAACAATAATTGTTTTGATGATAAGACTAGAACTATAGTGAAGAGGAAGACCAAAAAGAGGAAAATGAGAAACTATGAAGAAACTACACAAGAAGTAGTCCAATTGTGGAATGCTACTCATCTGAATGAAGAAGAATTAGAAGAGGAAACTGCATATGATCTAAGAGAATTTTCTAATGCCAACAAATGGTCAGTAAGCAAGTTATCTTCTCAATTAAGAAACGAAAAGAAGAAAGTGGTAGAGCTACAAGAGAAGCTAAACGCACAAGATAATACCTGGTCTAAAGAACATTAGACCCAACTAGATCAACTTGCAAAGGCAACTAAGTTATCTGTATAAAATGTTGTACAATTGAGAACCAAAATAGATTAAATTAGGTCTGATAAAGATATCCAAGTAGCTCTTCTCCAGGATGAAAAAGAAGAAGCGAGCATAAATCATGAAATTCAAGTGAATGGTTTGGTATCACAATTAAATGAATTAAAAATCAAGATAGAAAATTCATAAATTTTGGGGAAGGAAGCGGTGTAATTAAGCATCAAACCTGAATCCTTATAGAAATTATTTTATTCAAAGTTTTGTGATATCAAACAACACCATGAAGAAGTTCTTTAGTTTTCTACAGAGTCTCAAGTATAATTTGAGAAACAAAAGGAGGCTCAAGTTTCATTTGACAATTTCAAGACATGGGAAACACAAGGAACTGGTTTTCCTCTAGGCTACTCCAAAATGTACGAGGAGGAAAAAATTCAAACACAAGCCTTGCTTGACACCTGGCAGGTTAACTGCTTGTTTACACAATGTTTTATCAAAGAAACAATCAAGAGTTTCTCAAACTTGTGGGAGATAGCATTGGATATTATTAAGGATTATGAAATGCTACATGTACAATTTCTTGGCAGATCAGTACCCTTATCAAATTGTCTCGCAAATGTGCAACAATAGATAGATTCAAGGATAGATGGGATTATTAAATTGAGCTTATGGAATGTAGACAATGTCAAACAATTTATCGTCCGACCAACATAATGTTCCAAGCAAATTGAAAATTTCTTATCAAAATTTACATCAGGACGTGAGGAAATTTCTAGTAGGATTTACCGATGTAAGTTGAATGAGGATATTCCTAAACCTCCATTAGTTTCACCAAGGTTGAAAAATTTCACCTTATGGAAAATCCTCATGCAAAAGAAAACATGAAAGGTCGTTTAAGTTGTTGATGCCAATGAAGAAAATATTCCTAATTGATATCAATGATCAAATATGTTAATATTTCGAGAAACAAAAGGAAGACTGTTCTAAATTGTAGGTCCTTATTTCTATTTATTGTAATTTTGTAAGTAGACTTAGGGTTTGGAAACTCTGGGAAATTGGCTATGTACACTATTGTAAAAGCCAAAATTTTATAGATTTGGAGACCTGGAAGTGGCGATACTTATATGATGTTTCAATAGTTTTGGTACTATTATTCAAAGCTAATGAAATTCAGATTTTGCAGGCCATTACTATCTTTCTTTTAGATTTATTGATAAATAAATATTTATGTTCTCTATTTTTGCACTATTATTATAATTTTAGAGAAATTGTTATGTCCTTTCATTATCAACTGAATCTAATGTGAATGATAACAAAGTGATTATGAGTATGCTTGTTTGTGATTTCTTGATAACTGTTTACTAATATAATTATTGATTTGTATTTATTTTAACTGTTGTTTGGTTATGTGAACTACTTCCATAGTCCAACAACTTATCTTATCTCATATTTGATTCACATGATTTTGAGTGTGAGTATATATATGTTATTCTCTCAGTAACTATTTATTGAGTTAAACATGATATGTATTTGTTTTAATTATTATCAGGTTATATGAACTGTTACTGTAGCTTGATATTTTATTCTTGTCTCATATTCAATTTAGGATATTTTTCTTGCTCCTAACTGGAATATCACGAACTACTTCCTCTATTCCATTTAGGATAGTGTAGATTTATAGTAGAATTATAATAATTCTTTCTTTTACTACACAATAGTTTAGAAGATCCTTAAAGAAAGTCTCCTTTTAAGGAGAAATTTCCCCTTAGTGGAAATCGGGTCCACATTCTGGTGAGGATTGCCATCCCCAACAAGTATAGGCCTAATTGGGGCCTTGATTGGGCAATTTATCCATGTTGACTACTAAGAAGTTTTCTAGGCATCAACATTTTGGAGCTAGAAGGAGGGAAACTGATAATGAATGAGACATAGAGCTCCATGCAAGTTAGATACCCATTTAAGAAGATCGCCATCACACTCAACCCCTCTCTTAGAGTCAAGCGCTAATACTCCTTTTAAGTAAATCCCCCCATCATTAGAGATTGGCTTACCTGAGTTGTCTTCTCATACTAGATATATAGAAGTTACACAACCAGTCCAACAAGAAACCACAGATTCTGAAATTACTCAAGAAACACCAAAGGAAATCATAGATTCTGAGATTGCTCAAGAAACCCTACATTTATATCGGGATATTGCAGTTCAAATTGTTCATTGGATCCTCGATCAAGGGATATTGGTTTTTTCAAATCCCGAAGGATTTGAATTAGAAGATCCCCCACAATTGCAAAATCTTAGAATTTTGGCAAGAGCATAAAGTAAAAAACTAAAAAAAAAATATATTGAATATATCATACCAGCTAAGGCTAAAAGGATCTAGTTGGAAGAACATCCCATTCCTCCTTTTACTGTTATATCTAACCCTCTTGCTACCAATAAATACTGGCAAGAACACATTTCTGTAGAAACTAAACAATTGGTATTAAGCACACCCCCAATTTTAACACCTTTAGGCAGCCCAAATGATCAACCTTTACCATCTCATTTAGCATCACCCATCTCACAAGGAACTCCTCGGAGATCTAAAACTATGATTGGAGTCAATCGTCCTCGAATACCTTGGTTAACCAATCGAGCAATTAATATTCAAGGCTATCAACATGACTTGCATAAACATCCCAAAAAATTCTTGCCCAAAGTTGACCTTGATAACATAGAATCTCCAGAAGATCACATCAATAAATTCACGCTATCACTGAGTCTAATGAAGGTGGAACACAAAGACGTAGTTTGTAGATTATTTCCATATTCCTTTGAAGGTTGGGCATCTACATGGCATTACACTTTGACAACATGATCAGTAACTATATGGGATACTTTTGAAAAACTATTCATGAACAAAAATTCAGTGATGACAAAACCCCAACCACTTTAGTTCTTGATTTATCTATATTAAGAATGAATCCAAAAGAGAAAATTAAATATTTTAATCATAGATTCATGACCCTTATAAATAGAATACCTGAAGACTCACGCCCGCTAATCAATGTTCTTCTAGAATTTTATACCACCGCTCTTCCTTTCTCAATTGCTATCTTTGTTAAAAGAGCAGCCAAAAATACATTAGATGAAACCATGCAAGAAACTTTAGATGTGGAAATGGAAATGATGAGAATATCCAGCAAAGCCCTTATTGAAGATAGAAAAGCCTTGCCTCCCTCTAGGAGGGTCACAATCAAAGACAAAAATAAATACAAAGAGGCTCTAGATCTTGAAAGAATACATAAATTAGTTAAGAGTCTAGCTAACGATATCATTGACATTAAGAAAATTGTAGCAGAAGAATCGAAATCCAAAAGACTATGGAGACCTTTTGTCAAAAGAAATTTCCCACCTCATGATAATCAATTTTTTTTTGTTGATGACGATGATGAGGAGGAACAACAAGAAAAACATGATGATGATGATGTGGGTATCTTTGAGGTAAATCTCACTTAGTATATCATCGATGGAATTATTAATGAAGAGAAATATCTTCCCTATGAAAATATTAATGTTATTCAAACTGGAAGCAAAGGTCCTTCTGCCAGTACTTTAGCCCCATATCCCTCTACTTCCTTCAAGAAAACTGTCCCTCAGGACAAAACAATCACTACGGCCTTATTGATCTCTAATCAAATCGATTATGATTTGGATGTAGATAAGAAAATAACTAGGAAAAATATTTATTTTTTTGAATTGACAAAGTTGAAACAACAAAGAAACATTTTACTCAAATCAATAGACGGTAATATTGTTGAAAAACAAAATATTGTCGCTGTAAGTAAGGACAAAGGAAAAAGTGCCCAAAATTCTGCTTCAGATAAGAACAAACAAGTCAATGTCAGTGATGTACTAGTAGGAGATAAGTATAATTCCCACACACCTCCATTTCTATTAACTTTTGAAAATTTTAACCGAAATGTACATAATTGTTTCTGGAGCCTCATCAAACATGATGCCATTTTTTGTTTGTAAGAAAATCAATGCTCAAACACAAAAATTTGCCATGCAAATTGTATAACTTGACAGAACAAGTGTTAAGGTTTTAGGTAAAATTGAAGATGTATCTCTTCGATTTTCTTCTAATCCCAAAGTTCATCAGAAAATAAACATCATTTTTGTTGACATCCTAGAAGCTTATGGTTTTCTTTTAAGCAGGGACTGGTCTGAAAAAAAAATCATGTTTATTTTTCTACAGACTGTCACATTTATGATTACCATATAATGGGAAACCTAACCAAATCAGGGTTGATCGTGAAACACATTGAAACATACAGTGATTGATATTGATGGTGAAAATGAGCCAATAATGTTTTCAAACTCCATTTTAAGAAAATATTGCGTTGATTCATTTTTTGGGAACTTTACTGCAGAAATTTCACCATTTACAGATTCATCCCTGCAGTCTGAGGTTGTGAATTTCTTTGAAACTAACTTTTCAAAATGTATAGATCCAGTTTCCAATAATTTAGAGTTAGTTGTTAATAATGAATTTTGGATCTTATTCTTTGATGGCTCAAAATCTATTGAAGGTGTTATCACTCTGTAAATTTGTTTGGCTGAGAAAACAATGACAGAGGTAGCCTACAGACCAATTTTAAGACCAAAACTAGTCTTTCCGACCTAGAGAGGGCTCTCTCTAAGACTTAGTTTCTAACAAATAATGGATTTGAATTGTCGGCTAGGTTTATTGCGTTTGTGAAATGTTTCTGGTCACGCTGGCAAGGAAATAAAAAACCTTGGGCTATGGAGTCAAATTCCAGAAAGCGAGAGAAATAAATGACTTGGATTTTTGAAAACTTTGAGAGGATAAAGGCTAAGTAGGCAATGATCTTTCAGTTCAAATGTCCTTGTGTGTGGCGAGAGGAAAAATACATAAAGAAACTTAGAGCACCATTGAATATGAATTCTAACTTACTTAGAAGAAAACACAAGAGTTTAAAGGCAAAGTCTAAAGCATCGCGCAATGAATTCTAGTCTTATTAAACGTTTCAATTTAAATAGGGTAAAGACATGGATATACAAAAAACAAGAAGTACATACATAGAATAGATTACAATACATCAAACCACCACCATTAGAATATTTTCGTCAAAGCCTCAATTCGTTTGCTTTATATTTCAATTGGGTTCAAAAGTTACATTCAACAGTCTACTGTCTACACTACTTTGCTAACCAACCCCACTTACATTGAAGAGATACAATATATAGAGAAAACTTCACCCATTGGGATACCACGCCTCAAATTACTTCTCCTAGAATTTTGGTTTCGGTTATTCCCTGTCAGATGACCTTCCAAATGGAACTTACTAAAAAAAAAAACCCAACTGCACACAGTCCTGTTATAACCGACGTCTTTATCATGATCGTTCAATCATCAGTAAGATTCAATCATTAGGGGGTGATGCATTGGTGTTTCTCCTTTGAGTGGTTACCCGAATGATCAAGCACACTGTCAGAATTCTGTCACCAGTGTAACGAGCTCTGGTTGCTGCCGCACGATCATTTGATGTAGTATGCATGTGGTGAGTTGGTATGGTGGATGACTGTGGGTTGTCACTCGTGCTTTCCAGATGGTGATGACGGTCAGAGGACCACACATCTCCTTCAAAACTGTTGTGCGTTCCACCTACACTTGTCAGGTGGGTTTACATCATCTGTGCGATGTATATCCACCGCGTGGATACTCATCATATTCCTTGCTTCCCGACAACAAACAGGACACGAGGAGAGAGGAATTCTATGCCATATTCAAAAATACAAAAATGGGGTCGAGTCAATTATGTTTCTGGCCTCATTTGTAGTCTTGATACTCAAAGAGTTTTCCTGAGAGACCAATTTCTCCTTTTCAGATTCTTTACCTATCTTCACAAGACCACATTCCCCTTCAGCTTTGTTTGAGCACTGGACAAAGCTGTACAGACATTTTCCATGGACGATTGACATTCTTTGAAGTTCTCTGTGATTCTCTCCTCTAACATCCTCTGTTCCTTGCACAACTGAATGGTCATGTCTTGCACTTCTCTGAGCTGTTTCTTGAGCATATTCACATTCCCTTCTCGGCTCTACGACATTGATGTTTCGACAATCCTTTCTGCTAACTTCTTTCTCAATTCTATGTTCTCCTGGTACAACACAAAAATAGCGAGCTTTGCTTTCTTTAGTTGTTGTGACGGAGCCCGAAAATCCATGCTTTCAGTGCCCAACCTTCTCCCTCTTTCATAACTTTCCTGGCTTGAACCCTCTATAGGTTCTAGTTAATCATTGCGCATGAGTAACTTCTCAACAATATATTGGGCGAATGGTTCATTTGGAGCTTGGTCCTCCTCGAGCTTCTTGTTCTTCCTTGACCTACTTATTTTCCGGGGTACTGGCTGTTGGGGTGACAAGCCTTCTATTGTCTTTCCTTTTCCTGGAACCCCCTCTATTCCTGCCTCAACACTGGGAGATGTTGTTTCCCCTGTGGGTAGAAGGGGATCTCCTTTGGGGTCCCTGAGGATGTCAACTGAAAATAGAAACGAGTCCCAGTCCTTTCCCAATTGTCTCAATTCCTCGACTACCAACAACTTGATTAATGAGATATGGGATAAGTTCTTCTTTGGCCAGTTTGCTTCAGCTTGGATGCTATCTGTCATTCCTCATAGACTTTGGTGCAATAAGAAAGGTAAGTTCAAAGGCCCTTTCCCTGTGAAATGCATCAACAACCTGATGTGATGTGGGTGTATTATGTCAGACCTTCTTTCATAGGTGAAATACCTTTTAATCACCTTTAGGCGATTTTTAAAAGGTTCCTGTAGATACCGACTTGAAACTCCCGCTCTGATTTCCTTGTTCAGGAAGTTTTTTTTGATGAATTATTCATAGCATAATATGTCTAAAGGCATGTCGTTATACCACCTTTCTCTACATGGAGGGATATCCGTCGCAGCTGATAGAGTTTCGTCTGTCACCTGGAAGGTGATTCACGCAATGATCGCTCAGAACCCATTAAATTTGAGGGCGAACTGTTCGACCAGTTTTGCGTTGTATCCTTGGATTTTCTCGCAATAGTGCATAGAACCAACCTATTCAAAAGATGCCCTGACATTTGGGTGTTCATTGATTAATGCCAAGTCCCAAGGTTCATGCCTCACAACTATGTCATTTCGTGCCTTTGTCCTTATGTCTTGGGATGTTGTCACGATGCAAATGTGTATTTGTTTTGTGCGCGCAGTAATGAAAGATGACACCCTCTTTGCACAACAAATGGAGAATGATATTCTTTGCAGAGACTCGTCGGAGTGGCAGTAGTGAAAACTTTGGGTGACAACCGAAAATGACTCTAGGAATTCACTACGTGGCCCCCATGCACTATGAATACTCTTGACGCAGAAAAGGGTCGACACCGTGATAAACGGTAACAGTAGGCTCGTCGTAGTAGGGGAGCACGACAAAAAAATTCTGGCATGTTGGCAAGGCACCGTGACACTAGTGCCGGGCCAGAGAAATTGGACACGGAAAGCAATTCGGTGAGACATGCAAAGAATCCGAGGAAGGAATGGTTGACTGCGAGGGGGACTATCTCCCGACGGACTTGCTAAAGGAAAATTCCAACAGGATTCAGACCGTGACTGAAAACGAATGAGGGGTAGAAATATTGACTAAAAAAGGTTCACAACATAGTTGATGAAAATCGAGCTTTTCACAGCGAAAAAGACCCAGGACTTGCAGGAGAAATCACAGACAATGCACAAATTTGGATGGAAAAAGAAAAACATGTAGGGTGAGTAGTATTTATAATCGAACAAGCAAGGGATGGAATCATGATAGAGGAATCCATGGTGACGAAAAGTTTTGAAGCAGGCTGGAGATTTGCACAACACACTCGCACGACGGGTACACTTTGAAGTGTGCAAGGTACAGGTGATAAGAGTTGCAGAGTATACATTATATGAGCATCATGATTTTTTGAACCTTCTGACTTCATTATTAGGTGATGATGGTCGTTATATCCATGGACATGACCTTTACACTAATAAATTGCCTCGACCTCTAGCACGTAAATTCCCTCTTTCTGATAGGACTCAACGTTTAGGGAAAATGACCTTTACAATTCGCACATGTTTAATTATGACACCCTTTCTTGACTCCAAGGGCCAGACTGCCCACTTGCTGACTTCAACCCATTCGTTGTTCAATACCTGACCTCACATGCTTCGACAGATGGACCATGACTCATCTAGGACTAACTCTAACTGATAAAATGACGGTTCTAACGACTGTCTCCAATGGGGATGTTATTCTCTTGGTGAGGTGGGAAAGAACAACAGACCAGGTGCCTGACCATTGGGATTTATTTTATTTGCAGACTCCAAAACAATGGAAAAGACTCACCCTAGACCTTCTTGACACAATCATGACCGGACTCAGCATAAACTTAGGGCCTTCACTTTGGACTTCAATTTTCTGCTGACTAGTAAATCGAAATGTCTTCTTTGAAAACATAAAAAGAAATGGCTATTTGCAATGACACAAGAGACTGAAAATAAACCAGATAATGTTTAAGGAACCTCCCATTCATAGGTCCCCCATGAGTGAGCTCTCCATTAAGCTCTTGTAGCAAGTATGTGTTGTTCCCATGATATGAGACAATCCTTAATGACCCCATCCAAAGATAATCAAACTTTCCATGTTTCCGTTTATCTTCATTCCTCGCATCCCACTTCAGCACCAGATCATTTACCTTGAAATCCTCCTGCTTAGTCTGCTTTTCGAAAATATTCTTCATTCTGTCTTGGTGAAGCTGTGATCGGTTGAAAACTTGTTCCCTCATTTTTTGCGCATGAACCAATTGGTTTATCCTCCTCCGAGCGTCGTTAGATTCGACTTCTTTCTCTTGCAACAATATCTTGACTGACAATCCCAACGAGGTGGGGAAAACTGACTCCGCGTCGTATACAATTTGGAAAGGCGACGTGGAGATGGAATTTTTTGTAGTGATTCTGTCATCCCATAGTGCGTAGATAAGCTTCTTGTTCCAAGCCTTCTTGTTGTCCTGCATGAGTTTTTTAATAATCATGGTTAAACTTTTGTTGGATGATTCTGTCGATCCATTACCTTGTGGGTAATAAGTCGTATAACATCCCTGGGTTATTTTGTAATCGTTACAAAACTTCTCCATATTTTTGGACATGAATGTCGCTGCATTATCCGTGATGATCTTGATAGGGCAACCAAATCTAGATAGGATATTGGTCTCCAGAAACTGAATGATAACTGTGTTGGTAACTTGCCTTGTGGGGACCGCTTCAATCCATTTGGTGAAGTAGTCTGTGGCCGTTAGTATCCATCTATCCTGAGCTGAGGATGGCAGATGTATTTATAATCTAAGCCCCATTTCATAAACAATTCTTTGACGGAGATAGGCTTTAGGGGCAGGGGCTGCAAATTATTTTTCCCATCGAATATCTGGCACTCTTGGAAACTGGACACTTCCTTATATACATCCTCAAAAATACTGGGCCAATATAATCCCCCCCTCAAATTTTTGTGTGTGGTGGTCTTTTAGTAATGATTCCGCCCACAATCTCCTTTGTGGAACTCCTCGATAGCCCATTGTGTGTCTTCTTCTAGCAAACAATTCAACAATATCCCTTCTGGGTCCTTCCAATATAGAGAATTTTCTAGGATGAAAAACTTAGTTGTTTTTAACTTCAACAACCTGGCCTTGGTTTTTCTCAAACCTGAAGGATCTTGCAAGTTTCTTAACACATAAATAATGTCAGCGTACCAAGACGAGTCAATGAATTTCTGAGATACCTGCAGGACCATTTCCTCTTGTGAATTCTCTGACATATCAACAATGAAATTTATTCCCAAAATGTCACAGTTCGACTGCGCCATCAACTAGCTCCTGAACTTTAATCAACTTTGTAAGCTTGATTTCAAGTTCATATTCCAACATGACCATGATCCATTTACCTTTTCTCCCTTCAGGATCAGGTTGAGTCAAGATATTGTTAACGAAATTGCTAGGCACATAGGCAATGATGCGGGAATGAAATATGTAAGTCCTGAATTATTTGAGGGCCTTCACCAAGGCATACGCTTGTTTTTCCATGATATCATACCTTATTGGGGAGTCTCCCAATGTCCTACTGAAATAGGCTACATGATTTTCGAAATTCTGCTCATCCTTCTGTAACAAGACGCCGACGATGGTGTGTTCGAATGACTTCCTAGCTTCAAGTTTCCACTTTATCTCTTTACCTTTCCTGAGCATACTTGTGATGTGATTTATAATCTTGGCTAAATTTGGAATGAACCTCCTCAGGAAATTCACCTTTCCCAGGAAAGACTGCACTTCTTTCTTGCTTCTAGGAGTGATGATATTCAAAATTCCTTCCACCATGTTGGGGTCTATATTTATGCCTTCCTTTGAGATGATGTGTCCCAATAGCTTTCCTCCTCGCATCCCCAATTTTTTTTTTTTTTTTTTTTTTTTTTTCGGATTTAATGAGATGCCAAACTTTCTGCATTTCTGGAAAACCTTCTTCAGATGCTCAAGATGTTGTTCATTGGAGTAAATTTTTTTTGTGATGTCGTCCAAGAAAATCACGATAAACTTGTCTTTCTCCTTGGCAAATGCTATATCCATGGCCCTTAGGAAAGTTTCTCCAACGTTCATGAGCCCAAAAGGCATTTTTGCATACATAAACATGCCCCACAGTGTCGTGAAGGTTGTCTTCTCTTGGTCGTCTGGGTGTACCATGACCTAATTGTAACCAGAAAAACCATCTAGCATTGACATTTTCTGGGATCCAACTAACTTATGTTGAATGTAGTTCTTCTTAGGAAGCAGGTAGTTGTCTTTGAGGGACACTCTGTTCAGATTCCAAAAATTCATGCATAACCTTATTTCATCGCTCTTCTTTCTTACAGGCACAAGGTTGGACACCCATTTTGAAAATCTCAAAGAAACGATAATTTTGGCATCAAATAATTTCTTTACCTCCTTTTCAATTAACGACAGTAGTAGGGGATTGATCCATCTCAAATTTTTCTTGAAAGGTTTTTGATCTTTCTTGATGGGAATCATGTGCTGAATTACCCTAGTGTCATAGACTTTCAAGTCTTCATAACTCCATGCAAAAATGTGGGGGGAATATTTAATGAGGTTGATATATCTCTGCTTGATCTCCAGACTGAGTGTCTTTAACAATATGATTATCTTAGGATTCTCTTGGGTCTCAATGTTGCAATCCTTAATATATCCATCATTTGCAGTGATTCTGGGATTTCTGGCTACATCATTTTCATCAAAGAGCCTTTCAAATGGGACCAATCCTTTGGGTATGATGTTGTTTTTTAGTTGTACTATATCCCTTCCAACTATCTAGTTTTGAAAGGGGTCATCGTCACTACGTTCAATTTCATTTTCATCATCTTCGCAACAATACTCGTCATCAATATTCATGTTAGCGAACTCGTCGCTCATTTGGAGGAACCTCTTGACTTGTTTGTCATCTTCGAACACTTGCCAATATTTGATGTTATCGGGCATTGCGGGCCTGTGTTGGAATTCAATCTCGTACTTCCTATTTGGAAACATTGGAATTTTAAACACTGAAGCTGAGGTGGCCAGGGAATCTATGATTTAATTTTCCCCTTGGGGATCACTGATAGATTATACTCTGAGAACTCTTCAAGGAGGCCCAACACTATATTTCTATATGCTTTGAGTCAAGGATGCTTGGACTGGTATATACCCTTTACTTGGTTTATGAAGAGCTCAAAGTCTCCATGCACCACTATCCTCCTAGCGCCCAATTACTTTAAGGCTCTCAAACCCAAAATTAGTGCCTCATACTCGACCATGTTATTTGTACAATCAAAAGTGAGATTGTAAGAGTAGAGCTTTGTTCCCACTTTGAGAGGGTTGATCCATACCCCGACTCCAACTCCTTCCTTGCTGACAGCTCCATCGAAGCTCATATTCCACATTTCATTTTCGGCGCAATTTCTATGATCTACACACTCCTCTGCACGACATGCGACCTTATATTCGACAGTCATGACAATCGTTTCCTCCCTCTCTTCAAAACTTAAGTCATTATAAAAAATAGAGGAGCCAATTTTGGTGTCGACAGAGTAGATAGGATGATTGTTTGATTGCGTTTTACTACTCATCATGTACTTGAGAAACACCTCTCTGTACAATCTTCTTACTTGGCTGAAAACCAAGATGGTGGCATAATACATATCCATCTGTAAAGTTCCCTTCAATTTCGCAGCCCAAGATCTGGATAACAACATGCCGAGTTTTGGGGGAATGTCAGCGACCACTACATCCATGACCAAATTCTTCGATGGAATTTGAGATAATGACATGACCAAGTCTTCAATCAAACCTAAACATTTCACCTTTATGGAGTCGAAAGAGAAAAAATCCTTATAAGGTCCAGTGACGTCCAAGCCTAACTCATTCATGACCACCTTTGGCATGAGATTATGCGACGTGCCCGAATCTAGCATGATGTTATGCAAAGTCATGTCATGAATTTTGAGATTGACATAGAAAGCAAGGACGTCCTCAGTATCGCTGATTTCTTCTACACGCAGACCAAATAAGATGGTGGGTGGTTGTCTTGGATGTCCAGGGTGTCAGGAGTTTCCTCCATCTTTAACATCTTAATGATCTAGTTTCTATATTCTCCCTTCTTGATTATCCCATTTAAAGGAACACATATTTTATTGCGCTCTCTTTAGGGATTCTTCCTTTGATTTTCCTTTCTCCGTCGCGTCCCTTGTTGGATTGTCTTTCTTTGGTTGGCTTGAAGAAGGAGTATTCACCTAAGGTTCCTTTGTAGTATTTGTCTACGGAGGCTCTATGAACATCTTTTTACTCCTCATGTTACATTTCTTTTGAATCTGTATGATTGCATTGTGATATCCCTTCCTGAACTCCTGCATTTCCGAAGACAACGTGTCATCAGTGTCCAACATAATGCCATCATTCACATCCATAAATTGATCGTGTTCTCCCTTTATTAAGAATACGTGCGTATTCGTGTCGTCACAATAGTGCATCTGGTCTTGGATCATTTGATCAAAGTCTTCATTTGCGTAGTTTTTTTGGAAAGGAGGTCTTATCTGTTGATCACCTTGATCTCTTTGGTCCCTTTGCCCGATCTGCGAGACTAGAGCCCTTCTAAAGTTTTGATTTCTAGGCTGGAAATCATTTTTCTCCCTGGTGATTGGCTTATTCTCCATGGAAATCCTTTCCATAATATTCTCCATATTCTTCATCATCAAGTTGAACTTTTTGTCTGACGATCGACACATAGAGGGATGCACGTCTCCTTGGGGCTTCTTCCCATTTCGGTCAAAATTTGGTTTGATATTTCTCGACGCCATCAGATTTACTTCGAATTTGATTGCGTTGCTCATCATAGTGCCCAAAGTATTAGATCTTATTTCTCTTAGCAACAAGGTGAAATCGTTGTCAAAGGAATCAACGTATCGAAGCTGTGCAGCTCCGGGAGGCGGTTTGACTTCTGCGGGGATTGAGTTGTAGAATTTCATGAATCTAGCCGAAAACTCTTGCACCATTTCCTCTGGTGATATTTTCATATTGTTATACTGAGTTAGTAGTTGTAGAGGATTCTTTTTGTCTCCCCATATGGAAAGAAACGATGTTTCAAAGGCTGTGAAATCGGGGATGCTCGCCGCTTGAAGGGACTTAAACCACTTCCTGACCTCCCCTGAAAGAATCTGCGTGAAAAATCTCATTTTTGCATCCTCATGATTGAACTCCTCTAGGTCAAAAAAATCATTGAACCAGTCCAAGTGCTTTTGGGCAGAGGTGTTTCCTTCGACATCATATAGCTTGATACTATGATTATAGTTCTGGGGAAAATTATGTAGTTGGGCTAGAAGGGCAAGAGGGGCGAATCTGGTGGCCATGACTTTGGGAGAGTTTGGAACTTGTGAAATGGTCCGAGTGGGGATTACAACAACTTGTGGGATTTTGTTTGGTATCAAAGATTGAAACCTCTTCTCATCGAAGACTATCTCATCTAGGTAGGTTTATGATTTAGACCTGAACAGGGTTTGTTCGAACAGTGTATCGAAATCAAGGTCATCGATTCTTTGTACACCGTCCTTGGGTAAGAATAGTTTTCTGTCCAGGTAATAGAATGGGTCTGGTTCCTGTTCCTTTTCTCTGTGAAAAAGTTTTTTGGGATCAGGCACGGGTGCTACAGGGTCCGGATCAGGATTGGCTCTGGTATAAACTGTCTTTGGAGCAAGGATTTCTTAGTCATACTACTCTATGCTACTGGTCTCATTCACTCGAGTCGCCAGGGTAAAGGTTTTATCCAACACAAAAGTTTGACCCACTGTTACCCTCAGGGGTCAAAACTACAACTTTAGTCATTCTTCGAGAAATTTTTTTATTCGATTTCGTCCCTGACAACGAAGCCAAGAATGTTAGCACTCTGTAAATTCATTTGGTTGAGAAAAAAAATGACAGAGGTAACCTACATACCAACTTTAATACCAGAACTAGCCTTTCCGATCTAGAGAGGGCTCTCTCTGAGACTTAGTCTCTAACATATAATGGCTTTGAATTGTCAGCTAGGTTTATTACGTTTGTGAAATGTTTCTGGTCATGCTGGCAAGGAAATACAGAACCTTGGACAATGGAGTCAAATTCCATAAAGTGAGAGAAAAAATGACTTGGCAACTGAAAACTTTGAGAGGATAAAGGCTAAGTAGGCAATGATCTTTCAGTTCAAATGTCGTTGTGTGTGGCGAGAAGAAAAATACATAAAGAAACTCAAAGCACCATTGCAGATGAATTCTAAATTACTTAGAAGAAAACACAAGAGTTTAAATGGCAAAGTCTAAAGGACCACGCGATGAATTCTAGACTTATTAAACATTCCGATTTAAATAGGGTAAAGAAATGGATATACAAAAAACAAGAAGTACATACATAGAAGAGATCACAATACATCGAACCACCATCATTAGAATCTTTTCGTCAAAGGCTCAAGACCTTTGCATTATATTTCAATCGGGTTCAAAAGTTACATTCAACAGTTTACTGTCTACACTACTTTTCCAACCAACCCCACTTACATTGAAGAGATACAATATATAGAGAAAACTACGCCCCTTGGGATACCACACCTCTAATTACTTCTCCTATAATTTTGGTTTCGATTATTCCCTGTCAGATGACCTTTCAAATGGAACTTACTAAAAAAGGAAACCCAACTGCACACAATCCTGTCATAACCGATGTCTTTATCATGAATGTTCGGTCATCAGTAAGATTCAATCATTAGGGGGTGATGCGTCGACGTTTCTCCTTTGAGTGGTTACCCGAATGATCGAGCACACTGTCATAATTCTGTCACCAGTGTAACGGTCTCTAGTTGTTGCCGCGTGATCATTGGTTGTAGTGTGCATGTGTTGAGTTGGCATGGTGGATGACTGTGGGTTGTCACTTATGCTTTCCAGATGGTGACGATGGTCAGAGGACCACGCATCTACTTCAAAACTGTTGTGCGTTCCACCTACACTTTTCCTTCTCGACAGGTGGGTTTACAACATCTGCGTGACGTATATTCACCGCACGAATACTCATCAAATTCCTTTCTTCCCGACAAGAAAAAGGACACAAGGAGAGAGGAATCCAGTGCCATGTTCAAAAAGACAAAAACAGGGTCGGGTCAATTATGTTTCTAGCCTCATCTGCAGTCTTGATACTTTAAGCATTTTCCCGAGAGACCAGTTTCTCCTTTTCAGATTCTTCACCTGTCTTCACAAGACTACATTCCCCTTCAGCTTCGTTTGAGCACTAGCCAGAGTTGCGCGGACGTTTTCCATGGCTGGTCCATATTCTTTGAAGTGCTCCGTGATTCTCTCCTCTGACATCTTCTGTTCCTTGCGTAACTGAATGATCACATATTTCGCTTCTTTGAGCTGTTTCTTAAGCCAATTCACATTCCCTTCTCGGCTCTGCAACACTAATGTTTTGACATTCCTTTCTGCTAACTGCTTTCTCAATTCTCTGTTCTCCTAGTACAACTCGGAAATAGTGAGATGTGCTTGCTTTAGCTATTGTGAGGACTCCCAAACATCCATGCTTTCAGTTCCCAGTCTTCTCCGTCTTTCACAACTTTCCCAACTTGAACCCTCAAGAGGTTTTAACCGAACAATGTGCATGAGTAACTTCTCAGCAATGGATTGGGAGCGTGGCTCATTTGGAGCTTGGGCGTCCCCAGCCTTCTTGTTCTTCCTCGACTTGTCTCTTTTCTGGGGTACTGGTTGTTGGGGTGATGAGCCTTCTACTTTCTTTCCTTTTCTTGCAGCCCCCTCTATTCCTGCCTCCGCGCTGCGAGATGTTGTTTCCCCCGTGGGTAGAGGGGGATCTCCTTTGGGGTCCCTGGGGATGTCGGATGAATATAGAAACGATTCCTAGTCATCTCAATTCCTCGACTACCAACAACTTGATTAATGAGATATGGGATAAGTTATTCTTCGACTGGTTTGCTTCGTCTTGGACGATGTCCGCCATTCCTCTTAGACTTTGGTGCAAGAATAAAGGTAAGTTCAAAGGCCTTTTCCTTGTGAAATGCATCAACACCCTGAAGTGATGTGGGTGTATTCTGTCGGACCTTATTTCATAGGTGAAATACCTTCTAATCACCTTTAGGAGCTTCTGAAAAGGCTCCCATAGATATCGACTCGGAACGCCCGCTCTAATTTCCCCATTCAGGCAGTTTGGTTTGATGAATTATTCATAGCATAATACGTCTAAAGACATGCCCTTAGACCACCTTTCTCCATGTGGAGAGATCTCTGTCGTGGATGATAGAGTTTCCTCTATCACCTGGAAGGTGATTCCTGCAATGATCGCACAAAACCCATTAAATATGAGGGTGAACTATTCATCCAGTTTTGAGTTGTATCCTTGGATTTTCTCGCAATAGTGCAGACAACCAACATGTTCAAAATATGCCCTGACATTTGGGTGTTCATTGATTAACATCATGTCTTAAGGTTCGGACCTCACAACTTTGTCATTTCGCGCCTTCTTTCTTATGTCTTGGGATGTTGTCATGATGCAAACGTGTATTTGTTTTGTGCCAGCAGTAATGAAATATGACACCCTCTTTACACAGAAAATGCAGAATGATATTTTTTGCAGAGACCCGTTGGAGTGGTAGTGGTGGAAACTTTGCGCGACAAGTGAAAATGACTCTAGGAATTCATTGTGCGCCCCCCAGGTGGTATGAAGACTCTTGGCGCAGAAAATGTTCGACGTCGCGTTAAATGGTAACAATAGGATCTTCGCAGTAGG
This sequence comes from Picea engelmannii, assembly GCA_009831015.1. NCBI lineage: Eukaryota > Viridiplantae > Streptophyta > Pinopsida > Pinales > Pinaceae > Picea > Picea engelmannii. The sequence goes on from ML777313.1 coordinate 1,004,181, forward strand.
GGAGAGTGACATAAAATTTTTGGAGTGGTGGAAAGGCACTATGACACTGGTGGAGAGACAAATAAATTGGACGTGGAAAGAAATTCGACGCGATAGGAAAAGACTCAGAGGAAGGAAAGGCTGACTGCGAGGGGGACTATTGCCCAAGGGACTAGTTCACAACAAATTCCAATAGGCTTTAGATCATGACTGAAAACAAAGGAGGTGTGACATTCTCGATTGAAAATTTTCACAACATAACTGATGGCAATCGACCTTCTCACAACGAAAAGACCCAGGACTTGTAGGAGAAATCACAAACAATGCACAAAATTGGATGGAAAAAGGAAAACATGCAGGGTGATTGGTATTTACAATCGAATGAGCGAGCAATGGAATCATGACATAGGATGTTGAATCCACGACGATGAGAAGTTTTGAAGAAGGATGGATATTTTCACAACACACTCGTGCGACGGGTACACTCCGAAGTGTGCAAGGTACAAGTGATAAGAGCTACAGAGTATACGTGATATGAGTGTCATGATTTTTCGACCTTTCTGACTTCATAATTAGGTGATGATGGTCATTATACCTGTGGACCTGACCTTTACACTAACAACTTGCCTCGACCTCTTGAACGTAAATTCGCTCTTTCTAATAGGACTCGACCTTTCTGGAAAAAGACCTTTACAATCCACACATGTTTAATTATGACACCCTTTTCTGACTCCAAGGGCCATACCGCCCACTTGCTGACTTCAACCCATTCGTTGTTCAGTACCTGACCTCACACGCTTTGACACGTGGACCATGACTCATCTAGGACTAACTCTAACTGAAAAATGACGGTGCTAAAAGAAGGTGTTGGAGCCGGTTGTGTTTTGCAAGATCCCAATGGTAACAAAACCATGTTAGCCTGTAGACTGGAATTTCAATGTACGGACAATGTAGCTGAATATGAGGCATTAATTCAAGATCTGAAGAAGGATATTGATCTGAACATTAAATTGATTAAGGTATATGGTGATTCTGAGATTATTTTCAAGCAGGTACGAAATACTATCCATTGCGTTTCAAATCATCTCAAAAATTACCAACAACTTGTTTTAGATTTGTTACCACATTTTACTGCTTTTGAGATTAAATTTGTTCCCAAAATCTCAGAATTTAGATGCAAAATTGTTCGCTAACATTGCCTCAAATTTAATTCCATATGAAGAATTTTCTCATGATATATTTTCAATTGAGTTATTGTTTAGGCCATCTGTGCCTAATAATATAACCAATTGGAGAGTTTTTAACGATGATGAGCATTTTATAAGTTTTCTTACACAAGAAGACACATATAAAGACTTAATCATAGATGAGAATCAATATGATTCATAAATTAATTCTCCTCCACTAGATTGTAAAGCTAAACTAGAAAACATCGTTCCAAAATCTATAGTCATACTAGATTTTTTTTTTATGATCTTCAAGATAGATTCAAATCACCAACTAATTGCAAAACAAATAGTTCCATAATGAAATTTGAAATCATAAATTTGGGAATTAAATAAAATCCACAAAACGTTAATCTTGGATTAGGATGCACTCCTTCAAAGAGAGAATCCTTTATTAATCTTTAAAAAAAATACAAAGATATTTTTCCCTGGACATATAATGATATGAAAATCTATGATACTTCAATTATTCAACGTGTTATTTAGTTAAAAATCTGATGCCAAACTTGTCCAACAAAAAATAAGAAAAAATCATCCCAACATTTAACAACAAACAAAAAAATAATTGAATAAATTGCTCCAAGCAGGAATAATTTTTCCTGTTAGACACTCTCAATGGGTTTCTAATATGGTTCCATTCAGGAAGAAGAATGGAGATATTAGAATTTGTATTGATTCCAGGAATATGAATAAAGCATCCGAAAAGGATAATTTTCCTCTTCCTCCTGTGGAACATATTTTTCAATCTGTGGTAGTTTCTAAGATGGTGTCTTTTCTATATAGATTCTCGGGATATAAGAAGGTCTTAGTTTCCAAAGATGATCAATTGAAAACACTTTCGAACGAAATGGGGCACTTATGCATACAAGAAAATGCCATTCAGATTAATAAATGTTGGTGCCACATTTCAACATGTCATGGATATCATCTTTAGAATGTTAGTTCATAAATCAATGGTGATATATTTGGATGATGTCATTGCATTCTCTAAAAACATATCTGATCATGTGCATCATCTCAAATAAGTTTTTTCCCGCTATAGAAAATATGGCATTTCACTTAATCCCAAGAAAACTATCTTTGCTTTAACTAAAGAGAAGATTTTGGGTTTTATTTTTTCTAAATTAAGAATTTTTATAGAACATAAAAGAATCAAAGCAATACCATAAATTCATTTCCCTCATAAAAAGAAAACAATGCAATCTTTCTTAGGACAGATTAATTTCTTCAAATGATTTGTCCCAAGTTTTGCAGAGATAGTAAGATGATTAAAAAATATGATTAAGAAAGATGTGTTCAAATGGAGTAATGATGAAAGAAAATCATTCAAAGCAATAAATAAGAAATTGTACAATCCCCAACTCTATTACCTCCAAATTTAATAAGGATTTTACTCTCTATACTTTTGCTTCAAACTTGTCTTGTGCTACAGTCCTTTCTCAAAAGAATGATCAAGGTATTGAAATATCAATTTCTTTTATGAGTACAGGTTTTCATGGCACATAATTGAACTATTCTGAAGTGGAGAAACATGCATACGTAGTATTCAAGGAAGTCAAACATTTTATACCTTTTCTCTTAAAATCACACACCAAAGTGATTGTCCCATATTCATTAGTCTGAAACCTACTTGTTCAAAAGAATCTTGGAGAGAAAAGAGCAAACTGGATGTCTACTCTACATGAGTATGACTTGGAAATTAAACCATCCAAAGTCATTTGAGGTATAGGTCTTTTCATACTAGCAATAAAGTCAATGGATTTAGAATATGAAAATAAACCACAAAAGGAATTGAATCAGAACCAAAAATTAATGAAATTTATATTACATATAACTCTTCTGATTCATGGTATAAGAATCTCAATTTTTTCCTTACTCTTGGTTTTCCTCCTCTTCGTTATGAACCTAAGAAGAACAGAGCATTATGGTTGAAATATCCTCATTATCAGTTAATAAATGGAGTATTATTTAGACAAAATTATGATTTTGTTTTGTTAATATGTTTAGAAAAATCAGATGATGATAAAGTGTTATTTGACTTACATAATGGTCCTGTAGGTGGAAATTTCAGTGGAGACACTACTACTCATAAGATCCTATGAGAAGGATATTATTGGTTGAATTTATTGAGGGATGTTCACACATATGTTCGAAAATGTAAAGTTTGACAAACTTCCATCGAAAGAGAGAAAAAACATGCATTCCCACTGCAACCCGTGATGATCGATGGACCATATGAACAATGGGGACTGGATATCATCGGAGAAATAACTCCAAACTCTTCGCAACTACACACATATATCTTGACAACAACTAATTATTTCACCAGGTGGACATATGCAATTCCTTTAAAAAATGTTAATCAAAATTATGTGATATCCTTTATCTAACAGTTCATAATTACAAGGTTTGGTGTTCCTAACACTTTGGTTTTTGACAAAGCCTCATATTTTTCTTCAATAAAATTAACTAAATTTACTCTATAGAAAGGTATTAAAATCAAATATTCTGCTAATTATTATCCACAAGGTAATGGTTTAGCAAAATCTACCATTAAAAACCTCCTCTGAATCATTAAGAAAACCAATAATGAGAACCAGAGAAATTGGCACAAATATCTTTCGTCTCCATTATGGGCTGACAGGTTCACACCCAAAAATGCATTAGTTATCTCTCCTTATTTCCTTGTATATGGAAAGGAAGTTATTCTACCAACAAATGTAGCTTTACCATCTCTCCAATTAGCACAATGTGTCAGAGAAGATTGATGTCCCAAAATGCAAGAACGCATAGAGGAATTGTTAAAATTAGAAGAAGAAAGAGATAAAGCTAAACAAACTTTCTTTGAACATCAAAAAATAATAAATAAATGGTTTGATAAACATTCAGTTACCAATATTTTTTTTGAAGTTGGTGATTTAGTTATGAAATGGGACAAAGTCCCTGAAGAAAAAGGAAAACATAGAAAATTTCTAAAATTGTGACTTGGTCCATTTCAAATCACTGAAAAGGTTAACCCTTCAACATATATTCTTCAAACATTAGAGGGAGAAAAGGGAATTCTTCTTGTGAATGGCCAGATTCTTAAAAAATATTTTTCATAAAAGAAATCCTAAAACTGAAAATTATGTAAATATGTTTGATTTTTTGTTGATCTTATCAATTTTGTTTGAAACAATAAAAGGGTTTGTTATCATCAATAAATAATTGATACATTCCAGGTTTCATTATGTACTTGTATACAACTGAAAGCATCACACTTAAATGATCTATACGAAGTTCCATGACTTAGTAGCAAAATTTCTATATTAGTGGTGGAACTCCTATGTTACCAAGATTTCATATTTATATCGTTGTTGCATCTTAGGTGTCTTACATATTTTTCTTCTAAACTCCCCATTTCACACTTAAAAGCTTATTTTAAAGATGATTGGAGGAAGGAAGACCTCAATCCTAACTTTGCAAGTGAGTAGACTGCCAAGCAAATCTAAATAACTCTCGTATCACCCCACTTTCCTAAGCACCTGATTGATTATGCAATACATATACTTAAATAATTAAGTGTGTAATAGAATAAATAAAGGAAGTTGAAAGCACTAATTAGTGTGGGAAGTACAAGTAAATCCGTCGAGGATATGGATGCTTGCTAGCAGGGGGCCATGCTTGTATGATACTAAGGCATCTTTGTTGGGGCTATGGCCACTCGCGGGCAACAAAGCAATGTCGGGTCAAAGAGAGATTAGAAACACATGAAGGAAAGTGTTTACTCACCAAAGGTGAAAGCATTAGATCATGCCTTGTACCAGTTATTTGTGAGATAAAATCCAAAGAAAATAAATCTTAGAAATCTATTTGAAGATGCAATCTGTAAGTACCTAATCTTTGTGATTAGTGAGAATATATTTAAAAAATTCTTGAACATTTGGTGGTACCCATAAATTAAGAGATCTATCTTTATAGTCATTGGGATTACTTTTAACATTTAGTGTGTACAAGGCTTTTAAATAAAGTTAGACAAAGATAACTGCTTCACCTAGTATGTCGCTTCAACAACCCCATTAGTTTTATGTTTTTATGAATAATAATGGATTTCTTTTTATTCTTGGTTTGTTTAAATTTTTACATTATTTGCCTTTGATATTTTTGTGGTGCAATTGAATTTCTTCAAATCATATTTTGAAACACTAAAGAATAACTGAGAAATAAATCCCGATCTCCCAATGATCTGGTTATACCAGATCGAGTGTTGTTTAAACTAGTTAATAAATCCCCAATCTCGATGGGCCGGTTATGTCGGATTGGAACATGCTGCAATTTTAAGATTTTAATAAATTTTTCTCGATGCCCCGACCTCCCGATGGGCCGAGGAACCAATGGAACAGTTTAACTGGACCGACCTTCATGTTTTCCCAAGGTTTGTGATAACCCCTAGTGTAATAATATCCTGGTTATACCGGATCATAGTTTTTTTCTTGCTGTATATTATATATCACGTACGATAATCACTTGGTGACTGATGTTCCGGTTAAATGAATAACCATGTGATAAGTATTATAATAAAACATTTTTCTAAATGCAACGGCTTGAGATTCTTTCGGTTGTTGAAGATTTAGTGTTGAAATATTACGGTTGGACGGTGCCTGGTGAGGAACGTTGCCTAGTAAATTTAAATAAAGGAACTGCCTCTTCCCGCGTTAATGAATCTGGCATGGTTCATTATGGACATTAACGAGTTGTAATGGGGTTTGAGTTTGGAATTAATACGTTATTAAAACAACCTATATTCACTCTCTGTATCATTTTTCATCCCACTGCTAATCCATATAGTTCCTTTGAGTATGATTGTTAAGACCTTGATAAAAATTACCCAAGAGTTCATAAAACACCAAAATTCCTCCCAGTTTTCTTCTCTTAGTTAGTATTGATAAGCACATTGTCAATTCAGTGGATTTTGTTGTTTTTTTCTGAAAATTTTATTCTGAGCCATATGTTGCAGGTATTATCATTTCAAGATGACTAAAAAAGGAAGGGTGAAGCAATAGAAGGAGGAAGAAGAGAAAACTGAGAGGAACCCCAATTTGAGATTCTTCTCAGACACCTGCTACAAAATAGGAGAAACTAATAGCTAGGAATGGATTGAGATATATAAGTTTATACAAGATGGTGACTTCACATAAGAGTATGAATCCGATGTTGATGATATCATTGATATCAAGAAATCTAGTCTTCACAAGGTTGCAGCCAGACCAACAATACTCTTTTATTATGACATGGTAAGCTGGGTTATCTCTCACACTGATATTACTACATGCACATTTGTTAATTCCTCACATCAAATTGTCGAGTCATTCAGACCATATGATATAACCAATATGTACAAACTAGATATGCCCACAATTTCTCTAGATGATAATTTTATTAAGAAATTTGTCCATAAATAAGTTGATGGTCAAGAAATCCGTATGGATGATTTAATTATATATTGGTGGTATGACCCAAATGATTTTAAATCCGTGGGGGATAAAATATACACTGTGTTGAGGTTAAAGAAACCCCCAAAAATGATAGTTATTATGCTTTGCTGTTTGTATGGGGAAAATGATGTTACTAAATTCAAATTAAGTTGGGTACCCCTTATTCATCAAATTATCAATGCAAAAATTTTCAATTGGGCACATATTATGTCTGCTAATATCAAAGTAGAGGTTACAAATTCTCAGGAAGCGCCACCATGGTTCTACCTGGGGTTTTTCATGTCTGTTTATTTGATTGATGTTGTTTGTTCAGTTACTCCTTTTCCTTTGTTAGCTTGGAATTAGACTCCTGCTAAAGAACATGTTCACATTTACTGTTCTAAAACGTGGGATATCAATTGTAAAAAACTTCTTTTATGACATCTATAACTTTTTAATGGTCCCTTTGTACTTTGTATTGAAGAATCAACAAGCTCCTAGGTTTACCCAAGAAGCCACTGATGCCATTAAAGAGATTGAATATTGTTTCATTGATGAAGAATTTTCCTACATCAGAATATATGGGTGTGAAGGACCTCCACTCCTTCTATTGAGATATGTCCCTAATAGATTGGCTCTAGGGAAATTTCTTACCGAACTGTCATCGTTGGCATTACTGCATCCTTATTAAAATCCCAGAAAAATCAATGACCTTATTTCCCTATCGCATTAGGAATTTTCTCTTTGTTGAATTTAAAGCATTCTCTAAAATAGGTAGAGCAAATGGAAAGTATTTGGTTAGCGCACAATAATTTTAAGAGACATGACCCAATATAAGTGATCAAACAACATTGCAACTCAGCCAATAATGTTAAAACATATATTCATGAAGATGACCCATTTGATATTATGTTTCAAAGAGATAGAAATTATCACGAGGTCATTACAGAATTGATCAAATAAGAGACAGTTCCAAGTTTTCAGACTTCATTGATTGGCAATTTAAAAGGAAAAATGCCTTTCTAAAGGAAAATAATAAAAAACAAGGTATAGAAGAAATATAAGGCGATGAAGATAAGGATGAATCATCCAAATCTAAAACTGAATGGGATCACAACACTTCAACAACATATTCATAGGTAGTTAAACAAGATCAACAAAGGATTGGAACATGAGAACAAGACTTGAGTAAAAAAATAATCTAGACTACTATTAAGACTCCCGAAGTGAATGTAGAGTTTGACACCAGCATAGGTATGGAGCATTCTCAAACAACAATTTTTTCAGTTATACCCCGTATTGATACTAATCCCATAACTACAATTCCAAGAAGAATAGCTACAACCTCTTTATATATTTATAGCCTTCAGCCTATCCAAGATATTGTTTTGTCCTTGGACAATTATTATTTTGATGATAAGAACATAACTATAGTGAAGAGAAAGACCAAAGAGAGGAAAATAGAACACCATGAGGAAACTACACAATAAGTAGTCCAACCATGCAATGCTACTCATTTGAATGATGAATAATTAGCATACAAAGTTGCATATTCTATAGGAGATTTTCTGATGCCAACAAATGGTCAGTAACCAGGCTATATACTCAGTTAAGAAATGAAAAGAATAAAGTGTTAGAGCTACTAGAGCAGTTTAACTCACAAGATAATACTTGGTCTAAAGAACATGAGACCCAACTAGATCAGCTTGTAGAGGAAAATAAGTTTTCTCTAGAGTCTGTTGTACAAATGAGAACCAAAATAGATGAAATTAGGTCTGAGAAAGATAGCCAAGTAACTCTTCTCCATGATAAAAAAGAGAAATGAGAAGAAATCATGAAATTCAAGTGATTGTCTTGGTAGCAACATTAAATGAATTAAAAATCAAGATAGAAAATTCTTAAATTCTGAGGAAGGAAGCAATGGAATTAAACATCAAACTTGCATCCTTACAAAAATTATTTTATTCAAATTTGTATGATATCAAACAACATCATGAATAGTTTCTTCAATTTTCTGCAGAGTCTCATGTAAAATTTGAGAAACAAAAGGAGGCTCAAGTTTCATTTTACAATTTGAAGATACATGAAACACAAGGAACCTGTTTTCCTCTAGGGTACTCTAAAATGTATGATGAGGAAAAGATTCAAATACATTCCTCCCTTGACCCTTGGTAGGTTAACTACTTGTTTACATAAGGTTTTATCAAAGAAACAATCAATAGTTTCTCCGAATTGTGGAAGTTAGCATTAGATATTATCGAGGATTATGAAATGACACATTTTGGCAGATCAATACCCTTTTCAGATTGTCTCATAGATGTGAAACAATAGATATATTCGAGGACATATGGGATTATTAAATCAAGATTCTTGAATGTAGACAGTGCCAAACAATTTATCGCCTGACCAATAGAATTTTCCAAGGAAATTGATAAATTCTTATCAAAATTTACATCAGGACTCGAGGAGATTTCCAAGAGGATTTGTCGATGTAAGTTAAACGAGGATATTCGTCAACCTCCATTAATTTCACCAATGTTGAAGAGTTTTACCTTATGGAAAATCCTTGTGCAAAAGAAAATAGTAAAGGTCTATCAAGTTGTTCCTACCAATGAAGAAAATATTCCTATTTGATATCAATTATCAGTTATGATTGACATTATGTTAATCTGTTGAGAAACAAAAGGAAGAAAAATCTAAATTTTTGGTCCTTGTTTCTATTTATTGTAATTTTGTAAGTAGACTTAGGGGTTGGAAACTTTGGGAAATTGGCTATGTACACTATTGTAAAAGCCAAAATTTTGTAGATTTGAAGACTTGGAAGTGGTAATACTTATATGATATTTCAGTAGTTTTGGTACTATTATTCAAAGCTAATGAAATTCAGATTTTGAAGGCCATTACTATCTTTCTTTCATATTTATTGATAAAGAAATATTTATGTTCTCTATTTCCACACTATTGTTAGAATTGTAGATAAATTATTATATCATTTCATGATCAACTAAATATGATGTGAATGATAACTAAGTGATTATGAGTATCCTTGTTCGTGATTTCTTGGTAATAGTTTACTAAGATAATTATTGATTTTGTTAAGAACCAAATATCAATATAGCATAGAAAATCTTCAGAAAAAGTACTCAACGCCTTGAAAAAGAGAGAATTTCAGATAATAAGCCTCTTCGAGGGGGAAACCTCCTTTTACTCCACATAAATGTTCAAGTACAAGACGATTCAAAATGAAAATGTCTCCTTGGTATATATAGGAGACTAGGAGGTATAATTACAACTAATGGCCTAAAGCCGACATAAATAAAATAACATTACTAATCTAATATGCCCCATAAATGATCCAATATTAGGGCTTAACATGCCCCTCCACTTGAGACAAGTTTTGTTCGCAACGCTTGAGTAACTCTGGATGCTTCTGTATAAAAGACTCATCTTCCCAAGTGGAATCTTCAGCCGGTAGTTTCCTCCATTTAATGAGATACTCTGAAATGGATCTATTCCTTAGTTGGCGAATTCTTGTGTTAGTGATGGCTTCAGGCTCCAATATGATTTTTCCTTCCTCATCAAGTTCTGGCAATATAGTTTGAACTGGGATCTTGTCGCCTATAACCTTCTTTAAGCATGAAACATGGAAAACTGGGTGTACT
>ML777313.1:1018581-1077684 GCA_009831015.1 Picea engelmannii
GGTGGCATGTTGGCCAAGTATCACTTTTGAACCTTGATTTTGAGGTGGTTCTGCTAGACAATATTTCTTCTGTTGTATCTCCCAAGTTTCGGCCCTTCTGGGTATGAAACTTTCTTTTAGGTAGTTCTCTGATATTTATTCTCTGAAATTCCACAGGTCTGATCAAAATTGGATGTGCCAAGTGGAATTTACGGTAACTTCCTCACAACTTGCCGATTTTTGGCCTTTCCAGGAGATCTCACTTGTATAGCATGCCTCACACAAAATAATTGATATCAAATTCTGAAACTTGCACCCAAAATACTACAGACTTTCCACGATCCAATGAAACCAGTCCCACTCAATTTGGATACTCTAGCAAGAAGTTATGATTGTTTTACCTAGAACACCTTCATGAGACTAGTCAATAGGACTAGTTAGATACCCTATCTTACAGAAGGTGTATGTACAAATTTAAGATGACCCAGAAGCTGAAATTTTTACCACATATAAATTACTAATTTCTATAAAAGGCCTCCAGAGTTCAGGGTCTGAAACGTTACAGAAAATTTTTTATAGCGAAAATTACGCAATGAGTCATTTCAGGATGATTCCAAAACTCTATCTTGTACAGGCTGTATCTCCGAAAGTATAAGTCCTCAGGAGCTAATTTTTTAACCCAACGTACCTTGATCCATCTACTAAATATCCTCCAAGACATTCCTTTTGAAACATTGTAGAAAAAAAGTTCTCACAAAAATTCCACAGTGTCTCAGATGTAGCAGCGAAACCCCAAGACCTTGAGCTCTGATACCATATGTTAAGAACCAAATATCAATATAGCATAGAAAATCTCCAGAAAAAGTACTCAACGCCTTGAAAAAGAGAGAATTTCAGATAATAAGCCTCTTCGAGGGGGCAACCTCCTTTTACCCCACATAAATGTTCAAGTACAAGATGATTCAAAATGAAAATGTCTCCTTGGTATATATAGGAGACTAGGAGGTATAATTACAACTAATGGCCTAAATCCGACATAAATAAAATAACATTGCTAATCTAATATGCTCCAATTAAGGGGTAATGAGCCAATATTAGGGCTTAACAGATTTTCATTTATTTTAACTGTTGTTTGGTTATGTGAACTACTTCCATAGTCCAATAGCTTATTTTATCTCATATTTGATTCACATGATTTTGAGTGTGAGTATATATATGTGTGTTCTTCTCTCAGTAACTGTTTACTAAGTTAAAGTTGATATGTATATGTTTTAATTATTTTCAGGTTATATGAATTGTTTATATAGCTTGATAGTTTATTATTATCTCATATTCAATTTACAATATTTTTCTTTCTCCTAACTATAATATCACGAACCAGTTCTTCTATTCTAGTTAGGATAATGTAGATTTATAGTAGAATTAGATTATTTCTTTCTTTTATTACACAATAGTTTAGAAGAGCCTTAAAGAAAGTCTCCTTTCAAGCAACAATTTTCCCTTAGTGGCAACCGAGCCCAGATTATGGTGAGGATTGCCATACCAAATGAGTATAGGCCTAACTGGGGCCTTGATTAGGCAATTTCTCAATGTTTACTGCCATGAATCTCTCCATGCATCAACATTTTGGCATTAGGAGGGAAACTGATAATGAATGGCACATAGAGCTCCACACAAATCAGATACCCATTGAAGAAGATCATCATCACCCTCAACCCCTCTCATAGAGTCAATCTCTAATACCCCTTTTAAGAAAATCCTTTCATCATTAGAGATTGGTTTACCTAGGTCATTTTCTCATACCGGATCTGTAGAAGTTACACAACTAGTCCAAATGAAAATCACAGATTGGGGTATGTGATTGGTGGAGAGGAGCTCAAGAGAGATCCCACAAATATGGAGGCCATAATGAAATGGTCAGCTCCTAAAAGTATCACTAAGTTAGGAGTTTTGTTGGGGAAACACTATACTTGCAGAAGTTCATAGCTTCATTTTCAGTGGTAGGTGCACCACTCCACACCATAACATCAAGCGATATGAGTTTCTAGTGGGGGAAGAATCAACATAAGGATTTTGATGAGCTGAAAAGAAAGATAATTCAAACACAAGTGCTCGCACTACCAAACTTGTAGAATCCCTTTGAAGTGGTGACAAACACAAGTGGGTATGCCATCGGAGGAGTTTTGTTGTAAGGAGGAAGCCCGATATGCTATCATTCTGAAGTATTTCATGGGGTGGTTCTCAACTAACCTACCTACGACAAGGAGCTTTATGCCTTGGTAAAATCTATCAAAAATTGGAAGCACTGTTTTATGGGAAATGATACCATCATCCACATAGATCACCAACCACTACAATATTTGCATGCCTAGAGTAAGTTACAAAAAACTAGGCATTACAAGTGGATGGGGTTTTTACAACAATTTCATCTAGTCATTAAGTTTAAGAAGGGTAGCACAACCAAGTTGGAAGACATGATTTCAAGGACACCCACATCTAAGATTACAAATTTAGAAACTATGATGCACATGGATCCTTTTACCCATGATGCATACAAAGAGGCATACACAAAAGATGATGACTTCAAGGAGGTGTTTCAATAGCTACAGGGCCAAATTCATATAGAAGAAGGTGACGAAAAGGGTGACTATGATTTCTAGAATGGTTTACTCTATAAGCACAACAAGCTCTGTGTTCCTGAAGGTGAATGATTGTATCTTATCAGAGAGGCTCACACCTCGAAGTTTGCAGGATATTTTCATGATGGGAAGATAGTTTCCAACTTATAGAGGTATGTGTATTGGACCAAAAAGCAAGAATATGTAGCATTGTATATTAGAGGATGTATACTTTGTTGTACCAACAAGCCCAAAAACATAAATCAAGGTATATACAATCCCTTACCTGTACCCACTCGACCTTGGGAAATCATTTCCATGGATTTTGTGGGAGGTTTACCAACAACCAGGAAGGGACTTGACTATCTATTTGTGGTAGTTGACAGGTTCAATGAAATGTGCATTTTGATGCCTTGTAAAAATAACATCAATGGACAAGAAGCATCAAACATGTTTTTTAAACAAGTCTGTGTGCACTTCGGGATACCAAGGAGCATCATTAAGATAGCGATACCAGGTTTCTTAGTGCATTTTGGACTACATTGTGGGAGAATATGGACACTGAGTTGAATAGGTCTACAACATTCCATCCACAAATAGATGGGAAAACATAAGTAGTCAATAGGACTATGGTGCAGTGTTTGAGGGGCCATAATCAGAAGCATACGAAGAACTAACATGAAAATCTAATCTATATGCAACGGTCTTATAATAGAGTAGTCCATACTTCTATTGGTAAGTTACCTTTTGAAACTTGCTTTGGATATTTGTCACCTTCACCCTTAGATGTTGTATATGGACATCAAAGAGGAGTGAGGGATGACATCATGGGAGATGCATTAAGACCAATTGTTTTTTTGAGAAGATCAGGCAGATCCATTTTCAAGTACATGAGACGTTGAAGACATCATAGGAAAAGTACAAGGCTAGACATGACCAACACAGAACATAGAAAACACTTAGAGTGGGAGACAAAGTATGGTTATACCTGAATAAAGAAAGGATACATGGTCCTGGTAAGAACATCGAGGCTTTGTGGTATGGTCCTTTTGAGGTATTGAAAAAGGTAGGAGATAACGCCTACATACTCAGTCTACCCCCATACATGCACATTTACTCAGTAGTGAATGTGGAGAACTCAAACTTTATGAGCCTTCCATGTTGGTTCAGGAGGAGGAGTAGGTCCTACCTTCCATAGAGGAATTAACACCATATGATCAGGTAGAGTTAGCAGAGGATACAATTTTTCAGAAGCAGTCCAGAACTACAATATAGGGGCAACATGATCTTTGGCATATTGGGTTGAAAGGACAACTTCCAGGAAAAGCAAAGTGGTACTCTAGGAAGAAGGTAGAGGAAAATTTTCTTCACCTCATTCATTAAAGATTTTGGGGACCAAAAGCCTCCCTAAATGGGGAGGTATTATCTGGATTAGATCATTCTATTATTTTTCATCTATATTGATGCTTCCAGAGTAGAAAAAAAAAGTTTGTAGGGTCATTTTAGTGGCAGGTCCTAGTTTGGAAAATTGGGGTTTAGAATATTCCAGAGCCATTTTGAACAATTAAACAATGTTTTTTAGGTTTCTATTGTCCAAATGTCATGCAAACCCCCTTGAATATGTTCTACACTCTGATATGTTTCCAACAGTGCAGACTCTGTGTCCATCAGAGCTCGTTTGCAAAAGTTATGCCTTAGGCAGGTTGACCTACCGTGTTGACCATTGTGGTACGAGAGGATGCCATGTCAACGCTCATTACTCATGCTTATGGGGATAGAAACAAATGTAATTTCAAGAAGATTATATAAGGTCCAAAATACTATTACAATTGAGGGTTGAGGAAGTCAAAAACCTACCCCTAGATGGCTATTGGGCTATGTTAAATACCAGGCCACTTGGAGGAGAAGGGGTTCCATTATTTTGCATTGTATCTTGTTCCATAGTTGAGAAAAAAAATCTGAAAGTCGTATTCTGTGAGAACAATAGAGGAGGAGAGATTATGTAGTAGCCATACATTCCATAGGTAAAAGGAAACTCCTCAAAGAGTGCCTCTTTCTTTGTACTTGCATCATTTTTATATAGAGAAAAGAGAGTAGAGCAACCTCACCTTCTAACTGGGTTTGCTCTTGTGAATGTATTTTACTGTTCTCCATTTTCCACATTTTATCTATTTCATGCATAAGCACAAAATCAGTAACTAAATATTCTAGAGATCTAAAGGAAAAATAACCTTAGTAGTAAAGATTTTAGTATTTTATTAGATCTGTTGTGACAAACTGTTCCAGTCGAATATCCATGACAATTTACAGATCAAGTTACTAGAAAATAAGACAAGAACACATTGAATGACGTGTATTTAGGATATATCCATGGCTATAGAAGATAAAATAATACTTTTATCTTTTCATGGCTAAAATTTTGCTATAACAAATGCAAAATGATAGTTTTATCCTTCGGAGGAAGAGAAAAATTAAATCTGCCCTTTGATTTCCATATTTCTTACAAGTTTTGTGTGATTATGAGTTTGAAACTTAATAATATTGGCAATTATAATGTTGAATCAATATATATATATATACATATCAAAAAAATTTGTGATATTTTCATTGGAGTCTTGTTTATAAACAAGTGCATTTTTATTATCTAAAGCAACCTATGCTAATGTTCATTGCCTCGGTTTTGGAATTCAATAACAAATAAATAAATTAGTACATCTCCAAATACTTCCATATTGATTAAAAGTACAGTTTAGAATGCTACTATTCAATGGCTGCAATACTGACTACAAATGATAGGATTCTACCTAATACACAAATCAATATTTTCCTCTAGAATGACTTTTTCATGTTAAACTATACAATTATATCATGTTTCTTGCAATGCTTGGCATAATGGGGCTGAAGTATGTGTAGTAATAGTGAATGTGACAAATGAGATAATCTCTTGAATACAATAATATTCTCCTATATCCTCAATAAGGAGGACTCCATGAGATATCTTGTGCACTGTGACTTAAAACCTTGGTTTATGGTGTGCGAGGAACGAATGATGGTATTGGGGAGGGGAGAATACCCCTATTGAAGATGATTCCTTGGAATTCCATGCAATTTTTGGATCCTTAGTTAAAAATATGAAGCCTCCTCACTCCAAGTTTTTTAAAAAATTGGAAGAAATGCCCAAGTTTCAACTTTTGCCCTCTTCCGCTAGGAAGAGGGCATTGGCCCTTTTTGATCGTGGTCTGATCAACCAACTTATTGGAATTTGGCCCTCCCTAGACATGGTAGCATTGTGGTTGGAGGGAAATTGGAATCCCCCCATCAAGGACTCTCTGAATCATTTCTTCTATACTCGAGGGTTTTTGGCCTTCCTTTTTGAGTTTAAGGAAGATCGAGATCTGATCTTCCACAATGGACCATATTTTTTGGAAGCAAGAGGGATGTAAATTAACAAGTGGACTCTTGATTGCAGCCTTGAAATTGATATGCCATATATAGTTCTAGTGTGGGTTCAGTTGTTGCACCTCCCTCTTCATAGTTGTAGTGATGATGCCCCTTGAAGCATAGGAAATTCTATTGGGAAATATATTGATCGAGCTGATCCAAAAGAGAATATCTTCTCATGTACATGGATCTATGTTGAAATAAACCTTGATAAGGGGATTCCTGAAGCAATACTCATATCCCTAGATAAATGGAAACATGTGTGACAATTGGACCATGAGAAAATATCGTTTAAGTGTAAGATTTTCCACGAATATGGGCATTTCGTGAGAAATTGTATGAAGGAAAAACCTTCTCTTCCTCTTGCTGCAGGAAAAGAAGAGAAATGGTAGGAGGTGTCAAAGAAATTTGGCTTTGGAAGAAGTAGGGCATATCCCCCCTCTAGTTTATGTCTTGGTCCATCTCATGGTGGGAAAATACCCTCGCTAATAGGTTATGGAAACCCTAGTTTCTCAGCGAATTCTTCAAAAAAAATAAATATTTTTTAAATCTTATCCCATCTCGCAGATAGTGGTGAGGAAGTCACCCCGACCATTCCCAATGATGGGATATCCTCCAAGGAGCCTTATTCAGTCAAGTGGCCCTTGGATCTCCTTCAACTAGAGTCAAAGTGCCCATCATATTGCGTGAAGAAAAATGGGTCCTCTTCGAAGTTCTGGTGAAAGAAGTTGTTACCCTTTCTAACCTAAGGATAAAAGAATTGGAATCTTGTAAATATGTGAAAGAATCTTTTGCAGAGGACAAATAAAATTCAGAAAATATGAGTATAGGGGATGAGGACCAAGGAGATAGAGCGTTTGAGGAAAATATTTCAATAATATTTGGGAGAAAAGTAGCCATAATAGTTCGATAAGAACAAGCCAACAAGGACAATATGTTGGGATCACAAAAAACAATTTATAAAATGATGGGAGGATCCAAGCTACCAAAACTCTCTAGAGGAAATGCTGGAATAAAAGTGGGTTATCTTCAAACCCACCTAAATAATGATCTTGGTCTCCTGGAATTGCAGGGGTTTGGGAAACGACCCCAAGTCCATTGATGTCAAGGATTTAATTTTATATGAAAATCCATAAATATTTTTGATTCAGGAGATCAACATGAATGTGGAGGAAACAATCAAACTAGGGAAAATCTTATGGCACTCTTGTGATTCCATCACTGAATACCCATGAGGGGACTCTGGCAACCTATGTACTCTATGGAATAATAAAGAGGTATGTTTATAGTTTTTCTTCAAAACGTAGCATTTTTTTCTTACCAAATTTTGATCTAGACATAACAATAATCCTTTTATGGTTATTAATGTGTATATTCCAGTCAATCTGGTGGAGAAAGGTTCCTGTTGGAGATCCATTTTAAATATAAAAGATTCATAATTCTTTAAGGATTACATGGTGGATGGTGATTTCAATGTCATTAGAAACAATTTAGAAAAGTGAGGAGGGATTTATGGTTGAGATCCCTTCCATGAAAAGACGGAGGAATTAGTTGAAGAATGGGATATGTTGGATGTAAGTCCTCAAAGAGGAAAGTACACCTAGTCAAATATCCACTCTGGGTCTGGGCATATTGCTACTCACTTAGACAACTTCATTTTTTATAGTAAATTTATTCATCAAAACTCCTCCTTAAAATCCTATATCCTCTCCTCTCTCATTTCGGATAACAAACCTATATCCTTACACATCCAAGATATCCCTAATTATGGCCCTTTCCCCTTTCAATTTAATCCTTTACGGCTCAACTTCAAAGAAGTGGATTCCATAGTTGAAGCGACTTGGAAGTCTTGGATCACTGACACCCAAATTTTTGTTTGGCAGCAAAAGCTCATATTGGTAAAACAAGCTCTTAATCTTTGGGAAAAATCATCCTACAATCCATCGACAAAGGAGAAAAAAGAGCTAAGATTAAAATTAGAAAGATTTCAAAAAGAACTAGAGGACAAAGAAATCAATGTCAAGTTGCAAAAAGAAGAATTAGAAATGCAAAATAAATATCAAAGAGCTCTAAGATATGAAGAAGAATTATGTCGATTGAAGTCCCACAGTTTATGGCTTAAGGATGGTGACAAGAATAGAGTTTATTTTCATAATCAAGCTAAGACTAGGCAATTTAGGAACAATGTGTCAAGTATATCCTTAGAATATGATTCACAACTAATTGATTTTGAAGGTATCAAAGAAGATACCATGCATTAATTTGCTGCCCTATATACTCAAGAAGAAGATGCAAATCCCTCCAATATAGACTTGATGCTTGAACACATTCCTTCTCTGTTCACAAATGATGAGAACTTGGCCCTCACCCAACCTATCTCTGAGTTTGAAATATTTTTTTCTATATGGAGTTTGGGATTGGACAAAGCCCCATGGTCGGATGGATTTTATATCTCCTTTTACATGCACTTCTAGGACCTAATTAAGTATGATCCAAAATGAATATTGTCCTACACCCACAAAGACTTCAGATTTGGAGGGAATACCTCCTTCCTAGCCTTGATCCCCAAGGAAGCCAATCCAACTTCTCTAGATTCTGACTCATCTCGTTATGTAACTCTTCCTATAAAATTATCACCAAAATTATAGCCTCCCGACTAAAAAGTATCTTTCCTAAAATCATATCTCCTAATCAAGGAGGCTTTAGGCAAGGTAGACAAATCATGGATAACATTGTGTTGGTTCAGGAAGCCATTCGCTCCAATGTCAAGGCCAAGATAAAATGTATGGTAATTAAATTAAATATGGCTATCAATTTTGATCGTGTTAGAAATGGTTTTCTTTTTCAGGTGTTAGAGAAATTTGGATTCAACTGCAATTTCATAAAGTGGGTTGATTCTTGTATCAAAAGTCCTTTGATTGCTCCCCTAGTTTATGAGAGACCATCAATTTTTTTTCAAATCAACAAAGGATTGCACCAAGGGTGTCTGCTCTCTCCTCTTATATTCATTATTGAGGATGAAACATTAAGATGGAAGCTTGAGCATGAAAGAATGGTTGGGAATTCACCAGGCTTGGAAATTGCATGTGGAGTCAAATCTGAATCATTTTCAATTTGCGGATGATACCCTCTTGTTGGGTGGTGCATTCCTAATTATTGCGTCCAGGTTTAATTTTTTTTTGGTTTATTTCCTTGATGCCTCTGGGAGATATGTTAACAACATAAATCCAAAATTATGGGTTAGAATTCCAAGCCTTAGGTAATGCAAGTGATATCAAGAGTTTTTCAATTTCCTTTGGCTGATAAATGGGCACCCTTTCATTATTGGTATCCCCATTTCTTTGAAAGCTTCTACTTCTCATGACTTGTTTCAAATTATTGAGAAATTAAATAAAATCTTTTTCCATTAGGGAACTCAATGGTTAAATCTCGTTGGAAGAGTTACTCTTATCAAAGTAGTTTTGGTGGCCCTCCCCCTATACCAATGCTATGCCTTGTTATCTCTTCGTAGTACAATCAATCAGGTTTCTATGAAGATAAGGTGCTTCATATGGAAAGGAGGGAAATATAATAAAAAAAATTCCATCTCGTCAATTGGAATCAAGTAATTTTTCCTAAGGAAATGGGTGGAATAGGAATTCACGAGCCAACATTTATGAATATTGCATTGGGGGCCAAACTGCTTTAGCGATTTATTGTAGGGAAATCAACCTGGTGGAAGTGTGCCATTTTGAAAAAATACTTCACAAGTCATAGATTGAGATGTTTGGAGAATCCTCCAAAAGTAGCCAAAGGCTCGCTAATATTTAAGTTACCCCTCCTTTCAATTTCACTTATTCATCATGGATTCCCATTAATGGTCGACGTATTCACCTTTGGAAAGATAAAATTATGGGTAGGGGTCATCTCTCGTCGAGATTGAATTTGGATCCTCTTTGGGATTTTATGGATTTGCTAGGGTTATATACTCTCTTCGATCTATTAGCATGGAGAGATGAGTCCAATTTATGGTCGCATTGGAAAATTATCTCTCCTCCTACACCCATGTTTAGTTTATTCAAGTCCTTAATTCTCTCCTTGCATGGTTTCACCCCTAGAAATATATGTCATGATGATTCTTGTGGATGGGGGATTCAAATTTTTTAGTTATCCAAGGCTGTCATTCCTTGTAGCCATCTCTTATAAACGCTCTGGCATATGAAAGTGATTTGGAATAATGATGGGTTTCCACAAGTTAATATTTTCTGTTGGCTTCTAGTTCATAAAACAATCTTTACAACAAAAAATTTAAGAAAGCGTGGAATAATTGGTCCTTCTCGATGTCCCCTATACCTCAATGATGAGAAAACGATCCACCATTTTCTTATTGACTATTTTTATGCGAAAGAATTATGGTCCTTATCTCTTCATGGGTTGTTGCATAGGTTTGATTGGCCTCTCTCATCTGCATATTTCTTTTATCAGTGGTGGAAAAGATATAGATGGAGCTTTAAGTAGAAATTTACTTTTAAGTAGATTTGGGAAGCCCTCCCAAAATATTTATGTTGAATCCTTTGGTTGTCGCAAAACAAGATAATCTTTAATGCCGAGGTGATTCGACCAAGGTAGACTGTGGTTAGATCCTTCTCCCTGCTGCCAGATTATATGCAGTTTCTCCTCAATTGGAAAGATAAAAACTTGGATGATTGTGAGAAGGAATGGATGAACAATTTAAATTAGGAGATCAATCCTTGTTTTCTAAAAGACTGGTTACTCCTCCCCCTAAATGGGAAATCAAAAAAACTGAACAGGAACTCAAGGATTAGCTTTCCCTACATCAATTTAACATTCTTTTTATCGATGGAGGCTCTCGAAATAAACCAGGGGTGGTAGGTGCGAGGGGGATTATCCACAATCCCCGAGTGAATTTACTGACTTCTTATGCCTCGGGTTTAGGTTACCGCTCCAACAAATCTCTCAAGGATTATGCTCTCTAGAAAGGCCTTATAATAACAAAAGAAATGCAGATTCATAAGCTAGTTATTCTCGACGACTCCATGTTGGTGATCAAGATGATCATTAAGAGATGTTCGACAACACATGTATTCCAACAAAGGACGAACACCTTCAGTAACCACTCACACAACTAGATCAAATATCAACAAACCAATGTTTTGACATGGTAAAACCCCTACGGGGAAACATCCTTGACCCCAACCGATGCGTCCACTTGGAGCAGTTTATTAATGCAAAAGAAAAATATTACAGAGAAATTTTACAAGAGAGTTTCTCACAATCGATCATCAACAAATGACCCTCCATTCTCTTTAAATAGAGATCATGGACCAATCGAGTGTTAAGCCACAGATCAATGGTCGTTAAGATCGAGGAGAGTATGAACCGTCAGATCACTCTATGTTGGGAACATATCATGACCGTTAGATTTACTAACTACAAATGCATACTAATGCATACTAAAGGAACACACTAAGAAACACACTTTTACCTAATGACACATTAGACCAAGTAGATCTTAACTAAATCCTAAGTGTCTAAATATCCTAACATCCCCCCTTAAGAACAACTTGGGATAGGATTGAAGGATTTACAATGTTGACACAATAGGAGAAGGAAGGAGGTATTAGTGCCTATCTCCCCTTGATGGCAACTTCCTGAACTCCTAACATAGATCGAAGTTTGGAAAACTTCGCTTCTGTAAGAGACTTTGTGAAAATGTCTACAACTTGATCTTCTATAGGGAAAAAGAGCACTTCAATAACTTGATCATGAATGAGCTTTCGGATGAAGTGCATGTGTAGCTCTATGTGTTTTCTACGCTGATGTTGAACTGGGTATTTGGAGAGCTTGATGGCATTCTGATTGTCGCACCAAAGGCTGGTCAGATGCTGCTGCTGGAATCCAAACTCTGAAAGGATCTGTCGAAGCCACAAGGCTTCCTGACTGGCATTTACCATTTCTAGGTACTTTGCTTCTGCTAAAGAAAGTGCAATAGCTTGTTGTTTCTTACAGGCCCAAGTGGTAGGTCTTGAACCAAGGCTGAAAACATAACCTGCAGTAGACTTTCGATCATCAGGGTCACTGACCCAATCTGAATCAGTGAAACCAACAAATAAAGGATTCCCCCCTGAACTGTAATGTATCCCAAACTGAACTATACCACAGACATAACGAAGTATACTTTTAGCTGTTTTCTAATGGATTTCATGGGGTGTTTGCATATACCGGGCAAAAAGACCAACAACAAAGGAAAGATAGGACGAGTATGAGTCAAGTATAAGAGGCTACCAACTAACTGACGGTATAGGGTTGCATCAACTTCATGAGAAGTACAGGTGGCATTAAGCTTGACTCCAGGATGGAAGGGAGAAGGTTATGGTTTACAATCATCCATGTGAAAGCGACGAAGAAGGTCACAAGCATACTTAGACTGGTGTTATAGCAAGATTTGCCTCACCCTAAGCAATCTTATATAGAGGGCCTTTTTCCATTTCCCTATGCAAACTTTTCATCCCTTTTTGCAAATCCCAGAGATAAAAATACATTTTTTCCACATGTACGCACCTTGCCTACTATAAAACATGCTGATACGCAGGTCACACCACTACAACCCGTGTACATTGAGATTTGTGCCCAAAAATGAAAAAGGGTGTCGGGTTTCCATGTCACGACAAGAGATCTATGATCCTTGGCCTTCCATATACTAGAAATGTTTTGACTCGGCCCTTCAGTTCCATTTGAAGGCTATAAATGGGCCAATTTCGAGCTATGGAAAAGAGGAGAAATAATTTAACTTTGAGAGCAAAGTTACTCTGGAGAAATTATTCACTTCATATTGAGTCTGCATCCCTTTGTTCTTTAAGTTTGAACACAGTGTTCAACCCCCAATCTCTTCCCTTATTGATTGAGAAATTCATTGTCTCTCTTCTATGAACTTGCCTTTGGTGGAAGATTGAAGTGGTGGAGGCCCAACTGGAAGGAACTTAGTTTCTCAGTTCCGAACCGTGCCGACATGGAAGTCTGTAACTTTTTCACTTCTGCTGATCATATATTAATAGAAATACTCTTTTCCAGTCCAATTGATATCTTGCAAATATTTGAATTATTATCCCATGGGTGTGTTTGTTATGTATATTAATAGATTATGCTATTGAATGTGCTAACATCATATATTATCACCATATGCTTGCTTTTCTTAGTTGTTGAGGACTAGTTGCAGGTATATTGCTTTGGGTCAAGTGCTGAACGGTGGACTTCATCGAATGTCTGGATGAGGTAGGCCTTTTATCTTGTCTTGATAGCATATTTGTTTATATGTCATACTCGAGAATAGAGTTGATTTCTGTAGTCATTCCCGTCTATTGTGGTTTACCCTAGCCATAGAGAGATTTTCCTCATAACAAAATTGGCGACCATACTAGGGATTAAATCTTCTTTCTTAGGGTTTGGAGTGTTTTTCTCCTTAGATTTCTCTCATTCCTATTCCGTTTCTTGTCGTATCATTGCTTGACAACCTCTGTTCACTCTGGGTTTGAGTCTTACATCCTTCTCCTTTCCCTAACTGTGTTTTTGAAACATATACATGATTTTTTGCTTGACAGTCACGTATATACATGTGCTATCCTTCTGCAAGCTGCGTACATACCGTTGTTTCCTTGAACAGTGGCGTACATAAACCTATTTTTCTTGTTTGTTGGGTTTGGTGGTTGATGGGTAGGTTTTGATGATTGTTGAGTCTTCTTGGGTCTCTGTAGTGACTATTAAGTGTCCGTGGGATGACAGGAAACCTGTCTTTGGTTGAATTTTTGGGCAGAGTCTTTCTCATCATCTTTTCATTTTGATTGTCCTTGTACATTGGGTTGGGTGTTGTGCTCCTTGGTATCCTACTTAAGTTGTCTCTTTCTATACACAATAGAGTTTATATATCAAGCTGTTGTTCAGTCCATGCATTTTAATTTTTTCTTATATTGAAAATACAAAAATATTAGGCATTTTACATTGATTGGCATTTTGATCTTTTGAGTCTTTGTCATTAGCTTAATGCATGTAAAGAAAGGTTTCATTTTTATTCAGAATTGTAGAGTTGAAATTGAAAGTTTCATTTGTTTTAAGAAGCATATCATTCATTTAAAATTGAAGTTATGACTTTGCATTGTATTCATATTTACTTTACTTGATGAGTTATAACATCATGAGTTTCACCATCGCACCTTTTTGAGTTAGAACGACCATTATAATTAATGTTATATTTTAAAATTGATTAGTAACGATTTTTAGGATGCACAAACTAGCTTAGGATTTAGTGCCTTGGAATATGATTTTGTGAGTAAACTTCTCCAAGGCTATTAAATCAACATATGTGTCTGACTAAGGGAGTGGATAAATCCATTGTATAATTGGTAATATCAGGAGGCTCCGCTTGCACCGGAGTTAATCATGAGGTCACGGAAGGTGGGTTGAAGGGATATCCACTCGATACCTTCTTAGTGTAAGAGATATTTATGGGGATCTATTCATATATAGGGATCTTGCTAGTGCCCTAACCTCCGTGAGAGGCGATACTTTCAAGGTTTCGGGCTTTGCTACCCTGCCCATACGGTGGACCTGACTTACGAATGCTCACTTGTGCATTGGTTATACATTGGTTTCTTAGTTTCTCTAATTAGGTGCCACATAGGTTACTTGAAGGGGTTATTCTACAGGTACCCTGGGTCAGATAAGGGTCGGACAACACACAACCTTTATGGAGGATTACCTCTTCGGGGGGATCTAACTGGATGGTTGTTAAGCCCACGAGGGACCTTATAATTAATTATGTTACCTCCGATATTTAGTAGGGAGTATAATGCCCCTCTTGGGCGAGACATACCTTCTTTAGGGAGGGAGGCCCCTTTCAATCACTTTATCCCGTTTGTGTGCATTTTGGCCGTTTGATTTTTGGTGTGCTCTTTGATTACTAGTTGGCCTTAGGATTTTATACTGAGTTTTCATTATCATGGATAGTGGAGTTCCTTTATCTCCCTCATTTACCACTACCTCCCCCATGATGTTCACTCAATTCATGGGGACGAATCTGTCCACTTTTCATAATGGTATGCGCAATTATGACACTCAGTCCAAGCCTTGGGTCTCTAATCATTTTCCCGTTGATATGGAGAATGTGCCTTCACCCTTCCCATCCTCTCCCTGGCTCACTTATATGAATCCTAGCATTGGATCTGGGGGAACCATGGCCCTGCTGCCTACATGTTCATTTGATATGAGTCACGTCCCTTAACCAAATCTCACCGTGGGAGGCTGGAACCTCCCCTCTTACAGATCCATTCCTAACTATGTTCTTTCAGGAGCCAGTACTCAAATGGGTGGTTATTATTCTTATTACACCCGATCCATGTATCCTTCATCCTCCATGCCGGTTCCTTTGAACACTTTTCCCATGGCGGGTCCACATATATCCTCGGGTCTTTAATATGGGGAGAATCAGTTTTACGGTTTGGGCTACCCTCTTCAAAAAACCCCTTCACATGGGGGCAACACATATCCTCACATGAATAATCCTTATCATACCTCCGTCTCTTCACATAATTAAGTGATGATTCTTGTACAACCCTCTTTGGATTAGTTAGGTGGAGGATACTACCTTCCCAGACATGGATAGGGTGTAAAACAAGACCCTTCCTAGCCTGCAATGTTCCAAAGCCAATCTTTCCCTGGACCTTAGTATCAAATGCCACAACCCACCATCGCTAGTCCAATCATTTCCAGTCATATTGAAGCTCCATCACCAACCTCTGCCAATCATGTTGGAGATGGGTTGACAACTCCTACAAGTCATGTTGAAGACCCACAACCATCCATTGCTAGTGATGTTGGGGGAATCACTCTAGTCACCACGAGTCATATCGATGTCACATCTCCAACCTCTGTACATCATGTCAGAGATGACTCTCTCGCCTCTGCCAGTCATGTTGAGAGAATGTCACCAGCCATTGTGAATGACATTGGGGGCATCGAGAAGCCTCAACGTCTCAGACGTAAGCCTAAGTTCCTTTGCAGGAATTGCGAAGGAAACCACCTCACTCATTTGTGTCCTGCTAGTACTGGGATACCAGAAGCATGGGGCTCACCTAAGGGCCCTTCGGATTATGAGGTGTCTGTGGTTTCCCCACATCCTATTTCTTCGTTGATTGACACAACAATAATACCGCTGCAATCTTCTCTTGACCACACCCCCGTTGTCGAGGGTGATGTGTCTCCTATACCTGTTATCATGCATCCGAGTCAACCCAGAGTTGAAGAAGTGGTTGTACCAGTGCAATCTCTAGTCAATCTGACTCTCCTTTTGGAGGGTGATACATCCTTCAACCATATTGTCAGCATTCCTGATAATACTCCTTCTGAACAAGATAAAGTTTTACTCTTCCCGAGTACTATCCCTCTAAGTCCTGGAGACATTCCCTTTGATTGGGATCATCTTGTGGGCTATCCAATGCCTTCGCCTATGTACTTCCTAGTAAGAGACATTATCCGATACATCACAGAGACGATAACCTCTGATATAACTTTATCCTTCTCGACTTGGAGAGCTTTGGGTTTTCCCAAGCTTATGTCAGCTATTCGTAAGATATTGACATTCCATAGAAGCCCAACATGGGAGCCTTGGGCTCCCTCATGACTTGCCTCCTAGAAACTCCTAAGCGAGTCTGAGTTAAGCTCTTTTTCAACTCATCTAAAAAGCGAAAATATTTCCGAGTGATTTGTCCCTTTCACACTCGTTAAATTGGACTTGAAAGGTCGTGGGTCTTAGTTAAGCTCTTTTCCGAATTGTTTTCAAAAAGCAAAAATATTGCCGAGTGCACTTGTCTCTTTCACACTTGTAAATTATATTTGAAAGGACGTCTATTTGGCACAAGTTTATCCCTTTTTCAAACTGTTAGCACTATGTAAATTCTGTTTGGCTGAATAGACAAACGACATAGGTAACTGTTTCAACCAGCTTTAGAGCTGAGGCACTAGCTTTCTCAACTCAGAGAGGGCTCTCTCGTGTCACTTGATATATCTATGGAAATCGGTGGCTAGATTTGGTTTGTTTTAGGGATTTTTAATAAAGTTGCTGGCAAAGAAGGGGGGAACACTATGGGCTATGGAGTCAAAATTCTGAAAGTGAACGAAAACAATGCATTGATTGATAGAACTCTCTAGAGGACAAAGGCTAAATAAGGCGATGAATCTGAGTTATTCTTGAAATAAAAACATGTGTAGGAAGATGAAGAAAACAAATAACTGAATCAGAGAATTATTGAAATGAATTCTGAATAAATTAAGAAGACAATCATATAGTTTAAATTGCTTAAGCCAAGAGTGTCATAGGACGAATTTTGGGCCTTTAAACTCTGCAATTTAAACAGAAGAAAATATAAATGAAATGACAGGCTACATGAAATACATACAATGAAAGGAAACAAAGCTCATATCACCACCCGTTAGAACCTTTTCATAGAGACTTCAAAATCTTCTGCATTTGTATTCAATTCAGATTCATAAAATTTACAAATAGAGTTTGATACAACCAAAAGGTGCTCTTGCACTTCTGCCAACATCAATTAGTTCAAGTCTCTTAGTACTTATACAATTTGATAAAAAATAACTGAAACTGAAACGTTTCAGCTTCTGTAACAGTTTCGAATGTCAGTTTTGGTATACGAAACGATTTACAATAATTATCAAAAAATAAACATTTCAACATCATGAACAGTCTCTCTGACCGCCTGATTGCTTCCATGCCATTTGTTCTACTCTGTGCTTCTGTTGGATCTACAAGATTGGTGATAGCTAGAGATCACCTGTTGGTTTCGGGGACGTTGTACTTTGTCTCACCCAATCGCACGAGTTCTTTCCATTGCGCATCAGAGGGGATTTCGTAATCCATCATTTCTTTAATCCAAATTTACAAGTCAATGCACATAGCATAGGACATGGTTGGCACACTGACTTTCACTGTTTTGACCTTGTTTAGAATTTCGAAATCAGTAGCTAAATGTTCTACCAAGCTAGGGCCTTTCAAAATTTCTTCCATATCTTCAAACCTGGAATGGTCCATCCTGCACTGCATGAGGAGAGTGTGATAATCTTCTTGATTGTATAATGACCCTTTACCGTCCCAAAATGAGGGGAGGTCCTTAGCAAACAATTGTTAAAAGGTGTCCTTAAACTCCTGTATTCTATGCTCCATTTGCACAACTTTGTTTTGGACCGATCTGAGCAGGTTGTGCTTGGCGATGATTTTCCTGGCTGAAATGATTAATGCGATTCTGTCTTTCACACCGATGGTATGAAGATCGGAAGTTGGTATAGCATTTAGTAAGTCGATGGCATTTTGGGCCTATTCCAAGGGCTTCTTTGCTAACACTTCATTTACAACAGTGCATCTGTTCTGAGCTGTAGCAGCCATGTTGTCTTTGTCGTTGATAAAAGTTAGATAACTTCTGAACTTAGCAACCTCCGCAACAATTGTGTCCCATATTACATTTTTGGCTCCCTGTAGTAGCGTTTTTCCCTTCAATTTGGTTTTTAGCTTGTTCACTCTTTCTTGCAGGTCTTGGTTCTCTCTGTGGAGTTGAGCCAATTTCTCATCCTTCACCTCCATCTCTTGTTTCAAGCTTTCTAAGTTTTCTTTGAGACTCTTGATCTCACCTGTTTTCAAGATCACTCGGGACATATCCTGAATTAATCCCTCAGCACTTGATCCAACCTCTACATCAATAGACACACTAATTTCCATATCTGATGTCGTTGCCTGCATTTGTGACTAATTTTCTTTCTCTTTTTCCAATTGCAGTACTTTAGCCTTGTAGTCTAGTGCCTCTTGTCTGAAATTTTCTTTTTCCTGCTCCAAAGTAGTTAATTCTGCTATCTTCGAATGGTCTATAGGTGACATCTTCAAGATTTTCTTCAAGCTTTGGATCATTTTGTCCTTGTCGTCTAGAGAAGCTTTCAGCCCCTGTGGACCTTCAAACTCTAATCTCTTTACCTGCATCATCCAAGATTTGCTGGACACCTTTTCTTATTTCGGTTTCCCATCTAGATTCAATGCATGTGTTGTTAATATTGCAACCTTCAGAGCTAAGCTTAGCTAATCAACATACAACATATCAATGAAATTTCTGTGGAATTTTACTTTATTGGGGGCGCTGATGTTTTCATAGTGTACCTTGAACTTAGATACCTTATCATTATCAACCACTGCAATGTTGAATGTATTTTTCTCGACATCTCTGACTGAGAGTAGGTGAGCTTTACATTGGGATGTCCCTTCTACTTCGAGCAAAATATGCCTTATTTCACTATTGGCCATACTCCCTTTCACGACATATTGATTTAGCAAATCCTCCTTAGATTGATAAAATATCGCAGGAGTCTGGACGAATATGTGTTTCCTGCTGCTGAAAACCTTCATGCTGCCTTCGTTCTGTGGCTTGTTTTCTGGATTGATTTCTTCATTCTGGGTCGCAGTCTCTGCCATCTCCATGCACGTCTTTCCTTTCTGCTCTTCCTCTTCCAAGTCAATAACTGGAGAGGGTGATGTGGCTCTCATTTTATTGAGGGTGTATTTCTAGCTACTAGCCCCTAGGGATTTTGAACTACTTCTCTTATTGAAGATGCTCATTTTAGGAGCTTTGACAATCAACCTGGGTGAGGGTTTATGTGCTGAGATTTTCTAAAAGGTAAGATCTATTTGTTTTTTTTGATCATGCTGTATGGTGACCTCCATCTCTATATAGGTCTCTAGATTGGCCAACTTATCTAATCCTTCAATGTGCTCGTGCTCAAAAGGACCTTGTCTGCTTGCCAATCTCCTCTTTGATATAATCTGATGTGGATCATATCTCATTCCTTGCAACTGTGTGAACCCAAATTCATTGAGTTTGGATTGAATCTGAGGTAAACAAGACTTTCTCTTCACCATAAAGAGACCTACCATGAATGAGAATTTCATATTAGAAGCCTTGTGAGCTTTGAGGAAATGCTAAGTCTCTGAGATGACCCTCTGTCTTATAAATTCCAAAGAAAATATCCCGAGAGTCAGAAAAAACTGGTAAAAGATGAGGTCCTTTCTGGCGTCCGTATACCCAAATCACGGTGGACTAAGTGAAAAGCATCCATTCTCCCATCATGTTCTCCGGACTCGGGTGCAACAAATTCTTCATTTCTTCTAGGACTCTTGGCAGATCCGAACAAAAAATGAGACTGTATATCCTAGACATGATCTTGTTGATGAAGATGAGCATGGTGATATTTTTACACTCAGTCGAAATAAATGCAGCCTCAGGAAGCTTGGTGTTGTTAGATCCCAGAAACATTCTCAATAGGTGAGACTAGTATCCGAAATGTCTTAACGAGCTGAAATTAACCAGCTGTTGATGTATATTTTCTGCAATAAATTCATCAAAACTGACACAGACTGACTGACTAGACAGGAAGAAAATCAACAGGAAACCTAACATAACCTATACCACAAACTTGTCATTGTCTAGACCTAGAATTTGACTAAGCAGATAACAAGCCCACTGGACTTCAACAATCATGATGCTTATACTGACAGACAAGGATAGACTCTTTGAATGATGTTGATGCTTGACTATGGTTTGCAGAAACAGTTTTTTTACCTCAGGCAAGCATTCTCTATAAATTTTAATCATTCTCTGTTCCTCAAACGGTTCTGAGACTATAGGGGAGGCGTCTGGTATATTGAGAGCATGTCAGAGCGATGGATCGTCTACTTTACACAAAACTTCTGACCCTAATTTATTTAAAATGGCTCTTTCTCCCTGGGAATATCGCTCTGCACACCAACTTACAAATTCAGGGAATGCGAAGGTTGTTTCTACGACATAAGGGGAAAAGGAGGCTTGCGCCGCTTCAAGAAAGGGTATGCGAGATCCAAAATTGTTCAACAAACTCACTTTAGACACAGAAACGGGTGAGACCATTGTCTCTATGTCGAAAACGTCAAAATTTCTGTCAATGAGGGCTTCCTCCGTGGAGGAAATATCTGGTTCACTCACGAATAAAACAACAGGATTGGCAACCATGGTGAAGAATACCTGATAGGCAGCGAGAAAACTAGTTTGGCTCAGTTTTGAACTTCAAAATTTGAATGGAAGCTTTGTGCCAAATTTTTGAACGTTTGAACGCTTCAAATTGTCATAGAATAATGCCCGGGGTTCCTCCTTTTATAGGCATCTATTTCCATCAGGGTTTGGAGAAAAACGGTTTTAGATGAACCACCCTTTGACCCTATGTGTATCTGAGGACGCCACGTGTCCATGACTTAAACTAGGGCAGTTTTCCCCAGTCCATCCTATGTCTGCTAATTCTCATGCTACTTCAATCGCCAAAATGCACCTCGACCATTGATCTAGATCATTTCAAGATCTACGATCCACGTCTTGCCTGGAAACTTTGTCATCGGAGGTTGAAAAAAGTGGTTTTGGTCAGACAACCCTCTCCTCCGATGTACTTCTAAGGGTGCCATGCATCCTGCAAAATACCGCGATGGTTTTCCCCGGCCTGCCCTCGATCACTTAATCTCTGCGCTAGTTACATCTCCGATACACGTCTCAGCTATTGATTCGGGCCGCGTTCAGGCTCAACGGTCTGCTGAGTTTTACTCTTCATATCTCCGCTATTTCATCCATACGCTGTCAGGTATAGTCGGGTCCTCCAAATTATCACAACTCTGTGGTGATTTAATCCTTCATTAAAATTCTGAAACTTAGACACCATCTGGGAATTATATGGTGATAACATTGGCTCTAACTGGGGATGTTATCCTCCCTGCGAGGTAGCAAAGAACTATAGACCAAGTGCCTACCCATTGGGCTGTAATATTATGTGTGTGATCTGAATCCATTTATTTTATTCAAAAACTCCGAACCTACTCAACACAGCTCAGGGCCTTCACCTTGGGCTTCAACCATGCTATTTTTATTTCAATTTCCACACTTAAATAAAAACAAAACGCAAAGAGGCTATGTACAATGAATGGCGAGTGATGATTTTTCAAGCGATGTAGTGCTTGAGGAACCTTCCATTCACAATCCCTCCTCCGACGAGTTCTCCATCACTTTCCTCCAACAAATAGGCATTGCTCCCACGGTAACCTATAATTTTGAATGGGCCCAGCCGCAGGTGATAAAATTTTCCATGTTTACCTTTATTTTCATTCTTGGCATCCCATCTTAGTACCCAGTCTCCAAGTTTGAAGTCATCCGCTTTGGTACATCTGTCAAAATGTTCCTTGATTTTTTCTTGACGTAGTTGGGCATTATTGAAAGCTTTTTCTCTGGTCTACTACACGCTGATGAGTTCATCCTCCCTTCTCCGACTGACATTCGTCTCTGCTTCTTGCTCCTGTAACAACTTCATTACTGGTAATCCGAGTGCCATAGGAAAGATGGATTCTGTACCATAAACGATCAGGAAAGGAGATGTGGCAATATATATTTTTGGGGATAACCTGTTAGCCCACAACGCATAAATGAGCTTCTTGTGCCACACCTTTTTATTCTCCTGCAACAATTTTTTGATGATTCTGAACAGAATTTTGTTTGAAGACTCATCTAATCCATTTCCTTGCGGGTAGTATGACATAGAATGACCAAGAGTAATATGTAATCATTATAGAATTTCTCCAACTTTTTAGACTTAAAGGCCGCTGCATTGTCTGTTATAATCTTGACCAGACATCTGAATCTAGACATAATATTGACTTCTAGGAATCGAATGATAACGTCATCTGTAGCTTGTCTGGTAGGAACAACCTCAATCCATTTAGTAAAATAATTTGTTGCAGTCAGGATCCATTTCTGTTGAGCCGAAGATTGTGGGTGTATCACTCCTATGAAATCTAGGCCCTATTGCCTGAAAGGAGCTTCTACTGAAATGGGCTTCAACGCCAGACACTACAATTTTCCTTTCCCATCAAAGATTTGACATTCATGGCACTTTGATACTTCCTTATAAACATCGGGGAAAATACTAGGCCAGTAAAAACCACCTCTCAACATTTTGTGTACAGTTGTCTTCCAATAATGATGACCTCCATAGTTTCCTTTATGGAACTCCTTGATGGTTCTTTCTGCTTCTTCTTCTATCAAACAACTCAGTAAAATCCCTCCTAGGTCTTTCCAGTATAGTAATTCATTAACAATGCAAAATTTTTCCGCCTTAAGTTTCAAGAACCTAGCCTTCGTTTTACTATATTCAGGAGGAGCTTGCAGATTTTTTAAAACAAAGATAATGTCTACATACCATGTAGAGTCAAGAAATTTCTGAGATATTCGTGGAGTATCCCTTTCTTCCTCTGCTATATCCTCTGACGTATCTGTAGTGAAGTTTATCCCCAAGAGCTCATAGTTTGTTTGAGCCATTAGTCTGGCAAGTCCCTGCCCTTTGATCAACTTCGTGGGCTTGATTTCGAGATCATATTTAGTAGTACTACAATCCATTTTCCCCTCTTTCCTTCAGGATCGGGTTGTGTTAGTATGTCTTTTACTGAGCTGATGGGGACATAGCAGTAGTATGTAAATGTAGAATATACACCCTGAATTATTTCAATGCTTTGACCAAAGAATACGCCTGCTTCTCCATGATGTCATATTTTAAAGGAGCATCTCTCAATGTCTTACTGTAGTATGCTATGGGATTCTCAAAATTCTAATCATCCTTTTGGAGTAATGTACCTGCAATTGTGTGTTCTGAAGCGAAAGAGAATAGTATGAAATCTTTCTCGAAATTTGGACTGGCTAGCACAAGAGACTTTGTTAATGCTACCTTGTTGTCTTCAAAATATTTTCTAGCCTCAGGGATCCATTTGATTTCATTTCCCTTCTTTAACATGTTGGTGATATGCTTTATGATCTCTGCTAAATTAGGAATAAATCTTCTCAGGAAATTTACTTTACCTAGAAAGGATTGTACTTCCTTTTTGCTTCTGGGTATGCCAATATTCAAAATTCCTTCAAACTTGCTAGGTTCTACCTTTATTCCTTTCTTAGAAATGATCTGCCCTAAGATCTTCCCTTCTTCCATGGAAAAATTTGACTTTTTCGGATTCAGTGATATGCCAAATTTTCTGCATTTCTCGAATGCTCTTCTGAGATGTTTGATGTGTTCCTCATCTGTAGTAGAATACACAGTAATGTCATCTAGGTATATAACAATAAATTTATCCTTTTCATCGGCAAAGGCTATGTCCATAGCCCTCTGAAATGTTTCTCCAGCATTCATAAGCCCAAATGGCATTTTGGCGTACATGAATGTTCCCCAAGGTGTGGCGAACGCTGTCTTTTCTTGATCGTCAAGATGTATCATGATCTGGTTGTATCCCGAGAAACCATCCAACATCGACATCCATTGAGAGCCCACTACCTTTTGTAGAATGTGGTCCATTTTGGGCAAAGGGTAGTTATCTTAAAGAGATACCTTATTTAGATTTCTGAAGTCCACACACAATCTTATCTCTCCACTCTTTTTTCTGACAGGCACCAGATTTGCTACCCATTTGGAGAATCTCAGGGACACTATGATTTTTGCTTCAAACAATTTCTTTACTTCTTTCTCTATCAATGGTAACAACAAAGGGTTTATTCTTCTTAACTTCTGTTTAAATGGCTTGTGATCTTCTTTTATCGGGATAACATGCTGGATTATACTAGTATCATAAACTTTCAACTCATCGTAGCTCCAGGAAAAGACATCAGGGAATTATTTCATGAATTTTACATACCTTTCTTTGACTTCAGGGCTGAGCTTCTTGGACAGTTTAATGATCTTCATGTCTTTTGGAGTCCCAATATTACAGTCTTCCACATCTCCTTCATCTACTGTGATCTTTGGACTTCTGGCCACATCATTGTTATCAATTTTTTTTTCTAATGGTAATAGGCCTTTGGGGATAATGTTTCTCTTTAGCTGCACAATATCTCTACCAGCAATTTGATTGTCAAAGTTTCCTTCTTTGGTGAAAGCAGCCGCATCTACTTCATCGTCGCAATATTCATCATCAATGCTTAAATTCTTGAACTCATTTTCCATCCCAAGGAAGCTTTATATTTGTTTATCATCCTTGAAGACTTGCTAGTGTTTCATGTTGTCTGGTATCGCCTGTCTGTATTTGACTTCAACCTTGTAGCTTTTTTCGGGAAAAAATGGGACTTTGAACACTGCTACTGAAGTGGCCGGTGCATCGACAACCTGATTTTGTTCCCGTGGAATTGTTGAAAGGTTGCATTCTGAAAAATTTCTCAAGGAGTTCTAATACCAGATTTCTCTAAGCCCTCAGTCTAGGATGTCCAGCCTGGTAGATGCCTTTGATTTGATTTATGATGAGTTTAGAATCACCAAGTACAATAATCCTTTTGGCACCCAACTCTTCCAAAACTTTCAATCCCAATATTAACGCTTCATACTCGACCATATTTTTTGTACATTCAAAAACAAGTTTGTAAGATCACAATTTCGCATCTCCTTTGTGATTATTTATCCACACACCAACTCCAACTCCTTCTCTGCATGCAGCTCCATTGAAGTTCATTTTCCATATCTGATCCTCTGGGTCACCCTGTTGTTCTGAAATTTCCTCCAAATGCTGCCCGGGTATACCTTTATCTACTAGGACTATTTCCGTCTCCTTTGCTCCTGAGCATATATCATTGAAGAAAATGGAATACCCCAACTCAGTACTTACTAAGTAGATAGGATGGTTGGTAGGTTGCGATTTGTTGTTGACCATATATTTTAGTAGAAATTCCATGTACAATCTTCTGTCTTGACCAAAGACATGAATAGTGGCATATGACATGTCCATCTGGAGGGTTCCTTTTAGTTTTTCAGCCCATGTCCTGGACAATAGCATGCCAAATTTCAGAGGGATATCAACGACCACTACGTCCATCACCATATTCTTCGCTGGGATTTGTGCCAGAGAAACGACCATGTATTTTATCATGCCAAGGCATTTCACCTTCCTTGAATCAAAAGAGAACAGATCCTTATAGCGTCTTGTGACCTCAAGGCCTATTTGGTCCATGACCACTTTAGGCATCAGGGTGTGAGATGCTCCAGAGTCTAGCATAGCATTGTGTAAAGTCATGTCGTGGATTTTAAGCTGACATAGAAAGGAGGAAATTCTTCACTTTCACTTATTTCTTCTACTCTTGGCCCAAATAAGATGGATGGGTGATCATCTTGTATGTTCAGAGTGTCAGAGGTCTGTCCCATCTTAAGCATATTGATGATCTGACTTCTGTATTCACTATTTCTGATCAATTCATTAAATGGTACCGAAATCTTAATCTTAGCCATCTCACTTTCGAAGTCAAAAGAGGATGGAGTTTTTTCTACCTCTTTAGTGACATTTTCTTTTCTTGTCAATATTTTATTCTGTGGTTCCTCTTTCTGCTTTCCCTTATCCACAGTGTCCTTTGTAGTAGAGTCTTTCACAGTGGAATCCTTTGTAGCTGGATCTTTTCCCGTGGAGTCTTTTTTGGGCTGACTAGAAGAGGGCACATTACTCTGAGCATATTTGGTGGAGTTTTCCTTTGGGAGATTACCTTCCGGAGGATTTGGAGACACATTTTGATTTCAGATATTGTATTGCCTTTGGAATTGCATAATGGTGTTTTGCAATCCGGTCTTATAATCTTCTCTTTCTACTAATATCCTCTCCTCTTCATCTTGCAGAAATATTTCACTCGCATCCATGAACTGGTCATGTTCTTCTTTGGTAAAAAACACCTCAGTTTCTTTGTCATCAAAACAATTCACATTATCTTCAAAATATCCATCATAATATTCATTCACATAATTATTTTGAAAAGGAGGCCTTATTTGTTGTTCTCCCTGATTTCCTTGATTTGTTTGGTCTGCTTGAGCTCCCTGATTACCCTGGTTTCTCTACTCTCTTTCCCTGATTTGTGGACCGACGGGTCTTCTCGGATTTCTAGGTGGGCCATAGGCCTATTCTCTAGGGTTGGGTCTATTTCCCAATGCCATTCTTTCCATCATCCTTTCCATGTTTCTCATCATCGCTTCAAATCTTTCTTCTGATGTTTGTGATGTGGAAGTTTGTGCTTTATCCTGAGTTTTGCCCATGTTTTTGTCGGAATTAGCTTTCATTTTTCTTGAAGCCATTAGGTTTACTTTGACTTCAATGGCATCTGTCATTATATCATCTAATATGGTAGATCTTCTTTCTCTCAATAATAAAGCAAAATCACTTTCGAAATAATTAGTATATCTGAGCTAAGCATCTTTTGGTGGGGGTTTTACTTCATCAGGAATCACATTATATACTTTCATGAATATAGTCGAAAACTCCTGCACTGTTTCATCAAGTGACCTCTTCATATTGTTGTAGTGTGTCAACAATTGAAGGGGGTTTTTCTTATCTCCCCATCTGGCAAGGAAGAGTGTCTCAAAAGCTGCGAAATCTATGATACTTCCTGGTGCAAGGGCCTTGAACCATTTTCTTACATCTCCTACAAGGCTTTGTGTAAACAACCTCATTTTCACATTTGTGAAATCCAACTCTTCTAAGTCTATGAAATCATTGAACCAGTCCAGGTGCTTCGGGGCTGATATGTTACCTTCAACATCATATAGCTTAATCCTTAGGTTGTACTCCTAGGGTAAGTCATGCAATAGAGAAGGGAGTATGAGAGGAGCAAATATGGCTGCCATAGTTCCTACGAGGGGTTGGAGTGGCTATTGGTTTCGGATAGGAGTCACTACAGGTTTGACAGAGGTGGCTAGAATCAAATCTTGGAATCTTTTTTCCTCAAATATGGTCTCGTCTAAACGAGATTAGGACCTAGTTCTGAACAGGGAGTGTTCGAATTTTAGATCAAACTCAAGGTCTTCGATACTAGCAAATCTGTCTTTAGGTAAGGACGAATATCGGTCTAGATGTAACACAGGGGTTACTATCTTTTCTTTTCTTCTCCGACCAAGATTTTCAGGGCTGGAGACAGGGATTGGAGGTTCAGGGTCTGGGTTTCTCTTGGTGTGGATTTTCTTAGGAGCCAGAATTTCTATATTACACAATGTAGTACAAATGGTCTTTGAGTAATGGAGTCGCCAGTGTAATAATAATCTCAGCCAATAAGGTATTTGGTCCACTGTCACCCTCATGGATCAAACTAAATCTTTAAGTCGTTTTCCCAGGGAAAATTTTTCAATTTCATCCTCGGCAACGGTGCCAGAATGTTAGCACTCTGTAAATTTTGTCCGGCTGAATAAAAAAATGACAGAGGTAACTGTTTCAAACAACTTTAGAGCTGAGGCACTAGCCTGCTCAACTCAGAGAGGGATCTCTCGTGTCACTTGATATATCTATGGAAATCAGTGGCTAGATTTGGTTTGTTTTGGGGATTTTTAATAAATTTGCTGGCAAAGAAGGGGGGAACACTATGGGCTATGCA
Source organism: Picea engelmannii (assembly GCA_009831015.1). Classification (NCBI taxonomy): domain Eukaryota; kingdom Viridiplantae; phylum Streptophyta; class Pinopsida; order Pinales; family Pinaceae; genus Picea; species Picea engelmannii. The sequence goes on from ML777313.1 coordinate 1,047,101, forward strand.
GTCAAAATTTTGAAAGTAAACGAAAACAATGCATCGACTAGTAGAACTCTCCAGAGGAAAAAGGCTAAATAAGGTGATGAAACTGAGTTATTCTTGAAATAAAAAGATGTGTAGGAAGTTGAAGAAAATAAATAACTGCATCATAGCATTACTGAAATGAATTATGAATAAGTTAAGAAGACAATCACATAGTTTAAATTGCTTAAGCCAAGAGCGTCACAAGACAAATTCTGGGCCTTTAAACTCTCCAATTTAAACAGAAGAAAATGTAAATGAAATGACAGGCTACAGGAAATACATACAATGAAGGGAAACAAAGCTCATATCACCACCCGTTAGAATCTTTTCATAGAGACTTCAAAATCTTCTGCATTTGTATTCAATTCATATTCAAAAAATTTACAAATAGAGTTTGATACAACCAAAATGTGCTCTTGCACTTCCGCCAACATTAATTAATTCAAGTCTCTTAGTACTTATACAATTTTATAAAAAATAACTGAAACTGAAACGTTTAAGCTTCTGTAACAGTTTCGAATGTCAGTTTCAGTATACGAAACGATTTACAATAATTAGCAAAAAAGAAACGTTTCAACATCATGAACAATCTCTCTGACCACCCGACTGCTTCTGCGCCATTTGTTCCGCTCTGTGCTTCTATTGGATCTGCAAGATTGGTGACAGCTGGAGATCACCTGTTGGTTCCGGGGACATTGTACTTTGTCTTACCCAACCACACGAGTTCTTTCCATTGCACATCAGAAAGGATTTCGTAATCCATCATTTCTTTAATCAAAATTTCCAAGTCAATGCACATAGCATAGGACATGGTTGGCACGCCGACTTTCACTATTTTGAACTTGTTTATAATTTCAAAATCAATAGCGAAATGTTCTACCAAGCTAGGGCCTTTCAAACTTTCTTCCATATATTCAAACCTAGAATGGTCCATCCTCCATTATCAACCATTGCAATGTTGAATGTCTTTTTCTTGACATCTCTGAATGAGAGTAGGTGAGCTTTACGCTGGGATGTCCCTTCTACTTCGGGCAAAATCTCCCTTATTTCACTATTGAACATACTCCATTTCATGACATATTGATTTAACAAATCCTCCTTAGATTGATAAACTATCCCAGGAGTCTGGTCGGATATGTGTTTCCTGCTGCTGAAAACCTTCATGCTACCTTCGTTCTGTGGCTTGTTTTCTGGATTGATTTTTTTAATTCTGGGTCGTAGTCTCTTCCATCTCCATGCACGTCTTTCCTTTCAACTCTTCCTCTTCCAAGTCAATAACTAGAGAGGGTGATGCGGATCTAATTTTATTGAGGGTGTCTTGCTCGCTACTAGCCCCTAGGGCTTCTGAACTACTTCTCTTATTGAATATGCTCATTTTAGGAGCTTTGATAATCAACCTGGGTGAGGGTTTCTGTGTTGAGATTTGCTGAAAAGTAAGCTCTATCTGTTTTGTTTGATCATGATGTATGGTGACCTCCATCTCTATACAGGTCTCTAGATTGGCCAACTTATCTAATCCTTCAACGTGATCATGCTCATAAGGGCCTTGTTCGTTTGCCAATCTCCTCTTTGATATAATCTAATGTGGATCATATCTTCTTCCTTGAAACTGTGTGAACCCAAATTCATTGAGTTTGGATTGAATCTGAGGCAAACAAGACTTGCTCTTCACCACAAAGGGACATACCACGAACGATAATTTAAGATTAGAAGCCTTGTGAGATTTGAGGAAATGCTCAGTCTCTGAGATGACCCTCTGTCTTACATATTCCAAAGCAAATATCCTGGGAGTTAGAAAAAATGGTAAAATATGAGGTCCTTCCTGGCATCCGTATACCCAAATCATGGTGGACTGAGTGAAAAGAATATGTTATAGAAAGATTTTCCTCACCCTATGAAATCTTTCACAAAGTTCCCGTTTCCATTTCCCTATGCATAATTTTCATCCCTTTCTGCATATCCCAGAGCTAAAAATACATTTTTTCCACATGTACACAACTTGCCTATTATACAACATGCGTATACGCAGGTTGCACCATTACAACCTATGTACATTGGGACTTGTGCCAAAAAATGAAAAATGGTGTCGGGTTTCCATGTCATGACAGGAGATCTATGATCCTTGGCCTTCCATATACTGGAAACGTTCTGACTCGGCCCTTCAATTCCATTTTAAGGCTATAAATGGGCGAATTTCAAGCTATGGAAAAGAGGAGAAAGAATTCAACTTTGACAACAAAGTTACTCTGAAGAAATTATTCACTTCATATTGAGTGTGCATCCCTTTGTCCTTTAAGTCTAAAGACGATGTTCATCCCCTAATCTCTTCCCTTATTGATTGAGAACTTCATTGTCTCTCTTCTATGAGCTTTCTTTTGGTGGAGGATTGAAGTGGTGGAGGCCTAGCTGGAAGGAACTTAGTTTCTCGGTTCCGAACTGTGTCAACACGAAAGTCTGTAACTTTTTCACTTCTTTTGATCATATATTAATAGAAATACTCTTTTCCTGTCCAATTGATATCTTACAAATATTTGAATTATTATTCCATGGGTGTATTAGTTATGTATATTAATGGATTATGCTATTGAATGTGCTAACATCATATATTATCACCATATGCTTGCTTTTCTTGGTTGTTGAGGACTAGTTTCATGTATATTGCTTTGGGTCAGCTGCTCAATGATGGACTTCATCGAACGTCTGGACGAGGTAGGAATTTTATCTTGTCTTGCTAGCATATTTGTTTATATAGCATACTTGAGAATATAGTTAATTTCTGCAATCATTTCTGTCTGTTGTGGTTTGCCCTAGTCATAGAGAGATTTTCCTCGTAACAATTGGGAAAGAAAAATTCCTTCATTGGTTTTCAAAACTTGGAGGCCAAGGAAATAGTGAAAAAATCCTAAGTCCGTCATTTCGAATTTCTTCTTAAGGTTGGTTTTCACATGGTTTAAAATTTTTGAGTCACTACCAGTAAGGATAAGGTCATCAACATAAAGGACAAGGATTATGATATGGCTTCCTACTTTCTTGGTATAGACATTAGGATCAGAATGGCATCTAGAGAGTCCGGTGTCAATAAGAAAGCTGTCCATTTTGGCATACCAAGCTCGGGGATCTTTCTTAAGACCATAAAGAGATTTCTTAAGGTGACAAACAAGGCTAGAGTCATTTTGGACATAGCCAGGAGGTTGTTCCATGTAGATTTCTTCTTGCAAATCTCCATGCAAGAAGGCGGATTTAACATCCATCTGATGTACCTCCCATTTATGTGAGGTAGAAAGGGAAAGAACAAGGCAGATAGAATTCATTTTGGCTACATGGGAAAAGGTTTCATTATAGTCAATTTCTTCAACTTGGGAAAATCCTTTGGCATCTAACCGAGCCTTGTGTCTTTCAACACTTACATATGATGCATACTTAGTTCTGTAGACCCATTTACATCTGAAAAGTTTTCTTCCTTTTGGAAGAGGTACAAGATCCCAAGTATCGTTTTCCATTAAAGAATGATACTTTTCATTCATTGCTATATCCCAATATGGATACTCTGATACCATGTTCGACAACACAGGTATTCCAATAGAGGACAAACACCTTCAATAACCACTGACAAAACCAGATCAAAGATAAACACACCGATGTTTTGACATGGTAAAACCCCTATGGGGAAACATCCACTACCCTATCCAACATGACCACTTGGAGCAGTTTATTAATGCAAAAGAAAAATATTACAGAGAAATTTTACAAGAGAGTTTCTCACAATCGATCATCGACAAATGACCCTCCATTCTCTTTAAATAGAGATCATGGACCAATCGGGTGTTAAACAGATCAATGGTCATTAAGATCGAGGAGAGTATGAACCGTCGGATCACTCTATGCCGTGAACATATCATGACCGTCGGATTTCCTAACTACTAATGCATACTAAAGAAACACACTTTTACCTAACGACACATTAAACCAAGTAGATCTTAACTAACTCCCAAGTGTATAAATATCCTAACAAGAGAATGGTCATAATGAACACTATTTTCTCTAGAATTTTGTCTCATGTTATTGCTCTCCTAGGTAAATTCAAAGAATAGTCCCTATTTCACATCTTGCAAGAGCACAATCCTTGTGCTGACTGTTTGGATAATCTTGGAAAAAACCTTGATGAGGGCGAAACTTTAGTAAATGATATTAAGGAGAGGCTCCCCATCCCATAGTTTTTACGGAAGGTGCATTTAATATAGGGGACATTTGGCAACTCATTGACATGGGAGGCTACATGATCCAATAGTTCACACACTTGAATGGATTCAAGATTGACAAGAGCATTCAATCAGGCTTGTGAGATGTAGGTCTATTCATTGTTATGAATTTGGTCATGGATCTAATTCCTTCCCGAGGAAGAGAGGTCGGTCGGTCTAAGCCATGGGCTCGTGGTATTTCATAGATAGAGCTCTGATATCCTCATAGGTATTAATTTGATGCTGGTTTTGACTCGGTTTCCTAACTAGGATCTCCATGGTCACTGAGTTCTTTCCCTTTTATTCTAGTCATTTATGAATTCATACCCTTGTCTTTCTGGGTTTTAATTTTGCATAATTTTCTCTTGATTTCCGTTATGTCAGTCCTAGAAGTTGGTTTACTTGTGGGAGGTGGTATGGTCAACCTGACTATATTTTCCTCACTTATATTTTGGTCATTTCTAGAAGTTGGTGTGGTTGTGGGTTGTGGCTCATTATTTATGGTTTTCTATCTCGTTATAAAATGGATTCCTCTTGGAGTGACATGAAATGAATACTTTGTCGACATAAGGAAATGGGGGAGGCCAATAGTTTGGCTCTTGAGTAGGTAATGACCAAAATGGGTGAATTGGACTAGCTGCTTAGGGTTTGAATTCAAAGCATTAACAACTTGGAATTGGATTGTCAACAATTAAGGTAGTTGGTATTTACACACCGTTCTAAATCAACTTCATATCATCAAGCTTTAGTAGTATCCCATATTGGAAGTTCAGATGAAGAATGTGACGTCCCTAGCCCCAAGCTAGGAAATACCACACAAAAATTCTCTTCTCTGATACCACAAAGTAACATTTCCCGTTACCAACAAGTTCTACAATTATCTCTGATACCATTCATTACCTAAATTCCCTACATATGCTGCAAATATGTAGTTCTAACAAAAAACCATTCATGCATAAATATGTACAATTAAGCATAAAAAAATTAAATTAATATACACACAGTAATTGGCACATAAACAGAGACAAAATAACACTTATCTTTTAATGGAAAATCATTAACTGCATGCATACTTCAAATGTTCCTCCCATCCACTGACTCTACTGCTCATAAACTCTCAATAATAGGTCACCCCCAAGTTGAGGCTAGAAACCCCACCAAGGAAGGCTTCCTAAGCCATACTAAGGTCTAACCAACACCATAAAACTCAGGTCAAGGTGCCAACTGCTGCAACTATCCTACAACCTCTCATTTCCCATAGCCCGTCCCACCCTAGGAAGTGTACCCCTTCTTTGTTCAACAATCCTTCTGTTGTCCCACTTCCCTTTCGAGGCTTCAAAAACATACATGAAATAAAGTCTTAGACCTCTATGGCTATTGCCCATCTCACAGGGAAAGAAATTCCCAGTAGTTCTCTCACCTAGAGAGAATGCTCACAGGCTTGACAACCTTCCTATTCAATACACACACATGCATGACAACCTGCTTCTTCAACTCAAATTACCTAGGTTTAATGGTTATCCTCAGCTTCCAAGATTCCAAAATACATGTATGGTTGATGGAGGGAAATATGTATGTGATAGGGATGAGATAATGAGTGAATGATGGTAGGAATAATGGGAAATAAACTTTTTATATGTATGTTCCCAACTTGACACTTGTCATGTTGGGAACTACCTTGGGCTCCACTTGTGGTATGTTCCCCCTTCCTAAGAAATTATGATACAAATGATATATAATTAGACTTTAGGAAAAATTAATAATATTCCCTTGGGCTTAATCCCCCTTGGCTTATCCCCTCTTCCTAGACTCTTAGCCCCCTTTTCCCTTCTAGTGGAGTTATACCCCCCCATACTGTTTTTGTCCAATTGGTCTACAACAACGATGTATTTTTATTAATAATCCGAGCGTGATTACATATTACAATGATAGGCTCATCTTCCTTTTAGCATCTGGGCTCTCTAGCCTAATAACCACACCTGCACTTTGGCTCCAAAACATATATACAAAGGCACTTTGGTCCAAAATATCCTGGCTCACGAACCTATATGTACATTTACAATTGGGGTTCGACCTAGGGGTAGTATAAAGAATAGGGGGGTCGAGACATAATTCCAATGGACATTGAAGGAAATTTTTCACCTCGAGGTGGAGCGTAGGAGGTTCCAAAAAATGGATCTGTTCATAGTTTTTTGTTGGGGCAATTTGTAAAAGAAGTTTGCAGACAGTCTACTTGGAAGTATTATAGGGAGTTATCCGTTTTTTTTAGTATGCTAGTAGTAGACGTATTGTAAGGTAGCTAGAGAGGTAGTGGGGGTGCCTAGAGGGCCCATAGTGATAATAGTGGAGGTCATTCAATGTAAGGTGGAATAGGTCCACTATATTATTAAATAAGGCCCACTATGGTAGTTAGATATAATAAATGGGTAATTATATATAATAAATGTAAGAGGACTTCTTAGCCCTCTGGGCACCCCTACTACCTCTCTAGCTACCTTACAAGTATCAACAGGCTTCGAGCCAATTTTTGTAAATATTTTTGACTCTGTTGTTGCTTCAACACAACCCCTTTTATAATATAAACTTGAGTTTCAATTACAAAAAATAGTGAATGTAACAAAGAATATAGGAAGACCACGTTGTCTTATCTTTGCAAAAACACTTCTTTTTAAGTTTTCAAGATAATCAAGCAAGGTACATATGCTTCAAAGAGAGAAATTCACAATTGGGGATTTAATACTTTCTCGAGGTTGTTTTTGCACTTTACATCTTTCACAACTAACTTTTTTCCTTTCAACCCTCTTTTGCAAACATAAATCCAAGAAGTGTTTGAAACTTGGTTTATAAGAATTTAGATTATTTGAAGAAAATAATTGTCTCGTGTGTTAAAAAATAATAAATAGAATGTAACATCTACCACTGTGTTATTTGCTGGTAAGAAAAATGATTAACAATGTCATCAAGTCGACTAGATCCATAAAAAAATGTAAGAAAATTCAGTTCTTCAAATAACTTATTCTAAAAAATGCCCAATGGTTTGAATCCTTTAAAAAGGGAAGTTTGTATGGTCTTATTGTCCAGGTTTTCAATTAGATGAGATTCACCATAGCCATATGTTATTTTTTTGGATATAGGTTCTATATCGTCTCCATCATCAATATAATCCAGGGGTTCTATGTTTGACAATTGATCAATGAGCTCTTCAATGCTTTGGTTGAACATTATTTCCTATTCATTATTGACAAGAATACATTCATTTTTGTGGAGTGAAGTGTTGCATAAGTCATGAAGAGTAGTCAAAACATTTTTTGGCATAACTTTACCAGGCAAGCAGACATTAATGTATTCCAATTTCCTTTTTAGCATTATTGCAATTGTCATTAATTCCAAGGCTACTTTAACTCAATATAAATCTATAGGAATATTTCTGATTGTATCTATGAGTCCAATTTGAGCCTTCTTGTACCCAAATTGCCTTATTTGTACAAAATCCATCCTAGGCGCAACCAACATTTCCTCTAAAGTTGTCAAGGTCTTCAAGGACGTCAATTCATAGTTGTGGAGAATTTGTTAAGGACATGCAAAAGTAGGCACTTGGTCATTGAAAATTGATTTTTTGCAATGTTTACATGTGTGCTTAGTGAGATGGGTGACTTTTGATCCTTCATTGTATGTGAAATATGCAAAGAGGATATCATGTGCTCATTGATCTCAAAATTTCTTTTTTAAATTGCTTGCATTCACAAATGGCACATACATGGGTTGGTGGTCCTCAATTGACTCTCAATATGTCCCGATTGTACTTTTCATTTTTGTACAAGTGTTGTGTTTTACATGCAAATGATCGTTGTCTTTGTATTACTTTAGCTTGAACAAATTTTCATTTTTTTGGGGGGATTTGGATTGAGCTACTTTCTAGCATTATGCCAATGACTTGTTGAATGCAATGCAATTGTGCAATTTGTTATCGTGCTATTCTTTTCTTTCCTTGTTGCATAGTTTTTTTGTCTAATGCTTTCTTTTTGATAGTTATGCATCTTAGATGACTAGGCAAGGAAAAGTTTTTTTTTTTTTCTGACATCACTATTCCTTTGATTAAGTTTAGCAAGTGTGCCAATTTTCTCTTTATGGTCTCCAATAGTATCAATTTCTCTTTTAAGTGTTGTATAAAAATTAGTATCTATTGAATTCATTTGAAGCAATGGTTGGAAATATGCATGCGATGCGCCTAGAGTAAATTGCCCGAGACAATTTTTTTTTATGAAGCATTTGTTAAATAATTTCAAGGTATTAATTCGTGATTCACTACTCCAAACATATATGTTAATGGCAAGTATCTATCATAAGCAATACGTTGCAAAATTTCCTCCTTTATTACCATACAAGAAAATTGATAATATAGCTTTGTCAATTAGTAGTAAATTACTCTTTTCTAATGATATCGTCAACAAGGTATCTATTCAAGCACACAATCACTCTAATGTCGTGTGTGAGAAAGGCATTGCAAAAAATTTGTATCTCATAAGAATCCCATTGGCCAAGCTCATAAGCACCATGTATTTGGGAACATAAAAGAACATCCTATGTATATATGTCTCACAATCCTTAAACATTGTGCAGATCTTCTAGAAAACTGGAAATCAATTCTATTCTTATTGACAAAAGCGCTGCAGGGTCTCAATGATCCAAGGAAGCTTGAAAGTGATTTACTATTCCTTCCCTTATCTCAATTGATGTATAACAAAAATGCAACAAAACTTATGGTGCATCAAATATGCAATATCCAAGCTTGTACTAGAAATTTTGTAATAAAAATATTGAACCTAGACAATATGCAATCAATTTCTTGTACAGTTGGCCCACACCTAGCAAAAGTGTTTGGTGTGTTCAAATAAGATGTTTCATTGAATTTTCACTTGTCTTCAGTTGCTTAGGCCATGATCTAAAGAGGGCAAATAACTAACGAAACAAATTCAATAGAGGAACATAAAATATGGAGAATATATGCAAAGGAAAACATTGCTTAAACTATATGGGTCTTTATGAAATAAAGGCATCAATAGCTCCACCTATCATAGCAAATAGAACATGTAGATAAAAACGTTAGATAAAGTTATGAATATTTCTAGAAGCATAAAGAAATTTATAAATAAAAGGAAAATATTTCTTAAAACATCACTATGGAATGAGGAGGCAGAGGAGAAAATAGGTTACATGTATGCAATTAAAAAGCTAAATTCAAAACTACATAAGCCTATAATTGGTTGTTTTCAATAACAACATTCATCACAATATAATGCAATCCTTCACTGGTTTTAGCAACTCAACAAATAGTTAAATCCTTACAACCATTAATGCAAGAACACGTTGCTAAAGTTGTCTTCTAATGAACAAGTATATATCTAGATGTATAATGAATGAACATAACAATGATAATCATTAGTATTTGAGACGATGGCCATGCGTGAACCGAAAAACAAGGCAACAAAATAAACATGAATCACAATTGAATGAACTAAGTAACTCTATTACATAAATAGCTCAAGTTCAATGGAAAACTTTGGAACTTGCATACATATGCCTTACATATGTGTAAAAAATGAACATTAATGTACAATATATGAATAGAGTTCCAACTAGGAACCTTATGTACTTGAGCGACACTATAGCATTAGGACATGGTCATTTCACTTTAAAAAATATGTATACTATGTTGGAAAAGGTAGCTCAAATCCATAAATGGAATGACATGATTGATTTAATTACATACAAATAAGCAAATGTGCATGTTTGCTACAAAACAAAACAAGTTGCTCCAATGCGATTGGATAAAGTAAGTATAAAAAAATATAGTGAAAGACAACATTTATCTGATGAAACTATTGCATAACAACAACATTTATAAATCACCGAAGTGTTCACAAATGTGAATGAGAACAATGACTTTATGATACTTACAAGCAATTGAGAATGCATGACAAAGAACAATTTTGTTTCTACATGGAACACATACACAACATATAAGATTCTTTGTGGCAAAGGTTGCAAAAGCCTTTAATAACCACATAGCGGTAGCTAAATAGTATTTCTAGTACCTAGAGGACTCGGAAAGACATATCAATGCAATATTTTATTTTGGCTTTTTGGTCTTTAAATATTCAAAACTTAGCTATAAATTACATGCTCGAACAATGCTAAACACACTTCATAAACTAATGCGATCATTGTGAGATGAACTATATATACTTGTAATCTACATGTGTTGGCATAAATGCACTTATTCCTAACATATTTTGTCTTAATATAATCAAGTAATGCCATGGCAACATGGTTTTTGTATAGGGAAAGTAGCATGATGTGTTTTTCTTTGAGGTCACTTTCCTTTGGTATTCAAAACCTAGCTATACAATCAATTTATTTTTATTGGTAAAGTCATTTGATAAGCTAATTGTTCATTTGCCTTAGGGGCACACTCTACAAGGTCGCTCTCTAGAATAATCCAGAATTCAACAAGGTATGCCATTTTTGCTATAACTCCTTTTCTTAGAGGTTCCAAGTAGTGACACCTGGAGGAATTGCATAAAACAAACTAGAGAACATTGTGTACTATTTTTAGATCTTTATTCATTACAGGTACATAGTTATGATTATTTCAAGTTAGGGTTGTTGACTAATCCCAAACTAGTCATGTGAGACTAAAGAAAAGGTTGATGGAAATGCTAGTCTCTTGTTGTGAAAGTTAAGGAAGGTTTGCAGGTATGTGATCATATACACCAGGTCTATTATAGAGTTACAATCCTATTTGGATAATGAAATTGATGAGGGCTTTTGGTTAAGGTACATGTTGGGTACATGGTTGATACAAGTAGTTGATGAGTTGGAACATACATGAGGTGTATATTTGATGATGTTGGTGTTGGAAGATTGGTTGTTGTCATTGATGTCAACCCTAGTCATGGGTTTTGGACCGCAAGATTGATGAAGGTATTTTGACATGAAGGACAATGCACATGCAGATACAACACCCATGGATGGATAATATACATCATGTTGTTTCCGGTGGTATGTGGCACGTCATGTGGATCCTCATGGTTGAGGATAAATGAAGTTTTGAAGATGACAAAGTGAATTGAAGAAGGAAGTACATGTAGGCCCTGAAGATAACTAAAGAAAAGAATTACAAAATAAGAAAGTGTCAGGTTGGCCCTAATGTTAAAAGGAAGTGACATAAATGGTATAAATAAATATCATTATACATTCATTTGATGCACAAGTCAAATTTCATAGGAAATCAGAAGTAAAGAAGGTTAGATTTCAAGGGAAGATGAAGTCTTTTGGTGATGTGTTCTAAGGTATGTTATTTACAGGTCATCTTACCATTTTCACCATAACTTTTTTTCTAGAACGATTCAGATGGTGAAATTTCTATGGTATTGAAAATACATATCAAGGTACCCGTGGTAAAAGTTTTAGCTCTTGATTCGCTATAATTATGGAGATACACTCTGTGGAAGATAGGGTTTTTGACCAGTCCTAAAGCTAGTCATAAACATGTTTTTCAGGTAAAACAGTCATAAATTCTTCATAGAGAATCAAAATTAAGTGAGACCAATTTCATTGGAAAGAGTACAAAATTTAGTTTCTTGTGTGTGAGTTTCAGAATCAGATGTTAAATATTGAGCGTGGGGAAATCTGTACAAGTTCGCTCTCTTGAATAAACCAGAATTGAATAAAGTCTACCATTCTCTCTATAACTTATTTTTGGGGAGGATTCAAGGAGTGAAACTTGGAGAAGTTTCAAAGAATACATTGAGTAATATTATCTACAGGATCAAAGTATTCCAAGAATTGAAGAATTGCAGATTTTGAAGAAATCTCAGGAAGCATTATCAGGCTCTATGTGATGGTTGGTTGATGGTGACGATTTAATGTAAAGTTTTATTATCTCTCATATATTCTTGGGTGGAAGGAAGGGGCAAGGATGGAGAGGTAAACCCTCTATTTATATTTGAGGATTGTATCTTCTTCTTGGAGGTTTATCACTCCCTTTATATTTGGAAGCTGTAGCTACCTTTGGAAGTCATTACTTCCCTTGAACAATAACAATTGATTATTTCTCATATATTGTGCATGGTGTATTGTGGTGTATTGATGTAACTCTTATACTATTGTTCATTGCTCATTGGATCTAATTGAATGGTTTAAGTATAAGTTGAAAAGGTTTTTAAATTGTACTTGATACTGATTCACCCCCCTATCAGTATCAACAATTGGTATCAGAGCAGGTTACCTTCAATACAATTTAACCACTGGAAGGAAGACCCTAAGAAGAAATGGAAGACAAAATTCCAAATGGAATTCCACCATTTGATGGAAGAAATTTTGAATACTGGAGTAATAGAATGGAAACTTACTTGAAATCTCTTGGGGTAGATGTTTGGTTCTCAGTTGCTTTAGGATACAATTCTTTGAAGAAACCAAAGACTGCAGCTCAGAAGGAAGCAAAAAGGAACAACAAATTAGCAATAGATACCAGCCTGGATGGATTGACAGGTTGAGTGAAATCCAAGGTGGGATCATGTGCATCATCAAAATAGCTTTGGGACAAGCTACAATACCTTTATGCAAGGGAAGAAGCAACAGAAGAAGAAGAAGTTGAAGCAAATTACAACATCTCAGATTTCAAAGAAGCAAATAGAGGTCAGTTCTTTTGCTTTAATTGTGAAGGAGTAGGACATGTTGAATTTGAATGTCCTCATCCAAGGATTGAAAGAGATGACACTGAAGAAGAAAATTCCAATGAAGAAGAAGAAAATCATGAAGCATAAATTATTCAACAAGAAGATGAGAATCTTAAAAAATTGAAGCACGTTGAGAGTGAAAATAGCAAGATCAAAGACACGCATAGAAAAATAAGAAGTGAATTGGGTAGTTGTGAAAAGACAGTTGTAAGCTTGAAGAAACAATTAGAAGACTTTGAAAAACTAAGAGAAGAAAACATTTCCTTGAAAACTCTACTCGAAGAAGAAAGAAGAATAGGAGAAGTAAGGAATGTCCAAATGATGAAGAAAGAAGACGATTGTGAGAAACTTGAACAAGAAGTTGTCTCATTGAGGAAGATCTTAAGAAACTCTCAAGTGCCAAAAGACTTAACACATCTTGGATGCATGGGTGAAAATGCATACAAAGAATATGAAAATACCAACAAGAAGGTTGAAGAAAGAGCTACACAGATAGTTGATGAGAAGTGGACCAGGATACTAGAAAGAAGGAATGATTACAAAAGAGATGAATACCCAAGAAGACCTCCTACCTTCAGGAATCAAAGAAGCTTCAATCAGCATGAAGGAAACTACAGAAGAGTAGATCATGAACTCAGATGGACTACATCACAAAGAATACCACTTACTCCAAGGTATCAAAATTTCTTTCTTGGTCATTGTTATACTTGCAAATTTTTTGGACATAAGGCAATTAATTGCAGAATCAATGAAAGGAACGAATACGAAAGAAACATGAATGGTGTAAATAGAATATATGGAAATAATCGTGTATTTGTCTACAAATGTTATAATTAATTTTCCCCTTTGATGGACAAAAATATTGTATGCTACAAATGTAATTATTTTGGTCACAAAGCACGAGATTGTAGATATATGAATGAAGATGTCCCTATGCCAACCATAGTATGGAGAAGGAAAGAGATTCCAAACAATGAAGATTGTCGAATAATATTAACTGCTGAAGAATGTAAAGACGAAGATGAATGATATATAGACAGTGGATGTTCTTCACACATGACTGGGCATCAAGACAAATTCATCAGCTTGAAGAGAAAGTGTGGCAATGTTGCATTTGGAGATGACTCATCTGCCAAAATACTTGGAGAAGGTGTAGTAGAGCTTGGAAGAAAAAATGTAAAAGCAAAGAATGTTCTATTGGTTGAAGAATTGAAGCATAATCTACTCAGTGCTAGTAAAATGTGTGATCAAGGATACACTCTTACATTTGACTCCTGAAAATGTAAAATCAGAGAAAATAACTCAGGAATATTGGTTGCAACTGCAACAAGAAGACCGAACAACATATACATCCTAGACATGAAGAAGAGAGAGAATATAGAAGCCACACAAAAGGATTCCAAGGAAGAAAAAGTTCCAAAGACCAAAAATAAGGATGAAGTATTATTGAGTTTCACATGTTCAAGGGGAGCATCCCCAAAGAAGAGAGTTAACTTTTGCCATTAAACTCAGGGGGAGAAGCCCTACCCTTTGTCATTGATGTCAAAGGGGGAGAGAAATTGGGATCATGATGATAGGGGGAGCATGAGTGTTGCCATCAATGACAAAGGGGGATATTGTTGGAAGATTGGTCGTTGTCATTGATGTCAACCCTAGTCATGGGTTTTGGACCGCGAGATTGATGAAGGTATTTGGACATGAAGGACAATACACATGATGATACAACACCCATGGATGGATAGTATACATCATGTTGTTTCTGGTGGTATGTGGCACATCACGTGGATCCTCATGGTTGAGGAGAAATGAATTTTTGAAGATGACAAAGTGAATTGAAGAAGGAAGTACATGTAGGCCCCGAAGATAACTAAAGAAAATAATTACAAAATAAGAAAGTGTCAGGTCAGCCCTAATGTTAAAATAAAGTGACATAAATGGTATATATAAATATCATTATACATTCATTTGATACACAAGTCAAATTTCAGAGGAAATCAGAAGTAAAGAAGGTCGGATTTCAAGGGAGGATGAAGTCTTTTGGTGATGTGTTCTAAGGTATGTTATTTACAGGTCATCTTACCATTTTCGCTATAACTTTTTTTTCTAGTACGATTCATATGGTGAAATTGCTATGGTATTGAGGAGACATATCAAGGTACCCGTGGTAAAAGTTTCAGCTCTTGATTCACTATAATTCTGGAGATACACTTTGTGGAAGATAAGGTTTTTGACTAGTCCTGAAGCTAGTCATAAACAGGTGTTCCGGGTAAAAAAATCATAACTTATTCATATAGAATCCAAATGAAGTGAGACAAATTTCATTGGAAATAGTACGGACTTTAGTTTCTTGTGTGCAATTTTCTGAATCTGATGTTAAATATTGAGCACGAGGCATTATGTACAAGTTCGCTCTCCTGAATAAACCAGAATTGAATAAAGTCTAAAGTCTACCATTCTCTTTATAACTTATTTTTGGGGAGGATTCAAGTAGCGAAACTTGGACATTTTTCAGAGAATGCATTGAGTAATATTATCTATAGGATCAGAGTATTCCAAGAATTGAAGAATTGCAGAAATTGAAGAAGTCTCAGGAAGCATTATCGGGTTCTATGTGATGGTTGGTTGATGGTGATGATTTAATGTAAAGTTTTATTATCTCTCATATATTCTTGGGTGGAAGGAAGGGGAAAGGATGGATAGGTCAACCCTCTCTTGATATTGGAGGATTGTATCTTCCTCTTGGAGGTTTATCACACCCTTTATATTTGGAAGCTGTAGCGACCATTGTAAGTCATTACTTCCCTTGAACAATAACTATTGATTATTTCTCATATATTGTGCATGGTGTATTGTGGTGTATTGGTGTAACTCTTATACTATCGTTCATTGCTCATTGGATATAATTGAATGGTTTAAGTATAAGTTGAAAATGTTTTTAAATTGTACTTGATACTGTTTCACCCCCCTCTCAGTATCAACAGTTGGTACATTTTGACGAGTCATAGTTGATGAGTAGTTGACACATGATTGATACATACTTGGTACATGGTTGGATGCACTTGTTTATGGTACAGATTGATTATAGGTTGTTTGGTACAGGTTGGTGCATGGTTGATGCACTTGTTTATGGTACATGTTGATTACAGGTTGAGGTACATGTTGATGCATGGTTGATGCATGGTTAAGGTTTATTGGTACATGTTTACAACGATATATCTCATAGTGATAGTGTGACAGTGGTTCCATAATTCTACTTCTACTTCAGGGTAGTTGGACGAGGCAATGACATGTGGTTGTAGCCAGAGAACATAGGGGGCTGTAGCCTCCTTCTGGTTGTAGCTAGAGAATAGGGGAGTTGGAGCTTCCCTTAGGTTGTATCCTGAGAAACAAGGGGGTTGGAGCCTCCTTCCAGTTGCAGCTGGAAATTAAAGGAAGTTGGTGCTTCCAATGAATGTAATTATTCAAGACATATAAGAAAAAACATTATGTGGTTTTCTCCCGCTTTGGGTTTCCATGTAAAACACTGGTGTACTGTGTATGTGTATGATTGTTCATTTGTTCATTGCTTATTTACTCTGCAGTTATTGGATGATAATGCTACATTGATATAACACTTAGATTATATGGTTAAAAAGGATTAAATTGCTCTATTACTGATTCACCACCCCTCTCAGTAATCCAACATAGGTTAATGACAAGTATCTATCATAAGCAATGCGTAGCAAAATTGCCTCCTTCTATGTTACCATGTTCAAACAACACAAACAAATTGATAATATAGCTTTATCAATTAGTAGTAGATTGCTCTTTTCTAATGATATCATCAACAAGGTATCTATTCAAGCACACAATCACTCTAATGTCATGTGTGAAAAAGGCATTGCAAAACTTTTGTAGCTCATAAGAACCCCATTAGCCAAGCTAGTCAGCACCATGTAGTTGGGAACATAAAAGAACATCCTATGTATATATGTCTCACAATCCTTAAATATTGTGCAGATCTTCTAGAAAACTGGAAATCAATTCTATTCTCTTTGACAAAAGCATGGCATGGTCTCAATGATCCAAGGAAGCTTGAAAATGATTTACTATTCCTTCCCTTATCTCAATTGATGTATAACAAAAATGCAACAAAACTTATGGTGCATCAAATATGCAATATCCCAGCTTGTACTAGAAATTTTGTAATAAAAAATATTGAACCTAGACAATATGCAGTCAATTTCTTGTACATTTGTCCCACATCTAGCAAAAGTGTTTGGTGTGTTCAAATAAGATGTTTCATTGAATTTGCACTTGTCTTCAGTTGCTTAGGCCATGATCTAAAGAGGGCAAATAACTAACGAAACAAAGTCAATAGAGGAACATAAAATATGGAGAATACATGCAAAGGAAAACATTGCTTAAACTATATGGGTCTTTATGAAATAAAGGCATCGATAGCTCCACCTATCATAACAAATAGAACATGTAGATAAAAACGTTAGATAAAGTTATATATATTTCTAGAAGCATAAAGCAATTTATAAATAAAAGGAAAAAATTGCTTAAAACATCACTATGGAATGAGGAGGTAGAGGCGAAAGTAGGTTACATGTATGCAATTGAAAAGCTAAAGTCAAAACTACATAAGCCTATAATTGGTTGTTTTCAATAACAACATTCATCACAATATAATGCAATCCTTCACTGGTTTTAACAACTCAACAAATAGTTAAATCCTTACAACCATTAATGAAAGAACAAGTTGCTAAAGTTGTCTTTTAATGAACAAGTGTATATCTAGATGTATAATGAATGAACATAACAATGCTAATCATTAATCTTTGAGACAATGACCATGTGTGAACCGAAAAACAAGGCAACAAAATAAACATGAATCAAAATTGAATGAACTAAGCTAACTCTATTACATATATAGCTCAAGTTCAATAGAAAACTTTGGAACTTACATACATATGCCTTACATAAGTGTAAAAAATGAACATTAATGTACAATATATGAATAGAGTTCCAACTAGGAACCTTATGTACTTGAGAGACACTATAGCATTAGGACATGGTCATTTCACTTTAAAAAATATGTATACTACGTTGGAAAAGGTAGATCAAATCCATAAATGGAATGACATGATTGATTTAACTACACACAAATAAGCAAATATGCATGTTTAAAAAAAAAAAAAAAAACAAATTGCTCCAATGCAATTAGATAAAGTAAAAATAACAAAATATGCAATTAGATAAAGTAAAAATAACAAAATATAGTGAAAGACAACATTTATCTGATGAAACTATTGCATAATAACAAAATTTATAAATCACCGAAGTGTTAACAAATGTTAATGAGAACAATGACCTTATGATACTTACAAGCAATTGAGAATGCATAACAAAGAACAATTTTGTTTCTACATGGAACACATTCACAACATATAAACTTCTTTGTGACAAAGGTTGCAAAAGCCTTTAATAACCACATAGCGGTAGCTAAATAGTATTTCTAGTACCTAGAGTACTGGGAAAGACAAATCAATGCAAGATTTTTTTTTTTTGGGCTTTTTGGTCTTTCAATATTGAAAACTTATCTATAAATTACAAGCTCGAACAATGCTAAACACATTTCATACACTAATGCTATCATTGCGAGATGAACTATATATACTTGTAATCTACATGTGTTGGCATAAATGCACTTATTCCTAACATATTTTTTCTTAATATAATCAAGTAATGCCATGGCAACATGGTTTTTGTATAGGGAAAGTAGCATGATGTGTTTTACTTTGAGGTCACTTCCCTTTGGTATTCAAAACCTAGCTATACAATCGATTTATTACTATTGGTAAAGACATTTGATAAGCTAGTTGTTCAATTGCCTTACATGACCTATACATGCTTGTTATGTATATGTGCATACATGTAAACAAGAATATGGGTTACCATTTTGAATATTTTATAAAAAAATAATTTGGTGGGGGCACTCGAATTTGTTTGGCTAATTTTTGACATAGTTTTGTTATAATGTACAAGTGCATATATTGTAGTAGTGCTCCATGTATTTTCGTAAATATTTCACGAATATTTTTGTGAATATTTATGCTCCTTCAATATATTTATGTCATAAATATCTACATATATAAGTTCAATTTCAATAGATAACTCAAGAACTTGCATACACATACCTATATATGTGTAAAAAATGAATACCAATGTACAATAGATAAATTAAGTTCCAAGTAGGAACAAACACATTATGTATATGAGTAGCACCATAGAATTAGCACATTGTTGTTTCACTTTAAATAGCAATAAATTTTATATGCAAAATGAGCTACAAAAAATGTATCAAAGTCATGAACATAATGAGATGGCAAATCTAATTATGAGAAAATACGCAAGGGCGCATATTTGCTACATGACAAGGCAAATGACCACAATGTGAATGAAGTGCATTTTTTAAGATTGCCAAAGACATTTGATAAGTTATATTGTCCAATTGACATACATAACATATATATGCTTGTCACATACATGCACATACAAGTAAAAACATAAATCTAAGTTACTATTTTGCTTGTTTTATGACAAAGTAGTTTGGTGTGGGGACTCCAGTTTTATCATCATTAACTGTTCAATTTTGAACTAGTTTTTTTACCAGGCACAAGTACATATATTGTAGTAGTACTTCAAGCATTTTCATAAATGTTTCATGAACAATTTTATGAATGTTTGGGCTCCTTGAATAATTTTTTCATAAATATGTACAAATAAGCTCATGTTCAATGGAAAACTATAGAAATTGCATACATATGCCTTATATGTGTGTGTAAAAAATGAATGCCGATGTACAATAGATAAAACAAAGGTGCTAGTGAGAACCTTACGTACATGAGCAACACTATAGGCTTAGCACATGGCCATTTCACTTTAAAAACAATAAGTTTTATATGTGGAATGAGCTACAAAAGGTGCATCAAATGCATGAATGGAATGAAATGACAAATCTAGCTATGAGAAAATAATCAAGGGTGCATGTTTGCTACATGACAATGCAAATTACCACAATGTGAATGAACTATATTTTTTTAACATTGTCAAAGACATCTGATAATCTATATTGTCGAATTGTCATACATGACCTATATATGCTTGTTATGCACAAGCACAGACAAGTGCACAAATGAATCTAGGTTACTATTTTGCTTGTTTTATGACAAAGCAGTTTGGTGGTAGACTCCAATTTTTTCATTGTTAATTGATCAATTTTGACATAGTATTTTTACAATGCACAAGTACATAGATTGTAGTACTTCTTCACGTGTTTTTCATTATTGTTTCACAAATCTTTTTGTGAATGTTTTCACTCCTTTAATACACTATTTTTATAAACTTGTGCAAATGTAAGCTTGAGTTCAATGGAAAGCTCCAGAACTTGCATACATATGCCTTACATATGTGTAAAAGATGAAACCAATGTACAATAGATAAACAAAGTTGCAAATGAGAATCGTACATGTACATGAGCAACATCGTAGCATTAGCACATGGCCATTTCACTATAAAAGCAATAATTTTTATATGCAAATTGAGTTGGAAAAGGCACATCAAATCATGAATGGAATGAGACGAAAAATCTAGCTATGAGCAAATAAGAAAAAGTACATGTTTTGTTTTCTATAGAACAAAGCAAATTGCCATACTGTGAATGGATTAAGCAAGTGTAACAAAATATAGTGAAAGACATAATTTATCTGGCAAAACTATTGCAAAACAACAATATTAATCGAATCAACTAAGTGTTCATAAATGAAAATGAGAATAATGACATTATGATACTTATAAGAAATTAAGATTGCATGACAAAGGAAAAATAAAGTTTTTGCATTACACACAAATGCAACACATAAGTTTCTCTATCACAAAGGCTGCAAAATCCTTTAATAACTATAGGGGTGTAGCTAAACAATATTCCTAGTAACTGTAGGACTAGAAAGATAAAGCAACACAACCTTTTCTTTTAGCTCTTTTGCCTTTCGATATTTAAAGCCTAACTATAAATTACATGCTCAAGCAATTCTATATGCATTTGGTAGGCAAGGAACTTTATCTATAAGAAGCGCCTCGGATTGATCAGATTGAGGGTTCACTTAGTTTGAGGTTCGCTGGTACAACAACGGATTGGCTAGTCACAGCTCCTACCTGCCAAGAAGGAAGAACACGTCACCCAGGGTGATTGCACTTTACGCTTTCAATACCTAGTAGTTACGCTTATACCCTTTCCCCTTTAGGGTGGTTTGTCAGAGAGCGCCTACACCGCTTGCCCCTTGAGGGTGGAAGGATCCACACAGCTAGAGACCCAGGAGCAAGGAAAGGAGGGAACTACCGCATTGACTATACATACTTGTAATCTGCATGCTTTTGCATAGATGCACTTAGCCCTAACATATGTTTTTTTAAGATAATCAAGTAGTGACACGACAACATGGTTTTTTCTATTTTTTTGGAATGTTTTTGCCTTTTGATATTCAAAAGCTAGTTGTAAAACCCATTGTTTAACATTGCCAAAGACATATATTAAGTGAATTTTCCAATTTCCATACATGATACATATATACTTGTTATGTACTTATGCATCCCGGTAAAAACATGAATTTGGGTTACTATTTTGCCTATTTTATGACAAAGAACTTGGGTGGGGGGCTCCATTTTTTCACTATTTCAATTTTGATATAGTTTTTCTATAATGCACGAATACATACAGTGTAGTACTTGACATATTTTTCATAAATGTTTTGTGAATGTTTTCACTCTAATATATATTGTTTGTAAATATTGTTGCAAAATAATGACTTGGTCCTAACATATTATTGACTATGACAACACCGATTTCCTACATTATATTGAAAGCTTCATTTTCAAAAATACATGAAGAAAGAGCTTAAGCAGAACACAATAGCCACAATGGTCATTTACCACATTCTTGCTTTTACATATGAAAAAAGACCTATGTTATTCCATAAATGTAAACAACATATGGATTTTTCTTCTTTCGAATATACATGTAAACTTTGTATTAGTGAAAATCTAAAAAGGCATAAACAAAATGCATAAACTATAAGAGCCACACATTAAACTCTTGCTTTTACATAAACAAAAAGAAACATGCTATTATGTAAAAATAGAGATACAAATCTTGCTTTCACATAAACAAAAATAAACATGCTATTATGTAAAAGTAGAGATACAAGTCCACAATAAGGAAAAAAAAATGAACTTATGCAAATAAGAGTTAAGAGTTTGGGAAAAAAATGAACTTATGCCAATAAGAGTATGGAACTATAACAACTATGAACTTAAGTTCAATTAACATTTTAAACTAGTAAGTAAGAAACATGAACAAATATCCAATAAAACAAGCATACAACATAACTAGATGACTAGTGTCCACAATATTCTAAATGTGTGCAGAACCATTAATAAAAGAAAATGCTTTTGTTTTTGAAATTGCACCCCTCTTTTTACGTTGAAGGTGTTCTTTAAGGGGATGTTCCCCTCCCAACCTTCGTCGTCTGTCAAGATCCACTTTAAAGTCGCCACATGTCATCTTCAATCCACCATGTGGCAAACCTGTGGATAGACCTGTACTCCCCTGTCGATGTGGTCATCGCCATCTGTGACGCATTTGAGATTATCCATGCACCTGTATTCACTCGGTCGTTCACTCAGTTGGTCGATGCAAGCACCTTATTAAAGATTGGACCCTCGGGAAAATCGTTAGCTCAACCAGCTGGTAAATGCATGCGTCCTTATTTCATTTATACCTCTTTGGCCAAAGGATCCATAGGAGCTAGGCATCTATTTTAAATGTTGACAATGGGATTGACAACACCTTATTAAAGATTGGACCCTCAGGAAAATCATTAGCTCAACCAGCTGGTAAATGCATGCGTCATTATTTTATTTATACGTCTTTGGCCAAAGGATCCATAGGAACCAGATATCTGTTTTAACTGTTAACCATGGGATTGACACTTTCCTTGATTGCGTACAATTGATTATCATACACAAATAAAATTAGTTGTACGTATTGTTGCCTTCGCTTGATGATGGGATTGGCTCTTTACCCGATTGCTTACACCTGCTTATCATACACAAACAAAATAAACTTCCTGTAATTCCTGGAATGGATAAAATCTCATATTTTTTTTCTTTGGAAAAATTTGTAATTTCATTAAGATTTAAACAAAATTACATACACAGAGCCATTATCGGAAAAAATTGTAATTTCATTAAGATTTAAACAAAATTATAGTAATAGCCTTGTATATATTATCCAGATAGGTTGGAATCCTATATTGTCGATGCAATAAAATCATCATTACATTTCCATCAATATAATCCATATCGATTTTTACATAATCTAGGACAAGTCATATGTCCAACTAATAAACTTTACCAAAAAAAATATATCCTGTGGATGATCAATAGAGTATCAAAATCATACATAAGGCCCAAAAATAAATAGAAAATAAGGCCAATGATCATATATCTTGATTTTCATGAAAAGGCCTGTGGTAGTATCCACTAGTTCTCAATTCAAATTGTTCTTTACTAGCACAACAACAAAGTGGCTAGTATTGTGGCTGGTGAATGCCAAAAGTTATATGGACGGACAACACTCTGGTGAATTGAAACGCACGGACAACTGAAACGCACATAGAGCTGAGGAAATCCAAAAGTTAATCTTAAATGTGGTAATTCCAAAGGTTAATCAGTTAAATGTGGCAATCATATGGTGGTACATTAATTTCTTAATATGATTAGGTAAATGTTAAAAAGTAAACAGGTTAATTGATGCATTCAAAAATACAAGGAAGTTATGAAGAGTAAATCACATTCATTGATTTGGGAGGACGACTAAGAATATTCCAACATTTTTAATTGTTAGCCATCAGATTAGAATTTTAGATTAAAAGGTGATTAATTGTGCCCATCTCCAATAGGTATACGCCTTTCGGCGTAAATATACCAATGACCATATGATAGCTGTGAGGCTTCTTTGGAAAGCATGTACGCCAACTGGTACTGCTCCCTGTAAAGATGGGTAAAAGAGATGGAGTCAAATACATTTTTAATTCTCAACACTTCCTTGTAAATTGGAACTAGACGAAAAATATGACATCTTTGAACGCCATTTTCCCAATTGATGATTAACAAGGAGTCACCACAAACTTGCAAGTTTTGACAACCCTTTTCCACAACAAATAATAGCAAGAGTTTTAAAGCCATTAATTCCGAGTAATTATTTGATCCAGCCCCCAATCCCGCTTTGAGAGAGAAATGATGTGAAGTGGAAAGGTAAAGACAACCACCTCATCCACACATAAGTTGATATTCAAAGGCATCCCCATAGAAATATCCCCACGGAATGGTGTTGTCATACATTTCCTCCCTTACTGGTCGAGTAAGAACATGCCCCTCACCTCCCGAGCAGGTAAACGAAACCAAGATTCCAATAATTTTGGCAACCACTCTAGCGATCGATAAGGTCTCATCATGGAAAATAGTTTTGTTTCGAGCTATCCAAATCCCCCAAGATATGATAAAAGGAGAGGCCATGCAATCATAATTCCCCCTTTCGCACATCCAAGCCTTCAATGCCAAATCAAAAGAGATGTCCTGCTAGCACCCGAGTGTATTTTTAAAGATTGAGAATCGACCAAAACACCAATGGTATATGAACATCACATGAAAAGATGATCCACAGATTCCAAATGTTCTTTGCAGAGAGTGCACCAACCTGGACCATTAAATTGTCTCTTTTGTAGAGTATCCCAAGTTGGCAGTTTGTTCACCAAAATCGACCAAACCAAAAACTTCCCTTTTGTCGAGCAATGTTGTTTCCAAAGCTTCTTCCACCACCAAAGTGGTTCTCTCTGATGAACTTCCACACTTAGTTGCACATAACCCACTTTTGGAGTATACACCTCGCCCACATCTCCATCCCAAAGTAATTCATTGTCCCTTTCGTTCAAACGAATAGAGGCTTCCATTAAATCTTGGATGTACCTAGCCCAATGATTTAAGTCCTCATCAAGGAGGCCAAGCCTCTGCCTTGACATCCATCCTTGGTGCCAAAAGGTAGATGTAGTTGGGTCCCCAACCCGTGCTAAATGAAAAAAACCTCCACGCTCCAACCGTAAGTGAGTCCCAACATTTAAGAGATGTCCCCAATTGCTTCCAGCCCACATATCCAACCTAATCCGGACCAGCCTACCAGAACCAATCCTCCAAACCAGACCATTCCCAATCAAATCAAAAGCCTTGATCACCGCTTTCCAAATAATAGAGATACCCGAAAGTCGATCACCGCTTTCCAAATAATAGAGATACCTGAAAGTCTTTTGATTGGGTCCCGAATCCATTCAAGAATAGTAAGAGGAACAATATACTTATGATATACAACTCTGGTCCAAAGGCTAGTAGTTTTGATCAATCTCCAGGAACACTTAGTTGCAAGAGATTTTGAGAATAAAAAAATATTTTTCAACTCCCATTCCCCTAAAGCCTTCAGAACCGCAATTCTCTCCCACCGAACCCAAGGCATTACTTTATTATCCTTGTTTTCCCGCCATAGATAGTTAAAACAAACTTTAATATCTTTTTCTAGAATACCTTTTGGAATCCAAAATAAGGATATCCAATAGACCGAGATTTCCTCTAGAATCGACTTAATCAGAACCAACCTCCCAACCCTAGACAACCACTTATGACTCCAAACCTTTAATATTTTCTCTAATTTTGCAATGAACCACATTCAATCAGTCTTCCTGTAGTCATTTGGTTTTAACTGGAAACCAATATATTTCAGTCCCGCATCCAACTCAAGCACTTGAAAGGGGAGCTTTCAAGTGATATATTGTAACTCCCCACCTTCCAAGGATGAAAAGGTAATACTAGATTTCTATTCATTGATTAACATACCTGTAGCCCTTTTAAAAAGAGTAAGAACTTCACAGAGTTTATCAGTATCTCTTCTAGATCCATCACAAAAAATTAAGATATCATCAACAAAGAGTCAGTGGGAAATGTACAAAACCGAGGAATTTTTTATCCCTTTGAAACTACCCAAAATTTTTGCCTCTTCCAGAAAGAGACTAAGACTTTCTGCTACCAGAAGGAAGAGCAGCGGAGACAAGGGGCACCCCTGTCGTAAACCCCTATCAACTTGAAAAAAAGAGGAGGATGAGCCATTAATCAAAATGGAGAAGGATACTGTTGTAAGATAACCCATTACCCAATTTGGAAAAGCCACCCCAAATCCGAGGTGTATTAACAACATCTGGATGTAAAGTTGATTTACTCTGTCATAAGCTTTTGAAAGATCAATTTTCACAACATCCCCTTTAAGTTTTCTAGTTTTCATACTATGCAGTCCCTCTTGTGCAACCCCAATGGTCTCATGTATCTGTCTGCCCGCCAAAAAACCAAACTGTTCACTTGAGATATTTATTTAAAGAATATCCTTTAATCTTCTACTGATCACTTTTGAGATAATCTTGTAAAGACAGTTGCATAAGGAAATTGGCTGGAAGTCGTCAAAGGAGGAGGGGTTATCCGACTTAGGTATTAGAGAAAAAAAGGTGATTTTAAAGGTTCATGAATATGACCATTTAAATGTGATTCTTCCACCACCTTCAAAACATCACTACCCAACATATCAAAGAATCCTAGGTAAAATTCAATAGGTCAGCCATCAAGCCCGAGACTTTTACCCTATTGAAAAGAATGAATAACTTCCAATAATTACTTCTTAGAAACCTCATCCATTAAACTCAGGTTGTCTTCCTCCTCCACAAATTGAGGGAATAACCTGGCTACTTGAACAATTTCGACAATAGAATTCCCCTCCTGGGCCTTGAAAATATCTCAAAAATGTTCTATGCCCATAGTAGCCAGACCTTCAAAAGAGTTTACAACTTCCCCATCCCCCTTCTGTAACCCCCAAATTGTATTTTTCATTTTCCTACCTTTGGAAAAAGAATGCAAAATTTGGTATTCTCATCCCCACAGGTAAGCCAAATAACACGGCTCTTTGACCTCCACAATGCTTCTTTTTCCGCCAGTAACTCCCTTCGCCTTTTTTCCAATCTACCCTGGTTCTCCTTTTCTACACGGGTACTAAAACCCCTCCCATGACCATCCTATAGATCTAGAAGTGTTTGATCAATGAGTCTCGTCTCCTATTCCTCTTTTACTTTTTTCTCATGAGCCCAAGTGATATTTTCTTGTTTGATCCTTTTCAAGTTTTCCAAAAATAGGACAGTCGCATGGTTATGAATATCGGGCTCAATGGGGATCCACAGACTACAGACCAAAGCTTGGTATTCCAGATCCTTTAACCAACCCTCAAAAAGTTTAAAAGTAATGGGGGATTGCCTACCCCTATCTCTTAACTCCAACACTATCAAACTATGGTCTAATTCTCCACCACTGGCAACCCATTGTCTGACCAATGTCAAGGACTCAATCAAGTCCTCCGCCAACAAGAACTGATCTAGTCTTTTTGCCACCCTTTCGTCCCCGGTCCTTATGTTCCTCCAAGTCGGATTAAGTTTTGAAGGCTCAATATCCATCAGCCCATGTTGATCTAAATAATTAAAAATAAATTGGTGAGGGGGTCCGGGATTGAACGAGGACCCCAAACTTCCACAACTCCCAAAGAGAAATTAAAATCCCCACCAATTATGACCTCCCTCTCAGAAAACCAGGAGCATTGAGCAAGGGATTCAAAATATCTCTGCCTGCCTGAATAAGGACCATAGACATTATCCAGAGTCAATGAATGTCCCAAATCTGCACATAAGACATTCAACCCGATCCCCGACTCAAAGTCCCAAACCCTCTCACAATTGCACTTATTTAATAAACACCTAGTAGCCAATCCTATAGATCGACCCTTGGCATCTACCACATCAAAATCCCATCTTGGAAGAAAGGATTCTAAAATTTCCACCATAGATTCACTAATCCCCAAAGTTTCTTGAAGAAAAATAACCTCCGGAGAAACAACGTCCACCAATCTTTTCAGTGAAGATTTTTTATAAGGGTTCACCAACCCTCGACAATTGAAAGATAGGATTTTCATGAGGTAACCTCCCCTTGGGTTTTCTTTTCTCTAAGCGCCCATTCAATGGAATATTTCCTACCCGAGGCCAAATCAATCCTGACCCGATCTTGGGCCAAGAAAAAGTTGGACTTTCGATAAAATCCCATATTATAAGTTCATCAAACAAATTTCCAATTTCGATCTTAAAGTGTCATATAAATAATAAAATTATATTTTTAATATAATTGATGATGAATTAATGGTTAAGAATATGTTCTTCCTCCTAAGAGGTCACAAGTTCAAATCTAGATGGGGGTAGGGTATGTATACCTCCGTAGACTTTACCAGTCAAATCACTAGGTAGATGGGGCCTCATACGCCAATTTGGTGTCTAGCTTGGCCGAGACCTTAAAAATAGATTATTATTATTATTATTATTAATATATTTATGGACAAGATCATTATTTTTTCTTATTGTTATAATATAAGTTTTGAATTTTATATTATGTTAAATTGATATACTAAATTCTAAAAATTAAATTTTTTCACTGTTTTCATAAAATTTAAAGTTTAAATTTAATATTTTTTTTTATTTAAATTCTTAAAATTTGAAAAACATATATAGATTGAATTTACACTTAATTTCAAAAATATTGAATTGTTATTGATTATAATTTTTTAGAAAAAATAAAAATCATCTAAAATGTTTTATTTTTTAATTTAACTATATTATACTTAAAAATAAGTAGAAATTAAAAAAAAATAAAAAAAAAATAAAAAAAATGGAAACCCTACGTTGCCTGGCAAGGGTTTGAAGAAGCCGAGACTGCAGGTGCGAAATCTGTAGAGGTTCGCAGGCCCCTCCTCTGGTAGGGTGCGAACCTCTATTACTCACCCTTACGCAACTTCCCGGAAGCACATTCTCGCAGGCTGTGTTCCTTTGGGGAGCGATCTACTTCCACTGTCCGAGAAGTGCCGATATGTGGCCGCAGATCGTTGGAAAGGGGTTTGTACGCATTCCAGAAGGGTGTTTGCCAAAGAGAGACGCGCGCTTTCCTGTGCTGCTGTGGAGGCGGTTCGCTGGTGAAGAGGAGAGCAGTGAACGTCGGGATTAGTTGCATGCATATTCGTTTGCATGCATGCTAGTGCCATTCCACGTTGCGCCCTCAGACGAAGCTTGTCAGATCAGATCGGAGCTTTTAGATTATTGGGAGCAACCTGCGCACCCTCGTGGATGTAGAGCTCCAGCTGAGCCTCTCCAATGGAATCCAGCGGGGGTTATGCCCCTCCTCTCAGCCCGCCCCCAGAGATCTCTGCATTCAAAGCATTGATTGTCGCATCCACAAAACGCCCTCTCATGGAAAGCCAGTAGAAGTTCGTTAAGAAATTAGACTCGATACCCACGGTAGCTCTCCCTGAAGAAGAGACATGCAAAGCTGCTCTGAATCTTGCCGAGAGAGGGTTAATAGGCCAGTTCACGGGCCTCTGGCCGTCCCCAAAATCGGTAGAGGATTGGACACAAAGAAATTGGTCACCCTTGATTAAAGAAGGGGTCAAGAGTTATTTTTTGGGCAAGGGGTTCTTCATATTCGTCTTCGAAAGTTCGGAGGACAGAAGCCTAATCTTCAGAAACGACCCTTATTTCATGGGTCCTCAAGGCCTGTACTTAAACAAATGGTCTCCCAACTTTGATCCCTCTCAGGATGTTCCTTATGCTGTTCCGGTGTGGGTGCATCTCCCTCACCTACCCCTTCACTACTGGAACCAAAAAACCTTCCAGATCATCGGCAATGCGCTCGGAAAATACATAGATCAAGCAACAAGGAAAGATCAATTCTCTTGCGCTCGAATCTGCGTCGAAGTTGACCTAGAAGAAGGCCTGCTTGAAGCAATCAAGCTCACTGTTGCTGGGTGGACTCACATCCAGGAACTGGATTACGAGCAACTTCCTTTCAAATGCAGACACTGCCACGGTCATGGTCACTTCGCAAAGCATTGCAAGAAAAAAGCAGAGGAGCAATCAGACAATACAAAAGAGGATCAATGGACAGTAGTACAAAAGAACAACCATCAAAAAAAGGGAAATGGAAAAAGGCATACTGCAGGAGCCCCAGGCAGTTCTAAGAGCAATCAAGCAAATGAAGCAGCACCGAAGGAACAAGAAAACACTCAGAACATCTCAGCAGGAGCGACCCAGGAAAAGCAGGTACAAATAGAAGCCCCTCCACCCAACAAAGAAGGGGAAGCAACTATACATATAGAGGTTACACAAGACAACCCCCCCAATCCTACTTATGCTGAAATAACAAAGAAAAAACAAGTGGATAGCGCGGGTTCTTCAGAGGATGAAACCTTTGAACGCTCCTCCAAAAGAGCAGGCAGGAAATCCCGCAAAGAATTAAGGGAAGAGGAAGCAGAGAGACTCAAAGTACAAGGAAGTCAATCCACCATAGAAATTTCCATGGGCAGAAATAC
>ML777313.1:1079041-1091274 GCA_009831015.1 Picea engelmannii
AGATGACTCACTGCTCCTCGGAGGTGCGTCCCCCATAATAGCCAAAGCTTTTGATCTGGTCCTAAAACTCTACTGCAGAGTCTCTGGCGCCCTTATCAATGAGAGAAAGAGTGAAATCTTTAGCTGGAACACAGGTCAACAAGAGCTCAATATTATCATGAACATCCTGGGATTTAGAGGACATGCTAGCTGGGACCTGATAAAATATCTCGGCCTTCCCATAACAAATGGAGCCAACAGAAGGACGCTCTGGACGGACATCATTTGCAAAATTAAATCAAAGATTGCAGCTCTGGGCGGATATTGGTTAACCAACGCAGGAAAAGTCATACTAATTAAGTCACAACTGGCCACGCTTCCAATTTATCAATCTGCATTCTTATTTTCACCCAGAAACGTTATGGATCAGATTTCTAAAATTTTAAGGGATTTTCTTTGGCAAGGCGGGAAAGGAAACGAAAACAAATTGCATTTAGAAAATTGGGATTTGGTCCGACGACCGATAGCAGAGGGGGGTCTCCAAATCCGAGATCCTTCCCTTGTAAATCTAGCAATGAGAGGAAAATTACTGTGGCAAATGGCACGCGCGCCCAAACATCCGACCAACACCACACTTCTGTCCAAATATGCACGAAACTCGTCCTATCGAAAGCTGCAATTCGACCCCACAGTCAACAGCATGCAAGTTTGGAAACTATGCTGCAAGAGTAGCACGTTTTTTAACAAATCTCTGTACAAAGTGCCGGGTAATGGTAAGCGCATTCACCTGTGGCAGGACAGAATAATGGGAAGCGATCCATTGGAGGCGAATCAAGACATAGACGACATCAGAGAATGGCTAACTCGCGCAGGCAAAAACAGACTCTATGATCTCTCGATGTGGGACAGTCGGGGAGATTGGGCCAGTTGGGACCTTAACGACATTCCAGATTGGCTAACATCACAAAAAAATCTCCTTGTGGAATTGTTGGAAGGATGCACCCCTGAAAATCGCCAGATGAGGGACAGCTGGGCCTGGGGTCTGTCAGGCACTTATACCACAACAGCTGGATACAAAGCTCTTCAACATTCAAAGGATAGTAGTCACCCTCCAGCCTTCTGGAAGTTAGTTTGGGACAATTTAGCCCTCCCCAAAGTGATTTTTTTCTTCTGGATGCTGGTGCAAAATAAATTACTCACAGGAGACAATCTAGAAAAAAAGAATATTGCAGGGCCTCATAGGTGCGAGCTATGCCGAAGCAACCTTGAAACAACCCAACACTTATTCCCGGAGTGCAAATTCGCCAAGGAAGCATGGAGACTTTCTCTTCTAGACCTACAGATTCCAGCCTTCCCTCAGAGCACAGTTGCTGCATTGTTCACCTCTTGGAACAATATCTATCCACATAGCATTCCCAACAAATCCTTCTGTCGGAAAATTTGGACAGAAGTCCCCAAATTCGTTTGCTGGCAGCTATGGTTGGCTCGCAACGACTAAATTTTCAATGGAAATACTCGCTCCCCTCTTCAGGTTGCAGTCAAAGCTAAAGCACTCCTCTTGGAAACAACCCAACAACAGTACTTCAACGAAGATCCTCTGCTCCGTCCTAAAGAAAGGAGATGGCTTGGCCCGCTGGAGGCCTCTCCTCGCAAGCTCCTCCTCACTCCTCACACAACAAATCCAGAGTGGAGAATAAGAGAACCCGAGGATAGCTTCACAAACTGGTGGAAATCCAAAAACCTCACTACAATTTTTTTTGACGGGGCCTCCAAAGGAAACCCTGGGAACACAGGCACTGGAGGGGTCATTTACTCTTCGGATGGGATCTTAAGAGATTGCTTCTGCTGGGGTCTAGGTCAGAAGACCAACAACCAGGCAGAGATCCTTGGCCTTCTTAAAGCTTGCCTAATAGCAAGAGAAAAGGGATATAAAGACCTCCAAGTCTTTGGAGACTCAGAGCTTCTTATAAAAAAATTAAACACGGAAGACCTCTTCAACAATGTTAGCCTCAATAAAATTCTGGGCAGATTGAAAAGACTCCTTCACGACTTCACCTCCTACAAGTTCTACCATATTCTTCGAAATCTGAATGGAGAAGYRGAYCAGATGGCAAACAAAGGATGCACCCTCACGAAAGGGCAGATTCTTATCAATGACGATAACAACTATCAAATTCCTTAAAAAATTGTAACACTGAAGCTGAAAACGCTGGCTATCTTCTTTGTAAATGGGGCTGCCTAGGCAAAGACCCCTCCTATCTCTTTTAAATAAATAAAATCCATAACCGTTACAGTTAAAAAAAAAAAAAAAAGTAGAAATTAAACTCCGAGGAAAAAAATAAGTAGAAATAAAAATTAAATAAAAATTAAATAAAAATTAAAATGTTGAGTATAGTTTACCTGTCAAAATTTCAAAAATATAGTTCTTCCATACTCTATAGATTTTATATTTTAATTTAACTATATTATATGTAAAAAATCAACTAGAAATTAAAACGTTGAGCATAGTTTTATGTGTCAAAATTTAAAATTATAGTTCCTTGATTTTAAGGGTTGTTAAGAACAAGCCCATAGGGGTTTGGTCTAGTGGCCAGGACGTGTTGTTAAGACGTTCATGCTGCTAAGCAGGTCGCGAGTTCAAACCTCAATTTATCCGGAGGCGTGCTTGCGGGCTGTGCAATTCTCCCTAGGGGTTATAAGGTAGCTGACAGGATTTGACCCCATGTCACGAGAGTACGATACTGCCGCCATTGCCAATCCCCTTAGTCATAAAAAAAAGGATTGTTAAGAACAAATTTTAAAAACGTTAAAAATATCTAAACATATACTTTATAGTAAAAAATCTTAATTAAAATCCACAACAATAAAATTTGACCAAACTTTAACCCATAGAATAGGTCCTACAAGTGCATACCCCAACTGCACGTAATCCTATATTATTCCTAGAGAACCCACCTTGGAGGTCTTCTCATTTCAAAAGCCACTAATGTCTATGACTCTGCCTAGGGTAGGATAACATAATTTTCTCTTTCAAATTACCCATATCAATAGTTATAATCAGACAAGTGCTAGACCCTTTTCTATTAGAAGCTTAAATGATTATGATCATGATGAGATGTGTAAATTGTTGAGATGATGAACCTCTTGCACTTTGGATTATGGATCTTATTTGAATTGGTGGTTTTCAACTTCTAATTGAATTGTACCAATTACCAACGAAAATGCCCTGATACATAACAACAACCCTTCATTTCCTTATATTCCAATAGTCTTTGGGAGATTAGAAACACCAATTGACCTTGATTTAGTGATGGACAGGTATTTCACAACCTCTAACATCACATCCTCCCATCACATGTCCACTTACATTTACCCTTGATGAAGACCGTTTGAAGTATTCATTTTCCAACCAAAAACAAAATCCCCTAATCTTTGAACAACATAACTAACCTGATTTTTTTTGGTGTTTCCTTTCCCCCTTTTTAAGGTTATGCTAGTTTTTATCAAAATGTCATATTTGAAATAAATGTTTTGGTACCAACAATAACTACGCTATTTCATGAAATACATTATTCCATGAAAGGAACAATATGTTTTTTTATTTAGTATAGAGATAAATTGATATGCTTGGATGCTTCGAGGCATTCATGGAAAAAGGAAACCCATAGGCAATTTGCAATACTGCAATAGCCATCAAAACCATTACAACTAAGGAGACACGATGCTTACACTCAAATGTTAATACACGGTTACATGGTAGCAATAATCTTGTTTATAGTTGCATAAATGTAATAATTTTTAAACAAAAGGATACTTGCATGCAAACTAAATTGATTGCAAGTATTATCTACAAAACGATTGCCATTGCAGAGAAAAACAAAAAGAACTATGCAACTCTAGGAAAACATAGATATAATATTACTATAATTATAAGGTTATTAGTCCCTGCCGAAGGCGTAGAGGGACTATAGCGATCGATAATTCGTTGACTTCATATTAATATGTCCTTTGACTATAAATTTTCGCATCATCTCTATTGTTCGAACTAGAGAAATAAAAAAAAATTATTTTTTTATATTATAAAAAAAAAACCTTATATGTCATCATCTCATTGGAGAATAGATTCAAAGTCTTATTGCCAACTTCGCTATTCCCAATGTTTTAAATGTTTAGATATCCAAAGGTTTGAGCATCAATGCTCTTTTTTAATTATTTTTATTTTTATTGAAATGTTTACACACCGAAATGTTTGAGCATCGACACTCTTTTTTAATGTTTTTATTATTTCTATTTTTATTGAAATGTTTACATACCAAAAGTTTTGAGTATTGACACTCTTTTTGAGGTACTTGAATAGGCCTGACAACTTAAATGTTTACATAGTGAAAGGCCCTTAAACAAGCCTGACAACTTAAATGTTTACATAGCACGAGGCCCTTAAACAGGCTTGACAACCTTAAATGTTTACTTAAATAGGCATGTCACAATACATTTTTCCTTGATTTTTTCCATACAATGTTGCAGTGAATTTGGACAATATTGTTGTCCACCACCACTTGCATAGCCATCATATGTTTCATACTTATTCTATGCTTGGAATGCAATTTAGTCATCATTGAAGATACATATATTGTTTACTGGTTCACTGGTTGTTTCTTGTTCACTAGTTCGTTGGTTCGTCGGTTGCTACTTGTTGTTGTTTGGTTCAATTTTGAAAGGTTGAGGTCCTGCACTTGAAGTTGGACATGTTGGTGCTTGCTTCTTGCTTTTGTTTACTTCAAATTTGCAAGGTTGGAGTCCTGCACCTGTAGTTGGAGTTGTTTTTTCACTTTACAGGGTTCAAGTCCTGCACCCACAATTGGACCTGTGATTCTGTCGTTCATCATTGATGAGTAAGTTTTGATACCATAGCTTCATCCGTATTCGTTCTTTGTTGTTTAATGTTTACATTTTGCAAGTAAGAATGTTTAAGTGTTTCCACTTGCATGGCCATCATATGTTTGATATTTCTTCTATGCTTGGAATGCAATTTAGTCATCATTGAAGATACATATATTCTTTATCGGTTCACTGTTTGTTGCTTGTTCATTGGTTCGTTGGTTGCTGCTTCTTGTTGTTTGGTTCAATTTAGGGTTAAGGTCTTGCACCTACAGTTGGACATGTTCATGCTTGCTCACTAGTTTATTGCTTGGTGCTTATTTTTGTTTGCTTCGACTTTGCTAGGTTGGGGTCCTGCACCGGCAATTGGAGCTGTTTTTTGCACTTTGCAGGGTTCAATTCTTGCAGCCGCAATTGGGCATGTGTTTCTGTTGTTCATCATTGACGAGTAAGTTTCAATACCATACTTTCATTCGTGTTCGTTGTTTTCATTTCTCAAGTAACAATGTTTAAGTATTTATTCATCATTCTTATCTTGCAGACTTTCCATAGAGGTTTTCATATCTTTTTCTCCTGCTCTTAAATTTTCCTCTGATTTTTACCCCAGGCTCTGCACCATGTGCATGCCAATGTCGTTTGCACAACTTCGATTGCCATTTTTTCTAGCATTACAAATCTCGGTCCTTTGCCGTATATGACGAAGTGGAAATCTAATGCCTCAACTGAATAAGGAATTCTTCAGTCTTCGCACCTTGCCCTCGATGATATTCCCAGCTTGCCTGGGAATGAGTACCTACATATCCCATACGGGAATCGAACCCATGTCTTTCGCATGAAAAATACGATGTCAAACTTGTTGCCTTTACATGATGTTCTTGTAGAAGAAAACTACAAGTAGGTGTAGAAGGGATAAGTATGGTACAACGGTGGCTAAGATGCAACAAAAAGGCACAAAAATGGCATATCTTTCCCTCTTTCTCTTTAATTTTTCTCCACATTTTTTCTCCAAACTCTAAACCATACCTACATGCCTTTGCAAAATGTTCTTGTAGAAGAAAAAGACGTTGAGACGGTGCTAGCAAGAATAGTTTTTCGTGGATTTCAAATTGCAATATTCAATCTCTATGTCGCTCTGCATGCAACATTGTTAACATAATGAATGTTTTTTCAAATGCATTACACCATTTACACTGAACAAAACCATTTTCATTATAGGAGACTTTAGTCTTGACATGCTACAAAATAGTGCCATAACAAAATAATTGGAAAACTACATGTGCAATTACAATCTCCGTTTTATTTTGGTTAAGAAAAAACATGTACAAAACACACTTATTGACCATATATGGTGAAATGTGCCCATATCACAATACAACCTCTTTATCTCATACACAAACTGGTCTGACCATGATACAATTTGTCTTGTACTTGAATTATGAAATATACATCAAACATATTACAAAATTATATTTCCATGTCTCAAAGCATATCAGGATACTTTGTTGCACAAAACCAAATCATTCAGCTAGCACCATCCAAATTCTTAATATTTTATGGCTTGTAATATATTTTGGCTAGGAAAAATTCTATATAACCACAACCATGGATGAAGAAAAACAAAGGTTCATGCTTCTAACTCTATCTTTTATTCTATTCCTTTGATTCTCATTTACTGTATGTACATATTACTTGTTTTCCATTACATACCAACTTACATTCATGTTCATTATATTTTGTGCATTCCCACATTGAAACAAACATAATAACAGGAGAAGACTAAGGAATCTTAACCACTAATGTAGAAGAGGATATAGAAAGGTGCATGCTTCTACTCTTATTTCATATTCCATTGTTTTGTATTTCATTTATTGTCTCTATATTTGTTCTATTGTTTTGCACTTGATTTATTGTATGTAGATACTATGTATCTTCCTACATAGTAACTTATTTTCATGTCAATTGTATTTTCTGTGTTGTACATTGAAATAAATAGAACTGTATTTATTTTTTTACATGTCTTTCTACATACCAACTTACCTTCATGTCCATTGTATTTTTTGCATTGCTACATTAAAAGAAACATATTAGTTGGACAAGAGGATGAAATCTAATATGCCACAACAGAGGAAGTTGAAGTACAATCTTCGAAAAGGTATACCAATTGTGATAGTAAATAAAACACACAAAACGAGTAGGTGGATAAAATATTGGACTAGAAAATGATAATTTTGCAACAATGGGCCTTTGTTGAGACTTCCCACTTCCAAAAATTGCCCTCCCCTTTTCTATTTTCCCACTCTCTATTATCCCTTTTTTTGCCCTCTTCTATACTTAACCAAATTCCCCTATATTTTTCCGCTCTACTTTCCCTTTATGGTTGCTTTACTTAGTCGTTTTTTCCGAAAATGTCTAGGTGCGCTGGTTGGCAGACTCACGGGTTCACATTTATACTCATGCTTCTATATCACAAGTCCAACCGATGGCTTCCTCATTCCATACTTAGCCACTTTTTCGATCGCGGATTCCCAGGCTTGCGGGCTCAAAATTGCGCTTCTAATGTTCTGTGTCCTCCAAACAACATCCAGAGTTCTGTGATATACAAATTGACAGTCGAACTCCCGGGCTGGTGGGCTCAATATTGCGCTTCTATTCTTCTGTGACCTGCAAACAACTTCCCTTCATGCCATGTTTTGTGTTACACATTTTTTCACTCAAATTTCTGTGGCATACTATTTGACCGTTAGGTCCTTATGTTTCCTGAGTATCCCTTCACACCCTATTTCATATTCCATCTATTTTGAGCTTGTATGTGACATCCAGAACACTTATGAACAATATACAATGCATATGCTTATATAGTCATTTTGATGTTCATGTACACATGCTTTCATCAAAAAAAGTTTGACAAGTGACATAGGTATGAGTAGTCAATCATCACAAACATCAACAAAATGACAAGGCCAAAGGTAAATATTCATACATTGTGCTCTTGCTATGTTTACCAAACAAATATCCTAAGCTGTTTATTCATCTATACCATGATAAATATGTTGATTTCATCTACAACACATGCTTTGTAGTTCATAAGAAGTATCGATGAGTGCAAGTGAAACACCCAACATAGTGAAAGCTCCATTGACTAAGAGGTATGGTTACAAAACTCTGACCTGCATACTTCATGCAAGTTGTGTGTCTACTTGTACATTTATGCCAAAAAAAAGGAAAACAAAAAAAATGATGCAGAATGCCATTCACATTACTTTTTCTATTAAAAAAATGTCACCAAGTCTAAAATTATAACACCCAATATACTATCGATAGAAGGCTTGAACAACCACCGGACTGGAGAAGTGTTCGTCGGGGACATAGTGGTCGTGTATAACATCTACTTTGAAAAGGAAAAAAAAACTAGATGCATTGTGCGTGCTCACTTGACAGACAAGGAAGCCATGATGACAGTCACACTCACTATCCCTACACAACTTGTCCAAAAACATGCAGAAAAGATCTTGCTAGGTAATGGGATATCCATTACAAATTTTAATATATTGTTGAAAACAATATATGACTGTGGTGATTGTGATCAGATTATATCACTCAACGAAACAAGTATTGTGGAAAAAATTACTGCGATTTGTTTAGAATATTGTTTCGTACCGGACACAACAATCAACCAACTTGCACAGAGCGACAACACTTACCCAATTAGAACCATTGTGGTAGTTGTCACACTCGCGAGAAAAGTTGGCTTGCAACACATTCTCCATATAAAAGATGGAGAGTTAGACAATGACAAGGAAATGGTACCATTATCCATATCCAGTTTTGTACTTTCACATGTTCATATATCTCAATTATGTTACACAAATATTACACTATTCCATGTTGCTGCTGCAATTGTTCGACACGTATTCAATTTTTTTTTCCTTAATGGAACAATAATTGCATAAAGGGAAATTTCTACTTATGTTCTTCAAAAATATAACAAAGAAAAGAGATGTTAAAGAAAGGATATTTCACACAACCCAAGCAACATTTGTAACATAATTGCGAACATATATAGTACAGGATCTCAAGAAACTAACTAGCTCGACAACTGTTGTGCGTATACATCTACAATTCCATCCACACTTTACTCATAAAAATTGCCTTGAACAATTTTCTGCATCTTTTTTTGTTGTGCAGTTGTATATTATATTTTTCAATATATTAACTACTATGCTGATGTGTGCGGGTTGAGGGTGTTTTGGTTGCAGCGAATGCGTAATCGACCCCCTTCGAGCATGTATGTGCCAAATGAAACTCTCCTGCTTCTGTCTCTGCTTTCATAAATGATGGCACAATTGATTGCCTACAATGCAATAAAAAATGCCCTTACATATATAGACATTGTCTAAATGATGCCATCCGAACCCTCATCAACATAATTGTACATTGTACAATTAGAAAACCTCTGTTAAAAGATGTGCTTCCTGGGTTAGCAGAATTTCCATATGAAGTACACCTACGGAAAAAGGAAAACAATGTCTACATGTTACACGACTTTAGTGTCCATAGAAAATTTACACTAAATGAGGACAATACCATACTGCATATCAACTGAACCAAAACAAAAAAAAAAATCATATCAAGCGTTGACAGGAAACAAAAAAATATCATTTGTATCTGTCCATGCTACCCAATGAGGATATGAATAGAGTTTTGTAGTGCCATGGAAAATTGAACTGGAAGCACATAAGATTGTTCAATCCAGGAATGAGAAGCATGAGGACATACCTCATACAAAGTATCCAACTGTGAATAAATCAGGTCCATCCTTTGATCCGTCAAAATGGCTTGCTCCTCTGAATGAAACCATCAGGCATTTTCAATAATATTGCAAATTTGGCATTGTTTGAACTCCATTAAGTTAAATGCTAACACTTTTCTAGAACTAGTACTGTTAGAAAATTGTCAAGTCAACGTGATCTTGGTTCATAGTACTATCAGAAGCAAATGCTCATAGTGATCATGGTTCATTGTAATATAGTAATCGAAAAATTTCTTGGTGCCCATTTGGGGATTTGGTTATAGATGGGATACAATGCCCAATCTCCACCGATTTTGTCGTGTCTTGTGTTTGGAAAACTTTTGTTCATGTTCTTTCGTGCTGTAGTTCAAGGTTCTCATGGGCCCAATTTTTGAATTATGGCTGGATGATACATTCAAGATCTTAGCGATTTTTCTATGATATTAAAGAATATACAAGACCTGCTTTTCCTTTTAATGTAAGCTATGTGAAGCAAATGTAATATGCAGTTCATTTTAGCACTTTTACTTGATCGATGAAATTACCAAAAATCATCTTCATAAATATTTTGAAATAAAAGGATATATGCTATGTGAAGTCCAATGGAAATATGATATCAACCACAGAAAATTAAAATTAAAATTCGCCATTCTTATACTTACGGTGAAGTTGACAGTACAACAATTTTACTTGAATATCCCAAAATTGATTTTCCTGTAGCTTTTCGATGCTTCTCTTATGTAAACACATCCTGGAAAGTATAACCATGACTCACTTTCTCTATTCCTTGATTGCAGAGCTTGTTCACCTGTGTAATGCACTTCATAGTTATTTTTAAGACCATCAATGGAGATTTGTTAAGACCAATTCCCACTTCTGAAAATTTCCCTCCCCTTTC
Source organism: Picea engelmannii (assembly GCA_009831015.1). Classification (NCBI taxonomy): domain Eukaryota; kingdom Viridiplantae; phylum Streptophyta; class Pinopsida; order Pinales; family Pinaceae; genus Picea; species Picea engelmannii. Next base: position 1,089,586 of record ML777313.1, read on the forward strand.
TTTTTGCTCTCTACTTTCCCTTTCTGGTTATTTAGTAATTTTTTGAAAAATGTCTAAGTGCGCGGGTTGGCGGATTCACACGTTCAGATTTCCACTCATGATTTTATATCACGAGTCTGACCAACCACTTCCCCGTTCCATACTCAACAACTTTTTCGATCACGGGTTCCCCTCTAGGCAGGCTCAACATTGCACTTCCATTGTTCTGCCCCCTGCAAACAATGCCCAGACTTCCTCGATATACAAATTGACAATCAAATCCCCCTTTCTTTTTCTCCTTTACTTTCCCTTTCTAGTTACTTAGTATTTTTTTCAAATATGTCTCATGCTTTTATATCACCAGTCCGATCGACCGCTTCCCCATTCCATACTTGGCCTGTTAAGAACCAAATATCAATATAGCATAGAAAAACCTCAGAATAAGTACTCAACGCCTTGAAAAAGAGAGAAATTCAGATAATAAGCCTCTTCGAGGGGGCAACGTCCTTATGCCCACATAAATGTACAATTACAATATGATTCAAAATGAAAATGTCTCCTTGGTATATATAGGAGACTAGGAGGTATAATTACAACTAATGGACTAAAGATGACATAAATAAAATAACATTACTAATATAATATGCCCCAATTAAGGGGTAATGAGACACTATTTAGGGCTTAACATGCCCCTCCCCTTGAGACAAGTATTGTCCGCAATGCTTGTGTAACTCTGGATGCTTCTATATAAAAGAATCATCTTCCCAAGTGGAATCTCCAGCCGATAGTTTCCTCCATTTAATGAGATACTCTAAAATGGATCTATTCCTCAGCTGGTGAATTCTTGTGTCAGTGATGGATTTAGGATCCAATATGATTTTTCCTTCCTCATCAAGTTCTGGCAATATAGTTTGAACTGGGATCTTGTCACCTATAACCTTCTTTAAGCATGAAATATGGAAAACTGGGTGTACTCGTGAAGATGCAGGCAACTCCAATTTGTATGACATAGTACCAATCTTTTGCAACACCTTATAAGGGCCATAGTACTTTGGTGCTAATTTATTATCCTTCTTGGCTTGCTTGAGGGACGTTTGTTTGTATGGTTGTAGTCTTAAAAACACCCAATCCCCTACTTCAAAACTTCTTTCACTACGATGTTGATCTTCTTGTTGTTTCATATGATTTTGTGCCATGGTCAGGTTGTCCTTTAATATTTTGAGAACTTGTTGTTGATGCTCGATGTGATCTTGCATTGCTTGAACCTTAGATTTTTCTTTTAGAGAAGAAGTGATGGGAGGAAGGTGGTATCCATAGAGTGCCATAAATGGTGTCATTTTTGTTGCAGTATGAAAGGAAGTGTTATACCACCATTCTGCCAAGGGTAACCATTTGAACCATTGTGTTTGTTTATCAAAGATGAAGCAATGAAGGTAGCCTTCCAAACATTTGTTCACTATCTTGGTTTGTCCATTAGATTGAGGATGACAGGATGAGCTATGATCCAATTGAGTACCCAAACAAGAAAATAATTCTGTCCAAAAATGTCCAGTGAAGATGGGATCTTTGTCACTTACAATAATCTTTGGGCTGCCATGTAGCTTTTGAACTATCTCCATGAATGCAGTGGCAACTGTACTAGCTTTGAAGGGATGAGAGAGTGCACAAAAGTGTGCATACTTGGTTAGTCTATCAACAATCACCATGATG
>ML777313.1:1094451-1147963 GCA_009831015.1 Picea engelmannii
TATAAGTTCCCTTTTTGGGTGGCATGTTGGCCAAGTATCACTTTCGAACCTTGATTTCGAGGTGGTTCTGCTAGACAATATTTCTTCTGTTGTATCTCCAAAGTTTCTGCCCTTATGGGTATGAAACTTTCTTTTTTGTAGTTCTCTGATATTTCTTCTCTGCAATGCCACATGTCTGATCAATATTGGATGTGCCAAGTGGAATTTACGGTAACTTCCCCACAAATTTCTATTTTTTGGCCTTTCCAGGAGATCTCACTTGTATAGCGTGCCCCGCACAAAATAATTGATATAAATTCTAAAACGTGTACCATAAATACTATAGACTGTCCATTATCCAATGAAACCAATCTCACTCAATTTGGGTACTCTAGGAAGAAGTTATGATTGTTTTACTTGGAACACCTTCTTGAGACTAGTCAATAGGACTAGTCAGATACCCTATCTTCCACAGGGTGTATCTACAAATTTAAGATGACCCATAAGCTAAAATTTTTACCAAAAATACCTTACTAATTTCTATGAATAGCCTTCGAATTTCAGGTTCTGCAACGTTACATAAAATATTTTATAGAGAAAATTCCGCAATGACTCAGTTCAAGACGATTCTAGAACCCTATCTTGCACAGGTTGTATCTCCGAAATTATAAGGCCTCAGGAGCTGAAATTTTAACCCAACGTACCTTGATCCGTCTACTAAATATCCTCCAAGTCGTTCCTTCTGAAACGTTGTAGAAAAATAGTTACAACGAAAATTCCAAGGTGTCATAGATGTAGCAACGAAACCCCAAGACCTTGAGCTTTGAAACCATATGTTAAGAACCAAATATCAATATAGCATAGAAAAACCTCAGAATAAGTACTCAATGCCTTGAAAAAGAGAGAAATTCAGATAATAATCCTCTTTGAGGGGGAAACCTCCTTATGCCCACATAAATGTACAATTACAAGATGATTCAAAATGAAAATGTCTCCTTGGTATATATAGGAGACTAGGAGGTATAATTACAATAATGGACTAAAGCCGACATAAATAAAATAACATTACTAATATAATATGCCCTAATTAAGGGGTAATGAGCCACGATTTAGGGCTTAACATGGCCACTATTTCCATTGCCGGTTCCCGATCATGGTTGCTCAACGTTGCACTTCCATTGTTCTGCAACCTACAGACAACACTCGGAGTTCTGCGATACACAAATTGACCATTGGGGTCTGTCGTCATGCTCTGTTTCGTGTTACACATTTTGTAGTCAAAATTTCACAGACATATAATTTGACCATCGGGCCCTCATGTATCCTAATTATAACTTGTGACCCTGTTTTGAAGCTCGACCGACCGCTTTCCATACTTGACCATTTCTTGTAATCTCTTTTGCAGGTTGGCGGGTTCATGAAATTTTCAATGCTTAATCGCTCTTCACCATCCCCGCCACCTTCACACTTCTTTCTAGATATGAAATTATTAAGCTTTAATGCTAATATATCATCATGCAGGAACCATTAAGATTTCCATTAATGTCTGAAAGGCTGGAGGAGATCTATCATTAATACGAATTAAACCAAGATTTGTGGAGGGTTGTATTATCCCTTCCGAGTGTTCATTTCAAGCATCATGGAATATCTTTCATGTGTTGTCCGATTGGCGGCTTCACAAAATATCCAATCCTTAATCGCTCTTCGTTGTTACCACTTTTTCCTAAGTATGTAATTAGTAAGCTTTAATGGTAACAACTCATTATGTAGGAACCGTAGAAATTGTCATTAATCAGAGAAAGGCTCGAGGAGATGTCCAATTGATATGCATTAAACCAATATTTGCGGAGGGTTATATTATCCCTTCTGAATGTCCATTTCAAACATCATCTAGAGAAAAAAAACGTTCTCGTTAACTTATGGCAGCAGTTCGACAAAAGTTTTGTCCATATACATTAAACACCTTTGGGCATGATGACCAGAACTTCTAGTGGTCCAAGGCATATTCTTAATACTCATCTCCTTCCACCCATAATCAAAGAAGGATATGGTCCCTTGGTGTGCTGAGATATATATTGCAAGCCAGAGAATTCCAAGGCAACCCCCCTTGCATTGATGGCCGACGCAGAGGTTGATGCAGTCGATTTCGAGCCAAAAGAAGATGATATGATGGACGATGATGGATGATGAAAATGTAGACAGTGTTCCCACTCCTGCACCCAAATTTAAATCCACCATAATGAGGGGCACTTTTCGGCTCAACGATGACGACCCTAACAAGGCCAAAGGAAGGGGTTTCAGAAAATAAACTGATGTTGAATGCAATAGTTGCTTTGCAGCTCGAGAGTTTGAGTCTCTCGACTCGGATGGAGTTCCCCACCCTCATAGATGTATCCTTTCCTTTCATTTTTAGGGTTTTGGATTGGGTTTGGATTTGTCCTTGGTGCAGGTTGTGTCCCTGAAATCTTTGACTGTAAGGAAATGGTCTCTTGGTGTGCCGAGAGATATATTTCAAGCCAAAGAATTATTCAACTACGGGACCACTCTCCTATTATCTCGATATACAATTAACATCTTAGGGGTTGGGGACTAGGACTCCCAGTGGTGCAAGGCATATTCCTACTACTCATCCCCTTCCGCCCAAAACAAAGTAATTTGGACCTCTGGAATTGCTTGTAAAACCTGTGTCTCTGAAGTATTTTCCTATAAGGAGGTGGTCTCTTGGTCCCCTTCCATCTAGAATGAAGTAATTTGGACCTCTAGAATTGCGTGTGCTGGCTGTGTCCCTGAAGTCTTTGAATGTAAGGAGGTGGCCTCTTGGTGTGTCCTCACTTTCAGTTTTGGGCTCTTCCACTTTCCCTACAACATTTTTTCTCTTCTTCCTCACAAGAATCTTGTGAGAACTATCAATTTTACCACGAGGAGGGTTCTTATCTCTTCCTGGATTTGAAGAATTCTAGGTTGCTTTCTTACTGGGGTGGGCCGTTGGAAAAATGCTCTGGGATGTCATACAATTGGAAGTGGTAGCCTGGGATTGGACACTCTTCTCACTGGGGCCTTTTCCCTATTATTTGTACAATTCAGTGGTGCTTTGCAATGTCTCTAGGTCGCCAGCGTCAGGAGCAGGAGGGTTGTTGACTTGTTCCAAGCCAAATAATTATTCCACTGCGGAACCACTCTCCTGTTTTTTTGTCACCTTAGGTCTTTCTCAAAATGTTGATATTTCCGCAACCAACATTGACCTTCAGAGGAGAAGACTACAAGGAGTTCCTAAAAAATCATGATAATCAATTTTGTATGCATGTTCAAGAGCTTGTCGATGGCTCCTACATATTGTCACACTAGATGAACAACACAAAATTGTATGCATGTTTTTTTTTTTGTAACTCCTCTACCTATATTTGTGACAAATATGTTCAATGATTCGGTGCAAAGAACTTAGTCCAATGTATATGGATAAATATATATTACCCACTATTTTTTTATAGATTTACTATTAAAAAATTGCCTTGGGATCTTGGTTGGTGCTTCTTTGTTGGATTTAACACCTCTTCTCGTTTGCATGGTTCGATAGTCTCGTAATTCTTAAATATTGTATTGAATCAAGTAATTTGATCAAATATGGAGCATTGAACAATTATATGACAATGCATTGTGTTGATCACATGAGGCTTCTATCAAAACATAAATGAATTTCACATAGTTTCAAACCAACATTCAATTTCATTCGTAATGCATATAGAACATAGCAAAACTAATTCATGATGCGAGAGTTGGGGCCCCGCCCAAGAAGTTTCGTTCTCATCTCAAGCTTGTTGAGTGAACAATCTCTTATTTCCCTCTCACTTCCTTGATTCCTTTACTCCAAAAGGAAACATTTTATTGGTTGTCCATCCCCTATCCTCTATTTGAGCACTTTTACTTTATTAATGAAATTACCAAAATTCTTCTTCACAAATATTTTGAAAAAAATAAATGATGTATGCTAGTTGAAGTCAAATGGGGCTATGAAATCAACCACAATACTAAAATTCAAGTTCGTCGTCATTATACTTACTGTCCAGTTGAGAGTACAATAAGTTTATTTCTAGATATGCAATTATTAAGCTTTAATGCTAACAACTCCTCATGCAGGAAGTTTAATACTTAGAATAATATTTTGAAGGCATTAAACAATGTATCAAGAACACAATTACTCACACAAGTTGCAATAAAAACAAATCTTCAACAAAGCATTTGCTCACACCCTTTTTAATGATACAAGCACAATAGAAAGCGAGTAAGTGGACAAAATATTGGACTAGAAAATGATGATTTTGCAACAATGGGGCTTGTTTGAGACCAATTCCTGCTTATGAAAATTGCCATCCACTTTTCTATTTTCCCACTCTCTTTTATCCCCTTCTTTTCCCTCTTTTATACTTAACCAAATTCCCCTTTCTTTTTCCCCTCTACTTTCTCTTTCCGGTTACTTAGTCATTTTTCCGAAAATGTCTAACTGCACGGGTTGGCGAACTCACGGGTTCACATTTGCACTCATGATTTTATATCACGACTCCGACCGACCGCTTCGCCATTCCATACCTAGCCACTTTTTTGATCATGGATTCCCAGGAAAGCGGGCTTTAGATTGGACTTCCATTGTTTCGTGATGTACAAAAAACACCCGAACTTTTGCGATATATAAATTGACTGTCGGACTCCCACATCATCCCCTCTTTTGTGTTACACATTTGCACTGAAAAGTTATGAGACATACAATTTGACCGTCGAGGCCTCTCATCTCCTGGGGAACCCTTGTCACCCTATTTTGAAGCTCGTCTGACTGCTTTATATACTTGGCCATTTCTTGGAATCTCTTTCACGGATCGTCGGGTTCAGGAAATTTCCAATTCCTAATTGATGTTTCCTGTGCCCGCCACCTTTGCACTTCTTTCCAAGTATGAAATAACTGAGGTTTAATGTTAACAAATCATCATGTAGAAACCGTAAATATTGTCATTAATGAGAAAAAGGCTCGAGGAGAAAGTCACACTGACTATCCATACACAACTTGTCCATAAACATGCATAAAAGATCTTTCTAGGTAATGGGATATCTATTACAAATTTCAATATATTAGCAAAAACAAGTCCGACCTACCATTTCCTTATTCCATACTTAGCCACTTTTTCGATTGCGGGTTCCCAGACAGGTGGGGTCAAGATTGCGCTTCCATTGTTCTGCGACCTGCAAAAATCACCCAGAGTTCCACGATATACAAATTGACTGCTGGACTGCCCCATCATGCCCTCTTCCATTTTACGCATTTTGCACTCAAAATTTCCGAGACATACAATTTGACCGTCGGGCCCTCACCTCTCCTGAGTATCCCTTGTAACCCTATTTTGAATCTTGACCGACCGCTTTCCATATTTATCCATTCCTTAATTGTTCTTCTCCGTCCCCGCCACCTTCACACTTTTTTCTAAATATGCAATTAGTAAGATTTAATGCTAATAGCTCATCATGCAGGAACCATAAAGATTGTCATTAATAAGCGAAAGGCTCGAGGAGATCTCCCATTAATACACATTAAACCAAGATTTGCAGAGGGTTATATTATCCCGTCCGATTGTTCATTTCAAACATCATGGAATGTCTTTCGCGGGTCGTCAGGCTGGCAGGTTCACGAAATATCCAATCCTTAATTTCTCTTCACTGTACCCGCCACCTTCACACTTCTAAGTATGCAATTACTAAGATTTAATGCTAACAACTCATCATGCATCAACCGTAGAGATTGTCATTAATGAACGAAAGGCTCGAGGAGATCTCCCATTCACACACATTAGACCAAGATTTGCGAGGGTTATATTATCCCCTCCAACTGTTCATTTCAAACATCGCCTGGAGCAAAACATATGTTCTCGTAAACTTATGATATAGATCGACAACAATTCTGTGGAGATAAAGTGAACATCTTCAGGCGTGAGGACCAGAAGTTCCAGTGGTTCAAGGAATACTCTTACTACTCATCTCCTTTCGCCTAGAATGAAATAATTTGGACCTCTAGAATTGCTTGTGCAGGATGCGTCCTTGAAGTTTTTGACTGTAAGGAGTTGGTCTCTTGGTGTGCCGAGAGATATATTCCAGGCTAGATAATTATTCCACTGTGGGACCACTCTCATGTTTCTTTTTCACCTCAGGTCTTCCATGAGATGATAAAGTTGTCGGAGTCAACATTGACCTTTAGAGGAGAAGACTGCAAGCAGTTCCTAACAAAACATGATAACGGGTTGGACCTCTTGCCCAAGTTCCTGGAAGACCCGACGACAATTCCTAAAGATATCACAATGTTGCAGGTTATTTCATTTAGAAATCCATTTCGGGAAATTACCTGGTTGTTTACAAGAATAATAGGACATGAATCCACAACAAGTATTTCTTGCATGATTCTTTATATTTTGTATTTCACAATCAAGGAACAAGCCATTTTTTTATTGGGGGAAGCTAATTTCCATTGAAATCTGTTCCCAATTGTCATGATTCAAAGAGGAGAAGAAATTTTATATGTCATCCTACTTGGTTTTCACGATAGTGCATTGCTGTCTATTTCCAAAACTGTCTGTGTCCAAGAAGGTAAACTGTGAATTCGACCCAGTAACCTTCTGGTACTAGGCCTTGTGGAGGCACAAGGCCTCCCATTGTTTTTATGAGGTTTTTAATGACTTTGTATCAGTTTTCAAAGATTTATTGTTAGGAAAGGATTCTCCCCGCATGTTTGACGAGGAAACCGAGTTTTTGGACAGGAAGGGGACACTTAAAAAAATGGAGAATTACAATGTGATAATGATTTTTGGCTCCAAGGAAAATCCTACTTTCCTTCCATGTCACATTACAAACAAAATGTTTGTTATAGAAATAACAAGGCAATACAACTACTGGTTGCAATTTTTCCATGAGAAGAGAAAAAAGTAGTTCATTACTCTGCCTTGGAAAGTTGGGGAATTCGTGTTCAGGAATGTCAACAAGATTGATGAATTCACAGGCCATTTCAATAACTTGAACCTAAGATATGCCGAAAGGCTAAGAGGGTTCGACCCTAATGGGATTTTTTTAGAACATTTACTAACAGTTGGCTTCAATAATGTTTTTAGCCAGACACGCCTGAACGAAGACATAGACAATGATGAAAACACTCCTGCTCCTAACGCCGACAACCTAGAGACATTACAAAGCACCACTAAATTGTACAAACAACATGTAAAAGTCCTCGGTGAGAAAAGTTTTCAATCCCCAGCTACCACTCCCAATAGTACGACATCCCAGAGCATCACTCCAACGACCCACCCCAGTAAGAAATCAACCCAAAATTATTCAAATGGAGGAGCATATAAGAACCCTCCTCATGGTAAAATTGATAGTTCTCACAATCTTCCCGTGATGAAGAAGAGAAAAAACATTGTAGGGCAAGCGAAAGAGCCCGAAATTGAAAGTGAAGACATGGAACATGATAATGATCTGGATAACTTATTCCACAACGCTGATTAGCTCGGGGACGCGATCCACTATAGTCCCCAAATGGAAATAGCTGAGACCGAAATTTTTGACGAAGATGAATCCTTCATATTCTAGTGCGTTTTTTTTGACAACGAATCTAAAAATTTAATTATTGAAAAGAGAGATATAAGAAATAAGAAAGGGAAATCTCGTCCAAAGATTAACCTTAGGAACATGCATTCATCCAAAATCTCTCGAATTCACTGAGAAACCATAGATTCGCTTGATGATTCCATTGGAGGCATTGAGGATGAGAATGCTAGACTGAAGGACCGACTCAAGGAATTGGAGGAAGCTTTGATTCCTATCACATTGCTTGTTAGTCCTTTAGCAATAACCATGCCTGCCACCCCTACAACCAAGTTAAAAGGATCCTCCAGCCTCCTCACATTGTGTAGAGGCTATGTGGAGAAGAATATCAAGAAAATAATGGAGCTAATTACTCAGGCATGGGAAACATCACAAAGTATGGCTTCCCTTGGAATGAGGGCACATGATTTGCACAAACATTTGTAGGCAGATTTAAAAAATGAAGAACGTTTCTATCTAGAGACGATCCTCCCTTTTGGAATATATGTTAGCAACATGACATATATGAGAAGAATACAATAAGATCTCCCCTCCCCAAACCGGATCAAAAAATTAAATGCATGCTGGAAAGGGAAAGTTAAGAGCCTACATCTCATTGTCCAATCATGTGACCAAGCCATATCAAAGAAAGAAGAATTATTCAGAAAGCTGATCGAAATAGACTTAGCCAAAAGTACCAACGAGGTCCAAGACCACAACTTAATCGTCAACTACTTGTCCTTAACCAAGCAAGCCTTCAATGAACAAGTTGATATTTTTAAGGGGTTGTATTTAGAAAAGTTTTACAACATCCTTGAATATGGTGAAGATGACGTGGACAACTAGCTAGTGGAATATTCAGTACATAATGAAGAAATTGATCAGGCTCTGCGTAATATTTCTATCATAAAAATCCGGGATGAGATCAATGTGGCCCCTATGAGAAGCTACATTGAAGAATGGCTCCAAAGGGCAATCGACAAGCTCACTGACGAAGGGAAACAAGCATCTGACACGATTCCAATAGTCATCCATGAGATCAATAAAAAGGCATCAGCAAGCAAATAGAAAAGGGGGAGATAGATACCTTCATAGTAAGTCTATATTGATCACTTATTGCTTTGTTTATCAATCTAGTTATTCCACATCTTTAAATAGAAATGTCTAGCCAAAGACCGATAACTTCCAATTTCTTCTTTTCAAGTCTTTCTCTCTACCTTCGCCCACTTCTTCTTTATACAGTCCTATTTCTTGTACTTATTTCTTTTATGGTCTACGGGATCCCCAATCCAAGTCTATATGACAAACACATTTAAATTTCCAGGAATATGTAAAAATTTTTTTTTTTTCTAAATTTCAAAGAAAAATACTTCGGCAACAATCTCGACGGTGCCTTGTAACCTTGTTTTCGGAATGCAAAATTAGTTCTCTTTATGCATGTTGGCCATCTTATTTTATTTTTATGTGCTCATAAAATTTTATCTTCAACTATGTTGGATGTCAGGAAATTGTGTTTATTTAATTTGAATATTTAATGTGTGTGATTCCTGGTCCTATTTTCCAGGAACCTTTATTTCAAAAAAAAAAAAAAACAACCAACATTCTCTATCATTTTGTATTGCTTTAAGTCATTACCACATAAATTCTCTAAGAAACCTTCGAAATTTTTTATCATTGCCAAAAAAAAATCAGATGGATATACATGTTGAGATGTCCAGTTGGTACTGTTGTTCTTGAGATTAATCCTAAGGCTCAAAGAGTAATGTCATGCATCATGAGTGTTTAAAGAAAATGTTTTAAATGAGTGCTTTTCCTACCTTTAGTTCTATAAGAAATGATCTTTCAATGAAATTAATAATAGGACAATACCGAGGTTGTATTTCATTGTTTGAGTCACACTTATAATATCAAATGATGTGAAAGAAAGTTACAAAACTGTTAAACAAAGTTAGGAATCAATTGCAGATGAGTCTCACCTTGTTTGTTGTGGAAGAAGAGTAGAGAAGACACCCTTGAACATGATATGAATTGCAGTAATTCACTCAGAACAGATGTCTTGATTTACTCATAGTAAATACAGAGGAAAAACTGCTTACCTAATGAATTATTGGTATAATATGATCACAATAGTTGTAATACTAAATTGCAATCAACCGTTTTTCAAGGAATTACATAAATAAATTCGAAGAAATGAAAATACAGAGGAAACACATAACTCAAACTGAACGCAAATTAGAATCTTTGTCTACACTTGTATTAATACTAAAAAAGAGAGTTTCTCTATTACATCCAGCAAGAATCAACCTCGAATAGATCTGAAATCTATCTATTTATACAAAAATTATCACAACTCAAAAACCGTTGGACTTCATACAATATCTCTTAAAAATAGAATGTAATTTGAATTAAACGACAACATGAAGATATTATTTGATCTGACGCTTTCATCTGTCTCTTCATCTGCTCACATACACACTTGTTTTCCTTCGTTCTTTGAATTGGGCACTATTATTGGACAAATCGGTGCAGACACTAACAGATCTCCCTAGATCCACCTAGATCTAGAACAAAATAGGACATGACACAACTCTTTCCCTAAGTTGTGGTCATTGAATCTACTAATAAGAAGGAATGAGTGACATACCTTTATATCGCTTCCTTAGGTCTCTGTTGTTCCCGCTTCGCTCCGGTGCTCTTGTGAAGTCAGGTCCAAGACAACACAAACCAACCAAAGTGAAGATAGCAAAGTATATTCAATGTCAACCTATGCATATGATCAAGGAGTTATGTTATAAAATAAGAGTGATTTTATGGGAAAGGGACATCCCGCTGTATTATATTAAATGAAAGTAGAAGATACAACCTGATCACCTTGATGTCGCAAACTTCCTTTCAGTGACCCTTGGTTCCAACACACACACTTTCTCTGCACTTGCATGAAGAAGATCCAATACCTCTTGATAGACCAAATAGAGTCTTCAAGATTCTGTCCAAGCAGGGTTCTTCACACAATTCTTTCACCAATTCTTCATTCAATATTGCTTAACCTTTTCCATGAGAAACCTTTCAATATATAGGAAAAGGAGGGATCATTACATGGATGAGGATGATCCCACCAAATATGAGAAGTCAGTAGGATGCCAACCATGTGAATGCCAACTCATTTTCTATAAGACCCCCTTCTAGAACCTTCGTGACCTCTTCTCCTTTCCAAGCTTAAAAATAGGTTCGCACCCTATCTATGGAGCAGACTGCGAACAGTTCGCACCCTAAGTGTGGGTGGCCTGTGAGAATAAGTGATTTTCACACCATGTAACATAGGCAGCCTGCGAACTCATCTTGAAAATGTGTTTTTGGAAGAAGAAAACAACCACTTTTCTCAGGCAAGAAGTCCTTGTGGGAGCCTGAATACAACACTGTAGAGACATCACCAGGGTGACCAAAATAATGTGTAACAGAATGCCCCCCAAAGCATGAGGCTGGAATCTGTGACAGCCGAAATACTTTGTAAACTATGTGTGTGTGTTAGAAATCAGGAGCGCACCTAATCGAAAACTTGTAAACAACCAAGCATCTGCAGAATATAATACCAGTTCTGAGGTAGGCATTCCCATGCTCAGATCACAAATGAATGGAATAAAAAACGTAAGTCATGGCCACCAATCATACACCGTGGACCCATGTCGTCAAAATTCTACATAGCCACCAGGAATACACTGTGGATCTATGTGAGGAGACTGGAATTAAGATGACATAGCCACGTGACATACAAAGTGGATCTATGCGCCGACACAAATCATACATACTTCATAGCAGCCTAGATAAAAAAGATGAGACCCAGGTCTTCAATCCTGTCACCTGAAAGTATGAATCTAGCCATGCGATTACATGTGCTGAAGTCTTACATGGTAGAAACCACTTGATTACCGGTTATTCATGAAAACCGTTAACAAGTGTGAGGGAAATCACCATTGATGTCAATGAATCCCAAGGTACCGAAGTACAATCTGAACGAATGTGAATGAATGAGCTGAAGTCGAGCACTCGGTGGAATCTCTCAATCAGGGATCAATGATGTGAAACCTCTGTCGAAAGAAAAGAGACCTGCCATTAAGGCATGCATGTTCCAAGGTACTAAATGATTTCTAAGTCTCATTTCCAGATAATGAGTTGGAGTCGATGGAACAAGACTTGTCATAGGAGGGCCTTGATGTATCCCCCATCAATGACATGAAATAAGTAATAGATTTTGAGGATGAGACAAAGTATTAATACGAGTTGAAATTGACACAGGGAAGGCTGACATAGTAAGAATGGACAACTACAGATGGGCGACTCAATAGAGGGCTCATGTGAACTTTTCTTGAACATATGAACGACATGACCAAGGACTTGGCAGCACTGACTCAAAGATGACCCAAGATATGACTTTGTAGCAAGTCGAACGAGAGACAAATGGATTTCCCAACCCGGATTCAAATGACGAATAGGGGGTGTCATGTTCAAGAGCGACGCTTACTACCATTAATATGAATACAAAACACATCCCTTTCCCAAAATTTCCTCCACCATTTCTGGCAAGTACCTATTTATTTTTACGCAAGCTTGAGGAGGATAACATATGCTTGTTGATGTAAGCTCATCCTTCGGATGAGTCCCTCGGAGTATATTTAATGAACCCTAGGAAGGAGTGTTTCGGTCCCATTACGGGTCTGTCGATGTTTGTTTAACGAGTCCAAGGATAGAAAACTAGGGAGTTTTCATGTTTTGAGAGTCTGAAAAACACTTAAAGAGAACTCTCCCAATTCCTTTGTCGTAAATAGTTTTCGACGAGAACGAAAAAATGATAAACTATCGCCCGACGAACATTTTCTTCAGATACTTTAACGAGCATGAAGAGAACAAGATCACTCGGCAATCTTTTCATTTTTATGGAGCGTGAAAAGAGCTTAAAGGATACTCCTCAATGTTATTCGTTTTTGTGTTACCATGACGAGTATGAAAAGACAAGAAAAAGTATACTCGGTTACATTCCCATATATTTTCGAGCACGAGAATGAACAAAGACTGAGCTCGAGGTTTTTCTAAAAACCCTAAAAAGTAGTCGCACATGCGACAAAAAGAAAAAACACCCGTACCCCTTCGTTCGGACTTCAAAGTTGCTATATCTGCAAAAACCCACACTCATAAGACTATTAGGGCATTAGGTTTTATAGACAAAATAATATAAAAAATGAACAAAAATGGTAAAAAGTGAATAAATATGGGTAAAAATGGATTTTTACCATTTTATTGTGATTTTGCCAAAAACTTGTCCACCATACCTCATTTTCCCCCAAATTTCTTTGCTCGATTGCGGGAGGCATAAGCAATCATTCGGTGAACCGTTTTAGCCAACAAGGTAAGCTCTTGATCTTTCAACCTTTCCATGGTTTATTTTTAGTTTTTATTATCAATTTTTAGGGTTTTAGGTCCATTTTAGGGTCACACCATGCGCTCAAGCATTCTCACAGGTGGGCCTTGCGGGACCTGCAAGAATATAGGATTCTCGTAGGTGGCCTTTAGGGCACATGCGATAATCTCACACTATGCCAAAGGCTCACCTACGAGGGCCGAAACATGGATTTTAAAGTTAAGTTTTGCTCAATAAAAATTATGCAAAAGTTTGAAACAAGTTGTTGACTCTTCTCTCATGGCTCTTGTGCAGGTGTTTGACTATCACAATGCTAGAGTGGAGAGAAAGATAACACGAGGAGGATGATTCCATTGTCGGGAATGACCTGGGTACAGTCGCTGCCCTCCGGGACTGTGGGCTATTGTAATTCTTCAGGATTCCGGGCATGAGAGCCCAACTCAGGTTGTTGGAATACCTGGTCCATATGTGGGACACTGACCAATAGTTATTTCATGTGGGGGTCCACACGCTGACCCTAGATATCGAGGATATCTATTTTCTAACAGGGTTGTCACGACATGGATACCATGCTACTTTGACCGGAGGCAGAGGCGGCAGGCTCCCTATGAGTGAGTATTTTCACCAGTATTGTGTTCCTGAGGCAGAGAGGAGCAAGGTTAAGGTTTCCATTTGGGGGGTCCAAGATTTGACCCTGCAGACTATCTTGTTCATTATCGCATGCATGGATAGGAGTGCGGCTCCACACATGGCTCTCCAGAGCTACTTCCAATTGGCGACTCCACTGGGGATACAACCCATTTTTGGTGGTTTTTTCTTGGAAATTTGCTCTTAACCTACCATTTTTCATTCCCATCAATCTCTGAGTTTTGAGGAGACCCTTACAGACTCCCTGGATCCATAATTTCCCTCATAAGTTTTGTCTTTTTTCCAAAATTTGCTTGATTACAGACCTTCTCGCACTGCACCCTTCTGTAGCCTACGAGAACCACTAAAGTTCACACCCTGTTGTTTAGTTCAGTGTGAACTTCTTGCATTCTACCTGTGTCTAGCCTGCGAGAATCCTTGATTCTCGCACTGTACCACACTTCCAGCCTGCAAACCCACTTGTAAAAATTTCGGATTAAGTCTTTTGTGTCCTCAGATGCCCAGATTGGTTTATGTGTCTAGGAAGAACTTCTCTGGCCAGTGATTGAATGTTTCTTGACTTCAAATCTCGTGAATGATTAGTTTCCGGAAATTGAAATCTCTTCTTGATCATGTTTTCTCAATTTTTACCTCTTGACCTTTTCGCAACGAGGGTATAATCTCCGGTTTTGAAATCTGAGTGCTTGTTTGGTTGGGAGCCTTTGATTGGTTTAAAAGTTGAGATCAATTGTTCTTTTCAATTGCTTATTACTTGGAAAATTGTTACCCATGTGCATTTGAAGAGATTGGTCTTGTCAGTTTGTTATTTTTGTCTTCATTGAAAGACTGGTTTGGGTGTTTGTTGTGTATTTCTTTTTCATTGGTTGCTTGTTTTTTCTTAGTTCCACCCCTGTTGTTTGGTTTCTAATAAAAATTAAAGACATTTTCTTTTTTAAGCAACTTTTTATTCGAAAATATTGGCATTCAAGTATTGAAAGAGAACGAATAGGGAATTTTCATTGTTCATGGTTGTTTGATATTACATTTCAGAGAAGATCATACAACGTAGTTCGTATTGTTCCAGAAAACTCCTCTTTCCCTCCTGTAAATAGGATTCATCGAACAAAAAAATTGTATCATTCATTCTTATTTATGAATTGTTGGGTCAGAGTCTCACAGAACATCGGTTTCGTTTCCGTCTCCTTTTGGGTAACAACAACCTTTAATAATATTGCGCAATTTTAAAATTCAACTAGTAATTTTTTCTAGGGCTCTTTTACACCAACATTAGCTAGGCTAGAGCTTTGGAATATGTAGTGAGGCACACTCTCCAAAGAATAAAATGCACAATAGCATCTTGTGATAAGGAGTGTAAAATTCCATTTGCAGAATTTTGTCCTAGGAAGTCGTTCTCACACAAGGGTCAAACCTGAGGTCACATCGAGATTGACAGAGTTACTCACTATGCTTTGTTGATATCGGTGTAGATATTGCACGTATTACAGGGGTCACTTGAAGGTATACCCACAATTATGAGTGGAAGCCTCTCAAGTTGATTTCGGGCAAGATATCCTGCCCTTGCATGTGGATCGGACTGTCGATTGTTCCCCCATGCACCATTGTTGTTGGTGGTAACCTTAGTAGCCTACCTTTTCAGGGTCTTACACAAGGTGAATGTGAAGGGGTAATTCTTCATGGTACCTGGAATTGACGTTGACAAAACTCACTCAAGCTCCTTGGAGGGTATACCCACGATTATGTGTGGGATCTTGCACCAGGGTGTAAGTTCGTTAAGCAGGTTGTCAACGTAACTTTTCCACCCTAGCCCAGCCCTTTCTTGTCTCGTCATCACGATGTTGGATTTCATCACGAACTAGTGACTTCGGAATTGGAAGGTCTTGTTTTCTTGGTTTTTCTTCCTAGATTTTACTAGCGCATGTTGTTTGTTTACCCAAGTTGGCCACATAATTTCTTTCGTAAGTTTCTAACTCGATCACAATTGACCCTCCACGTTGTTCACGTAGGATGCAAGGCTTACCCCCAGAAGATCTAGAAGGTTCTCAACCCTTTCCTACCAACTCACTGGAGGGCTCTCCTCAACAGAGTGAAGTCCAAGATGTTGCCACTCCACAAGTGGAAAGAACTAACTCTCTAGAACGGTTCTGAATTACCAATTCTCAAGAGGACTTTCGACTTCCTCCCGACTTTGGGAGATGTATTGTGCGAGTGAATTATTCTGGAGATTTAGTTGTTCAGTCTTCTGGATCACCAACCAGACCTTTAATAGGACCTGAGGGTCAAGATCCTTTTTGGACTACTGACATTTTTAGACAGGATCTCTTTGGCTCAGGAGAAGGCATTGATATCACTGTCACACCCGAGTGGCCTAAAACATCTGATCCAGACGCAATACCTTTTACTACTGCCTATTATTTCCTTGGTTCATACGCTCCACCAGTTGACCACATCTTGACTATCCCTCTACAAATGGTCCATTACACAATGGTCCCAGATACTATGATTCCTCACACCGGGATTACTGCGGCTAGACAAGCCCCCATTGACACACTGCTTTCACCCAAATTCACCCCAACACTTCCGCTCGGATATCATGTGTTGAATGCTTCTATTCCTGCTTCTACACAAATCACATCTGAGACTCCTGGTGGTTCCACTCCTTCTAGGCACCATCTTCTCGGTTTCATTCTGACACTTCCTCCACCCCCTTTTAGAGGAACTCCTCCATCCTCTATCGGAGGCACTGATCCTAGTGGCACCATCCCATCTTTCACACCTAATTACCAGATTCCTATTGGTGGACAATTTCACCAAGGAGGTCGAACTCAACCCCCTTTTGCAGGACAAATCCCAATTGGGATGCAACCCCCGCTTGGAGGGAAACCCCCACCGACCCCACCCTATGGAAAAAACATACCTCCATCCTTGGTCTAGTATTGGAATGATATTATACAACATAATCCTCAATCGACTGGGGGGAAACAACCTCAAGCTAACTCCGTCATACCCCCTAGTACAGGCCAACTAGATCCAAGCACATCTAATCCTATTTGGGGCTCGAACACTCAACCCCACGCCCCTGTTCAAGGGTACAATGCTACGAATTACTTGCCTCCACACCAACAACCGAATCTTCCTGGATCTTCGCAGTATATGTAGACTTCTTATGGTCCCACTGGTTTACCGACGAGACTCCCTCCCCAAAGTCACCAGTACCCGCATGTGAATAGACAGTTACCTTTCTTATCCACCCTGGACCTCCCAGATCTGTTGAGGATTTTAAATGGTCCAATCCGTCACTCTCCTCAACGGCCCGCCATACCGGCCAAACTACCATCCGACATCACTAAATTCGATGGTAAACTGAGAGGAGACCTGAACAATCATGTAATGACTTTTCACCTTTGGTGCTCATCCAAATCCTTGATGGATGACTCTATTCGTTTACGCCTTTTTTAGCGAACCCTCACAGGTTCCTCCACGAAGTGGTCTATCGAATTATCACGAGGCTTCTTCACCGAATTCAACACCCTCGCTATGGCTTTCCTCACCCACTACTAGTTACCGATTCGCTACAAAATGGGAACCGATATTTTGAGTTCTTTCAAACAAACCAAAGCCACTCATATCTCTGATCACATTCATGAGTGGCGATGGAGATGATGTCTCATCAAACTCGAACTTCTCGATCAGTTACTGGCAGAATGGTTCACGAAATCATTCATGAACGACATCGCTCGTGACATCACCATGGGTGGAGTTGTCATAGAAGAACAGGTAATCAGTCGTGTCCAATACCTAGACCTTGTTTACTCACAAACGGGTACTCTTTACGACTTACTCCCTGATGCACCTCGTCCTTCTACTTCTACTAATTCAATCGCTCCTGCTGCTTCTCATGCAGCTGACGGTGTGATTGGCACCTTCCATGCCCAACCTCATTCCACCCAAACCTCTAGCAACAACCCCAAATCAATTT
The DNA here is from genome assembly GCA_009831015.1 of Picea engelmannii. Lineage (NCBI taxonomy): Eukaryota > Viridiplantae > Streptophyta > Pinopsida > Pinales > Pinaceae > Picea > Picea engelmannii. The sequence continues at coordinate 1,112,079 of ML777313.1, forward strand.
CTTCTAATGTTCAAAATGCTCCCTCTCCTACCCCTGCCACCGGCAAGACTTCTGAGGTAAACTCTGTTCAATCTACCCCAGCTGGAAAAAATAAATCCAAAAAAGGAAAGGGTAAGACCAAGGAGGATCAAAATAATCCACAAATTGAGAAAACCAAAACACCACCTGTTGATGATAGGGATAAGCGCAAACCCCGATACCCTTGTCTTATTTGTGGTGATGATCTCTACACTAAGGATTTTCCACGAAGAGCCGAGGTTACTAAGTTCCTTCAAGGGACCATGAAACCCCCCACTATGGCCGTATTTTCACAACCCTTCCCTTCTCAACAACAGGCCCAATTGGTCATTCATGACCAACCTTCCCCCTCCAATACATCTTATGTCTTAATGTGTACAGGTGATTCAAAGAAGAATGAGATCACACTTGCCACTCGAGCCAAAGATTATCCTTCCTCTAAAGAGAAGGTTGATGCAATACCTCCTTCGTTGGTCCAACCATCTCCCACGACTCCACCTACCAATGGTCCTCATCATCTCGAATGATCGAGCCTAGATACAGTTCTTCGCCCTCCCCCAAAGGGTGTTGTTCAAAAATCGGCTTTCAATCCCCATGCATGTGCTGCCCAGAACTACAGTATTGTCGAAGATCTGGCCCAAGCACCGTACACAATGTCAGCCCTCGAAGTCCTTAAGAGTTGTCCTATACAATGGAAGGCACTGTTGAAATCTATTGGCGGAATCGACCCCACGGATACGAATTTAATAATTTTTGACTTGGAAGATCACATTCCAAGGTTACCCCCTCAACTTGAATTCCAAATACAAGTTATTGTCTCTGACAAAAACATTTGTAGAATGGTTATTGATGAGGGTGCCTCAACTTGTGTCATGTCTATTACTTGCTGGAAATACATCGACTCTTCTCCTTTGACTGAATCCCACAACACACTCAAAGCCTTCAATGGCTCTGGTTTTAAGCCTTACTGTGTTCTCCCTTCGTTGCCTATTACATTAGAAGGAGAAACGGTCCAAGTTGAAGTGGAGGTCTTTGATGCTCCTCTCGATTACAACCTTCTACTTGGTTGTAGCTGGATTAATTCCATGTGTGCGATTGTGTCGTCTCTTTTCCATGTTGTGCGTTTCCCACATCATGGAAAATTGGTTACCATCAACCAATTGGCCTTATTTCACTCTGATACATGTACCGACAACGTGTCATTCATTGCAACCCCCCCAGATACGAGAATGTCGGTGTGGGTCTTCTTAAAGAATCCTCGTTAATGGGTACTTTCCCCATCCCACCACCCGATGTTCCACATCTATTTGTCGCCTTGATCAACATGATCTCCACCTCTGTTCACGGAACCCCTGCATCTTACGACCCATGGATGGTACCCAACCCCGACGATCATCTTTGCTATGGCGATGAAATGCCTTTGAGTTCGGTCGAATCCGCTTATCAATCCATTCAATCGACAACCCCTTCTACCCCCTCTCTTGGTGATTTATCTCCAGATCCATTCCACGTCATTTTTCCCATGGACGAGATGATTATGTCTGTTATGTCCATGGAAGACACCCCTTGGGACGATGGACATCATCGTTCCATCCTCTTCCTAGAACAACACACCATCGAGGGTTACCAATGGATCTCGACCCTGTTGACCGTTGTCATCATTTCTACCATTCCCGAGTCTATGAATGATCTGTTCTACGAAGGGAACTTAAGTAATATCTCACCCACCATCCCCCTCGACATATCCATAAAACCTGGAATTGTCAAAAATGTGCATATCGGAGCTTCATGTTCCCATGAATAAGTTTCCACCTACAAGTCACTTTTCCAAGAATTTCATGACGTTTTCGCCTAGAGCTATGAAGAAATGTCGGGTATTGAACCAGACATTGTGATACATGAGATTAAGACATACCCAGATGCTAAACCTGTCCGGTAACRACTTCGTCTGGTCCACCCATGTAAAGCGGTCGCTATCAAGCTTGAAGTTGAGAAACTTCTCAAAGCTGGATTTATTTACCCTGTGGCTCTAACTGACTGGSTTTCCAATACTRTCCCGATCGACAAGAAACAAGGCATAATCCACGTGTGCATTGATTATAGGGACATTAACAAAGCTTGTCCTAAAGACAACTTTCCTGCCCCCTTAGTTGACCAGATCGTCGACGATTGTGCCGGAAGTGAAATCTTCTCTTKTATGGATGGTTTCTCCAGATATAATCAAATCAATATCGTTCCCACRGACCAACACAAGACTGCTTTTATTTGTCCTTGGGACACTTTCACCTATCAGAAACTTCCATTCGTTTTAAAGAATGTTGATGCAACTTTTTAGCGTGCTATGTCTTACGCCTTCCATGATATAAAGCACATTGTGCAACCATATCTCGATGCCTTACCCGCTCATTCCATGTGCCGTGTAGATCATCCAATACACCTCCGCGCCATTTTCCAACCATGTGGATTTATTGGAATTCACATGGTTGGCATCCAATACACTTCTAGGATTTATTGTTTCACGTCAAGGGATCAGGGTAGATCCTTTGAAGGTCGAGGCAATTCTCAATCTCCCTCCTCCTTCTTCACTTCACCAGTTACAAAGTTTGCAAGGGAAGGCAAACTTTCTCCGTCGTTTCATCCCAAACTATGCTGAGCTAACTCTTGGATTTACGCGACTGCTCAAGAAAGGTTCTGAGTTCATATGGGATACCACTGCCAACAAAGATTTTGAAGCTTTGAAACTGTCTTTGACACGTACCCCACTACTCTCCCCACCTGATTACAGTCGAGATTATTTCCTTTACCTCACAACCTCGGACCATACCATCGCTATGGTTTTCTTCCAGGAGGATGATTCTCATGACGAACATATCATTTATTACTTGAGTCGGAGTCTCACAACTATTGAAACCAAGTTTTACATGTTGAAAAAATGGCCTTGGCAGCTGTCCAAGTTGTTCAACGTTTCCGGCACTATATCCTCTCTCGCAAAACTACGTTAATTTCTAACTGCAACCTTATGCAACACATTCTTACACGCCAATTTATAGGGGGAAAATACTCCAACTGGATCATAATACTCAAGGAGTTTGACTTAGAATTTGAACGCGCTAAGTCCAAGAAATCCTTGGTGTTTGTCGAGTTGATATGCGACCTTCCCTGCTCTGAGACGAAAAATGTAGAAGCCGATTCATTACCCGATGAATCCCTTTTCCTGATTAGTTCCGATGACCTTTGGTATGGAGATATCATCATATATCTCCAGACCCAGACTTTTCGGCCCAATTTGTCTAGCACTGACCGCCGTCGAATACGCTACCAAGCCCGTCAGTATATTATCCTTGGTGATACTCTTTATCGTCATGGGATTGATTCTGTTTTTCGACGCTGCCTCACATTTGATGAAGCCGAGAAAGCCCTAAATGACTGCCATTATGGAGCCTGTGGTGGTCACATGTCTGGGTATGCTACTGCCTAGAATATCTTACGAGCAGGGCATTTTTGGCCTTCTTTATTGAACGATTGTATAATTGTTGTCCAAAAATACCACGCTTGCCAAACCTACAACAACAAAATACGATCACACTCTGATCCTCTACACCCTGTGGTCTCCATTGGTCCTTTTGCGAAATGGGGTATCGATTTCATGACATGTCACCCTCACTTGGCTGGGGGGCATAGATACATTATTGTAGCCGTAGATTATTTTACGAAATGGGTCGAGGTGACACCAACATTAGACAATACCGGAAGGACTGCAACATTATTCATATTCAACTACATCATTGCTCGTTTTGGTGTTCCTCGGGCTATCGTTACTGATCACGGTAGCCACTTTAGAAACTTCATGATGTCTAAACTCACTGAAAAGTTGGGTCTTCACCATGAAAACTCAACACCCTATTACCCACAAGCCAACGGCCAAGTTGAAGAAATAAACAAGGTCCTCATTACCATGCTTCGACGAATGATAGGGATTCACAAAACGAGTTGGCACACGATGTTGTTTTCAACATTGTGGGCTTACCGAGAATCCGTTAAGTCTGCTCCCTGGTTTACACCATTCCAATTAGTTTATGGTCTAGAAGCCATCTTTCCGATTGAATGTGAGATAACCTCCCTAAAACTAGCCGTCAAACTTCTCCCAAACACTTCTACTGAAGAAGAAAGTCTGTTGTATCTCATGCAATTAGACGAAACTCATCGCGATGCCACCTAGAAGAAACGCGTCAAAGCCCAATACGACAAACATGTCAGGCCACGCGTTTTCTCCGAAGGTGATCTGGTTCTCCTTTACGAACAAGATCGGGATATGCTAGGAGCCAAAAAATTTGAAGCTATGTGGCGAGGCCCTTATATCGTCAGACAATTTTTGGAGAAAGGAGCTTACAAGTTGGTGGACTACGATGGTATCCCTTTGAGTGAACCCAGAAATGGGTTGTACTTAAAGAAGTACTATGCCTAAGATCACCTGTGCATGAGTGCTTGTATTTTATTGTATCATACTTTTTGTGTGTTACTGTAGTATGCTTTTTCATTATTTGGTCTCTGCCCTCGACTGCTTATGTTACATTGTGCTTGGTTTCCAGATGTTGGAGTCTTCGCTACCCCACATTGGCTTCGTCGATGGCACTAGTCGTAGTACTCAAAACCTTGCTTCTGTTGCATGGGCAATTTACGCACCTACAAATGAACTTATCAGTCTGTGAGGTGTGTGCCTTAGTCATGCGACCAATAATATTGCAGAATATAGTGACGTCATCGAATTGTTGATTGATGCTATTTCACTTGGTATCCGCCACCTGGTTATATGACTCGATTTGCAGCTAGTAGTACTACAGCTAAGGAATGTCTATTCTATTCGAAGTCCTACTTTGTTACGGGTATATTTACGAATTCGCCTCTTGGAACGTTATTTTGATTATATTGAGTATGAACACATTCCTAGATGTCTAAATACATTGACTCACGCATTAGCCAACTATGTGTTAGACAGACATTTGGGCCATTTATAAACCAATCACACATCACATGTATCACACAACACAAAATAAGTTAGTAGAAGTCGTATATATGTATATAACAATCAAAAGTTTTTACAAAAAGTTTATGTCCAAGGACCAAAATCTCAAAAAATGAAGCCCATAGCTTCTGCAAAATAGCGTCACGGATGATGCTCACGATAACACACAACTGCTCGGGCTACCCTACAAAGTAGTTGACTGATAGACTCGGAGATGCCCACAGTATGGCGCTAGTAACATCTAGGGATCTCCCCAGTGGAGTTCCAATTTTGTTATCGGACAAATCGGTAGGTGAGGACAATAACAGATCTCCCTAGATCCACCTAGATCTAGAACAAAACAGGACAGGACATGACTCTTTCCCTAAGTTGTGGTCATTGAATCTACTAATAAGAAGGAATGAGTGACATACCTTTATATCGCTTCCTTAGGTCTCTGTTGTTCCCGCTTCACTCCGGTGCTCTTGTGAAGTCAGGTCCAAGACAACACAAACCAACCAAAGTGAATATAGCAAAGTATATTCAATGTTAACCTATGCATATGATCAAGGAGTTATGCTATAAAATAAGAGTGGTTTTATGGGAAAAGGACATGTCGTTGTATTATATTAAATGAAAGTAGAAGATACAACCTGATTGCCTTGATGTCGCAAACTTCCTTTCAGTGACCCTTGGTTCCAACACACACACTTTCTCTGCACTTGCATGAAGAAGATCCAATACCTTTTGATAGACCAAATAGAGTCTTCAAGCTTCTGTCCAAGCAGGGTTCTTCACACAATTCTTTCACCAATTCTTCATTCAATCTTGCTTAACCTTTTCCATGAGAAACCTTTCAATATATAGGAGAAGAAGGGATGGTTACATGGATGAGGATGATCCCACAAAATTTGAGAAGTCAGTAGGATGCCAACCATGTGAATGCCAACTCATTTTCTATAAGATCCCCTTCTATAACCTTCATGACCTCTTCTCCTTTCCAAGCTTAAAAATAGGTTCACACCCTATCTATGGAGCAGACTGCGAACAATTTGCACTCTAAGTGTGGGTGGCCTGCGAGAATGAGGGATTTTCGCACCCTGTAACATAGGCAGCATGCGAACTCATCTTAAAAATGTGTTTTTGGAAGAAGACATCAGCCACTTTTCTCAGGCAAGAAGTCCTTGTGGGAGCCTGAATACAACACTGTAGAGACATAACCAGGGTGACCAAAATAATGTGTAACAGGCACACATGTCCATTGAGGCCACCATAATCATTTGTTTACTATCCTTGTCATTTGATTCCATTGCTATCTGTTCTTCAGATGCGTTTACTGGAAAAATAATGTCAATTGAAAATATAGGGGGAGTGATAATGTGACAGGTAGATCAACGTTGGCTTTTATGTGATGGCTAACAGTTATAAGAAAAAGTAACTGCTCATGATGTGGGGACAAGTGTAGGTGGTGAGGTAAACAAGGTAACTGATGTGGAAGGTGTGACAAGATGGAGGGTGAAGGGGGTACATGACATGGATGACAAGTGTTTCTCTAATGTCCCTTTACGTTTCTCTATTTTGTGGGGGCACGAGGGGGTGGTTTGAAGTAACCCTCTTTTCGTCCCACAATGCACCTGGTGATGCCACGTACCCCCGAGAGAAAACCATGGTTTAAATTGGGGGACCGCCCTTCGAAATTAAACCCCTTGCAACTTCACCCCCCGCAATCGCTATCAGTCGTTGATATCCACGATCCATTGCAAAGTAAGATAAGCACCCAAATTTAAGCTGAGGTCACAACTCTTGGTCATATGTAGAGAAGATAGAGTGAATTTCATGCAATTCATGTATGTAGATCTGAGCGGGGGACACATGTTAGACGATCCTTATATTCGGCTATTTCGTAATCAGGGGGCAGGCAAGTAGTGCTGAGTAAATAAATCCCGAAGACCCTAAGCCCATCTAGACCGTTGATCGAAGTGGACACGTGGCAGGAGATCTTGCACTTCGACGGATAACCACTTTGGAAGAAAGATGGATGTGTGAAGAGAGAACTCCCGAAGCTCGAAGTTCCGAAGTAAATCTTCATCGTTGAAATCAAGAGGACACGTGGTAGGAGATCATGTACTTCAGAGACTTGGCACTTCAGAGATTTGCACCTCGGAACGCCCGAATCCTAGATTTCCGAAGTAAATTGCATCCATCCAATATCAAAGGACACACAACATTAGATATTCCACTTCAAGAACTTAGTGCTCCGTAGAGTTTGTGCTGCCTTTTTTGTTTACTTATCCCCTTCCCTGCTATATTTGGTCCTTTTCTTAGTTTATCCAGCTTCCGAACTGATTTATCGTTCCACTAGATTCTGAAATTTGATCCACCAAGTTTTCTTGCAACTTTTCATGGCGCCATAATCCTTAAGGAAACAAGATTAGCCTACCTATAACAAGAGAGGTCTGTAAGTTTTTCAAATAGATAAAACTTGCTAATTGCGAAAGGTGAATATGAATTTGAAATCAAATTGCTTTTATTTAAACAAGATTCATTGATCTTCGTATAACCTTATTGACGAAGAATTTATTAACGTTAATGGAGATGTCTACCTGGCGATCCACAATCCTCGTTTGAATCATTATCCTTAATTAGTCATAAACACCATCAATATTTTGACGGTTCACATTCGGGAGTTTTAGATGTGACAGAGTGGGAAACTCCTGAATCCCGATTCCACAGAAAGATTAATCTCTAGATAATCTCTTTTAAAACCTTAATTAATCATGTTTAAATGGTGTGTTAACTTCAAGTGTTTTGGGAGTTCGGGCTTCGGGGACTTTAATGCATCTCAAGAGGGACTTCTCGAAACCCGAAACTACGAAGCAATTAATTATCTAGTAATTGATCTTAAGTCTTAATTAATTGCACTTAATTTTAAGTATTTCGGAAGTTCAGACTTCAGAAATTTTAGAATACGATACAGGGGAAAAGTCTGAAATCTAAATTGTGGAGTCATTAATCATCTCTTGATCATGATTAACTTAATTATTTAACATTCAATACTTCGACATTTTGATATTTCGGTGATTCGTGAATTCATTCTTTGTTAAAGTCCCAAAGGATCATCTCCCGTAGTGGCGTGTTATAGATGACGTCATTCTGTATGACGTGTCTAGGAAAGAGATGCCATGTGTTACTTGGAATCGTGTGAATCCTCCAATGAAAATGTCAAAAATGGGTGCCACGTGTCAACTCAAGAAAGAATCAAAAGGTACACGTGTATTACAACTTGTGCCTTTAAAAGGTTTAGGAAAAGTCGGGTTTCAGAGTTTTATTGTTTAGAAATATTGAAACATCCGAAGCACGAAGCTCCGAACCGACCGTTAGAGATTTACCTCTTTAAAATTCAGGCGGCTCCAGAACTCCGGAGGTATTAGGATCTTCGATCAAAAGGGAAAACTCATAAACGACGGATATCGTGCACGCCTTATTATTAACTAACCAACAATGAATTTGATTTAAAATTAAAAGGTTATTTTCTAAGTTTCTACTTTCTTTGGGTGAAATTTTATTTTTCATGAGGTGAAAATATAAAGCTCAAAAGTCAGAATTGTATGTGTTCCAACATAGGCTCCATCTGGGGATCACGTCCCCTGTGAGACGCGAAATAATAGTAGACCGAGTGCCTTTATTGGGCAAATGGAGTCATTATTACATTTTTGGAAAATATTTTTAGAAGTTAATCATACAGAGAAAAAAGGAACTTCAACCGAATCTCAGAAAACCTTCAAAACACACCTACTTATTGATCTCAAGTTAGGTTATTTAAAATTTCACTTTACTAAAACTAAGTTTGGATCTGTTTAATATAATCAAAACAAATTTAACCGAAATATCGGACTTCGACCAACTTCGTTCACATCAAGGTTAAGTAGATGTAATAATTTATTTAGGGAATCCCTCGTTGGTTCAAAATGTAAATATTACCGGAAAGAGAACTAGATGTCAGAGTATGTTATATAGATATGTATGACATCCGTACATATATCATAGATATTTCTTCACTGCCAGCGAGCTTGTTCAGTACCCTGATGAAGTTATCTACTTCTCCCATTGAATTTACTTTCACCACTTCAATTAGCACTTTTGCATTTTGCTGAGATGAGGGAAATCATTACATGAATTTCCTTTCATCATCTCTTTGGACAAGATGAGGGAAATCAAATTATGAATTTCCTTTCACCATCTGTCTTATATTTTAATATTTTGAAGTGGGGTAAATCAATCTATATGTATCATACAAAAGGATGATATCTGCTTAAAATTTAAAAAGAAGGTCTGTCACAATTTTTTAAGTATACTCTGAAACTAGTTTTCTCCCAGCCTTCAATACATCTTCGCCTATAGGGAAGATTTTATAGGGATTTTGATTTTTCAGGGATCGACCTTGAGAGAATTAGTCAGTTTAAAATCCGATAGAAGAACTAAAGTCGTCAGGATTAGGCTAGACATACTTTCTTTCAATTAAAATCAAAGGAACATAAAGATTTTTGCCTAATCTCGTTTTGAAGAAATGTTTTTAAGTTTTTAGAGTCAAGGTGAATTTCCTTCGTTATATGAAGACTAAGGAAAGGTAACGAAAATAAGGAGTGAATAAAAGTTCGGGGTAGGGAAAAAAACCAGAACAAGGACTCAGAGGGCATGACGCAAAATAATTCCACTCCCACACAAGTTTGTTTATTGATTCTCGAACTTCCTTTCAAGGCTTTTTTATTTTTATTTCATTTTTTATTTCAGAGAAGGCTTTATAATTTCTCAGTATGACATTCTAAGCTGTATTTTTATACTTATCTGATCCTTGATCAGGTGACAATATTATCATGAGTGAAACCCCCTTTACGTTTGATAAGATTTCCTTAAAATTTTAGGTTGAACTAGCGGGGTAGGAGTTCATACCTTATATTTCCTTTGTATTTTCAATCAATAGATCATTAATTTATCACTTGTTTTGAGAGAAAGCGAATGTTTTTAAAATTGAGTGTCGGATTCCGATGCATCCTTATCTTTCGTTTTAACAGTAAGTATTATGCACGGGAACAGAATGTGAAATGTAAGAAAATTCTGCAGAATAGAGATGGTATGTGATGCAAATGCTTTTATATTCTCTTTGATGATGTCAAGTAAACATGTGTTATTTACAACAAATGATAAAATGACTTGGATAATTTACAAAATAAAGGTAAAATTGCAAATTGAAACAGAAAACAAACGTCAATACAAACCTATATATGTAATGGGAATCTGAAATATGACTACTGCATAAAATGTTTTAAGTAATTCCCGTTGATAGGAGCCTCAACAATTTCTCCATCGAGGTTTTCCAGTGAGAAGGAATTTTTCCCCTCAACAACTGCAATTCTGAATGGTCCAAACCAGAGATGATCGAACTTGCCATGTTTCCCTGCATCTTATTTTCTAGTGTCCCACTTTAAGACTAGATCGTCAGGAAGAAACTCCCTATCTTTAGCCTTTTTATCGAAAAGGGCCTTCATATTATCTTGGTACTTTTGAATTTTGTCATCTACTTCCATTCTGTTCTGCTGAAATTCGATTATTTGATTTATCCTTCTTGTAACGTTGTTTGGCTCTTCATTTGCATCTTGCCAGAGTTTCATCAAAGGAAGAGCAAGATTGATAGGAAGGACAACGTCAGTACCATAAAACAATTGAAAAGGAGACATACCTATTGGTTTCTTGGTACCAATTCGGTTCACCCATAGGGCGTATTCCAGGTGGGTGTGCCAAGCTTTTTTATTTTTTGTCAACACTTTTTTTATTATAGTCATCATGATCTTGTTAGACGATTCATCCAACCCATTTCCCCGAGGATAATAGGTCGTAGAATGTCCTAACACAATGTTGTATTTATGGCAGAAATTGATCATTTCCATAGACTTAAAAGCTTGAGCATTGTCAGTGACTATTTTCCGAGGACAACCAAATCTCGATAGGATCTTTTCTTCCAAGAAGTTTATTACTACTGAATCCATAACATTCCGACTTGGAATGGCTTCTACCCATTTAGTGAAGTAATCAGTAGCGGTTAGAATCCATCTATGTTGAGCACTTTATTGTGGATGTATTTTTACGATGAAGTCTAGGCCCCATTGTTGAAAAGGGGCTTCGTCTTTTACCAGGATTAAAGGTAGGGCAAAGAGCTTATGATTGCCAATGAACAGTTAGCACAAATTACAGGCTCTGAATCTCGTGTTCACATTGGTAAATAAATTTGGCCAATAATATCCAACCCTTAAAATCTTGTAGGTTGTTTATCTCCAGGCATGGTGTCCTTCGCACACTCCTTCATGGAATTCATTGATGATGCCTTATGTTTCAGATTCTGTTAAGCAACATAACAAGAAACCTAGAGGGTATTTCTAGTATAGTTGGCCATCAATAATACAATATTTAATTGTGTGTAGCTTCAAATTCCTTTCTTTAGACAGAGTCATGTCATTCGGGCACTGAAGGGTAAGGAGGTATGTAAAAATATCGTGATACTAGGTAAAGGCGGAAAAATTATCTTCAATTCTAATAGTAGGCGCCTTATCGTCAATTTCCTCTATATCCAGGAGAGATTCATGTGATTCAAGGTTATTTATCCCGAGCACCCTAAAATTTGATTCGGCTAACAACTTCGCCATGCCTTGACCTTTAACTAGCTTGGTCAGTTTCACTTATAGATCACAATCTTGAATTTTAGCCAACCATTGGCCTCTTCTTCCATCACTGTCTGGCTGGACCAATATGTCTTTGATAGCATTTGTTGGCACGTAAGCGATTATTTTGGAATGCAATACACATGTTCTGAAGGCCTTGAGATCCTTCACCATTGCGTATGCTTTCTTCTCAAGTATATCGTATATTAATTCTCCTTCCCCGAGGCTTTTGCTGAAGAAGGATATTGGTTGCTTGAATCCTTCATCGTTCTTTTGCAGGAGTACTGTTGCAACAATATGTTCAGAAGTGAATGAGAATATTAAGAATTCCTTTGTATAGTCCAGACTTGTTAGCACTGGTGCTTCCCCTATAGATTTTTTTACACGCTTGAAAGATTCTTTAGCTTCTGCGGTCCATTTCACTTTGTTTTCCTTCTTCAACATATCTGTAATCATTTTGATTATTTCAACAAAGTTGGCAATAAATCTTCTCAAAAAGTTGATCTTTCCTAAAAAATATTGAATTTATTTCCTGTTCCTAGAGATAGTAATCATGTATATAGCTTCAAATCGCTTAGGGTCGACCTCCATTCCTTATTTTGACACTATATTACCTAAGAGCTTTCCTTCTTGCATAACAACATGTGATTTCTTGGGATTAAGAGACAAACCATACTTTCTGCATTTTTTGAAGATCTGCCTGAGGTGTAGCAAATGTTTTGCATCAAAGTTAGAAAAAACCGTCAAATCATCAAGATAAATAACAACAAATTTGTCTCTCACACCAACGAACGTGATGTCCATCACTCTGTGGAAGTTATCTCCTGCATTCATCAAACCAAATGGCATTTTATCGTACATAAAGGTTCCCCATGGAGTGGTAAACACAGTCTTTTCTCTGTCATCTTCATGAACAACGATTTGATTATAACTCGAAAAGCCATCAATCATGGAAATCTTGTTGGCCCCTACTACCTTCTCTAGAACATGATCCATTTTGGGGAGCAGATAGTTGTCTTTAAGGGACGACCGATTTAAGTTTATGAAATCAACACATAGCCTTATTTCACCATTTTTCTTTCTGACGGGAACCAAATTCACTACCCATTCAGAGTGCCTGAGTAGAACGATTATTTTTGCATCGAGAAGTTTCTTAACTTACACTTCTATCATTGGCAGGAGAATCGGGTTTATCTGTCTGACTTTCTATCTGAAAGGTTTAATACCATGTTTTAAAGGAATCTTATGTTCAATAATAGAGGTATCGTAAGTTTTCAGATCATCATAAGACCATGAAAAAACATCTTTGTAGTGCCTAAGAAACTCAACATACTTACTTTTCATTTGGGTTGGAAGGTATTTTGATATCTTGACCATTTTTGGATCTTCGTTAGTTCCTACATTACAGTCTTCAACTTCTTTGGGTTGGGGACATAAGGTAGACTTTAAAGGTATGTCATCCTGGTCAAACAACCTTTCTAAGGGGATCAAGCCTCTCAGAATCTGATTATTCTTAAGAAAGAGAATGCGGTGGTTTGCAATCTTGTCTTGGAATTTTTCTGTTTTCTCTCCTTCTTGCATAACCCAAGCATGATCATTTTGGTTATCCTAATCTATGTGATTTTCAGAAAACTCATCAACCATATACAAAAATTGTCTGATTTGTTCATTGTCTTCAAACAGTTATCATTGCTGAAGATTGATTTGGATCGAAGGTCGATGTGATACTTCAGTTTCAAGACAGTAGGGGGTATGAAGGTCGCAATAGCCTTGGCCAAGGAGTCATCTTGTTGATTCTCCATCCTGGGAATAGAGTGAATATTAAAGGATGAGAAGAAGTTCTCTATAAGATCCCAGGCACAATTCATGTATGAACTCAACCTTGGGTTCTTATCTTGATACTGTGGTTTCACTTGTTTTACAATAAGCTCTACATCACCAGAAACTATCAAATGTTCATTTTTTAACTTCCTTGCAACTTCTAATCCTAAAACCAGAGCTTCATATTCGCAGACATTATTCGTATAATCGATATCCCATTGTAATATTTAAGAGAAGGGAATAACATACTCATCACTTGGTTCCACGAATAAAACTCCAGCCCCTGCTCCTTTGCAAGAGGAGGCACCATCAAAGAACATTTTCCACATTCCTTCTCTAACATTTACATTTTTCTTTGTTATTTCTATTTTTTTATTTTCTTCTTCTGTACATTCTTAAAAATAATCATCTATAGATAATATACAATTTCCTAAGTCCTGATCAACAACATAGACTGGGTAATTTTTGGGGTTTTTAGTGTCACTTACAGTATACACCAGTCTAGTTTCTTTGTACAGTCACGTGAATTGCCCACCAAAAATTGGGATTGTATCATAAGTCATGTCCATCTGAACTGATCCTCCTAATTTGGCGCCCCAAGGCCTATATAGAAGCATGTCGTACTTGGCAGGGACATCAGTAATGACCACATCCATAACGATACTTTTCACAGGGATCTGAGCAAGATTTACTACCAAATATTTAATCATTCCTAGACACTTAACCTTTCTAGAATCAAATGAGTACAATTCTTGATAAGGTATGGTAATTTCGAGGCCCAACTTTTCCATGATAATTTTAGGCATTAAATTATGAGAGGCCCCAAAATCTAACATACAATTGTGGAGTAAATGGTCATGCACAGTTAGTGTAATATAGAATGGAGAAATATGATCCTTATTGTTTTCAATGTGTGAACCGAACATGATCGTAGGTCTTTCATCCTGCAGATTAATACTGTCTTCTTGACATTCAACATCAGAAAAAATTATCGCTTTAGCAATTCGCTTTTTATAAATCGGGTTTTTTGCAAGTTCAAACAGAGGCATTGGGATTTTAATTCTATTAAGTTCATTTTCCAAACTGAAACCTCCAATTGTTTTTTGAATTTCTCTGGTTGGAAATTCTGCTTTTGTATTTTTTGGCTTCTTAGTTTTCATTGTTCTTGTTTCAACTGGCTTTGTTCAGGTAGCTTGTGTTTTAGTTGGTGATTTAGTAACTGCTGCCTCATTCGTTTTACTTAGTGATAAAATATTTTTTGGTGGAACGTTCGTAGAATTTTTCTCTCTTAGCCTTAAATCATACTTTTGTTGGAGTTCAGACATTATTGAGTCAGTGAGACGTTGATACGTAGAGTCTCCTAGATTATTGATGTTTTGCTCATTATTAAACAAGGATTCTAGGTCTAAATATTTCTCATAATCCTGCTTGGTTAAATGCGGCTCAAGATCATCATCGATAAGGTTGTTTAGATGTTATTATAACTCCTCATAATCTTGCATTTCATCCCTTTGCATGAAATTTTCAGTTTTAAACGGAGATTGGATCTTTTGATCTTCATTTTTTACTTGTCTTTGTTGTATCTGTGGGTTAGGGTTTCTCTTGAATTTATTTCTAACATATGGATTAAGTTTGGCTTGATCTAATTCCATTCTGGAGATTTTGTTTGATAAATGTTTAATTATCTTGGCCATCTCATCCATTTTTTCTTCTGCAGACTTCCCAGATCCAGAGGGTCTTGCCTGTTCTTTGAAATGCCTAGGTTCTATGGTTCCCATCTCAACCTTAGTTTTTAATTTATCTAATGCCATCATATTGGATTCGATTTCTATAGCATCGTCTTGCATTCCTGATAAAGTGGTAGACCTCCTTTCTCTTAGAAGTAGAGAGAAGTCAGAATTGAACTCCCCTGCAAAAGTTACTTTTGTAGCAGGTTGAGAAGGTTTGACTTCGACTGGTATTTTGTTATACAGTTTATTGAACCTCTAGATAAATTCTAGGACTGATTCATAAGTCTTTTTTCTTAAAGTTCTGAATTCGGTTAAATAATAGAGATGGTCCTTTTTTTCGCCCCACTGTCTTAGGAAGGCATTTTCTAATTCGTCATATGATCTTATGGAACCTACTGGGAGTCCTCTGAACCAGGTCCTCACTTGTCCTTCAAAGGTTTTTACTAATAGCCTTGAGTAAATGTCCTTGTGTTCGATGCCAAGGATATCAACAAACTGATAAAAAAATGCTATGTGTTCTGTAGCGGTTAGATCTCCCTCTCCCATGAATTTGGGGAGGTTCTTCATGTAATTTTTGGGAAAATAATGAAGGACAATAGGGAGAACCAAGGGAGTGTATCTAGAAACTACCTTGGAAAATATTCTAGGGGGTTGATCTTTTCCACCAGCTCCTACACCTCTGGCACCACTGACACCAACACCTCCAACACCAACCATTGGAAATCTAGGAGACATACTTCGGGGGATAAAAAGGGGATTTTCAAAAACTTCAAGGGACTGAGCTTTTGACCTTTCGACTACTTCGGGATGTGGTGAAGGAAGTTCGGGAAAAATACTGCTAGGAGATGAAAGATCTATATGAGGGAGAAAAGGGAAACTTGAGCTGGGTTCCTCATGTTTACCGGATGTATATATATTGGAGGCGATAGGAGATGAATGAGGGTATAAAAATTACTCTTTAGAGTATCAGGAAACAACAACCTTTACCTTGGGAAAGGAGAGAATTGGCAGATCATTAATGAGAATGGGGATTGAAAGGGATCCTTTGTTCTCACTAGTAATAGTATCTGGAAAGTCAATCTCAACTTTTATCTTGGGAACAATTACCTCTGGATTTTTCGAGTTTAGCATCAGGTTTACTAGTTGATGCCTCTGCAGAATGAATTTGTTTAAAACTTTATTTAGGGGTTAGTTCTTCAGTATGAACCTTAGGATTAACTTGTGTAACACTGGCTTGATATACTTTACCTGTTAATACAACAGTCTGTTTGAGATATCCCTTTGGTTTCAACAACTTTTCAGGATCTGACACTGGTGTGGTCTGCTTATCGTTTGGATTTTTCCTGGTATTCTTTCGACCAAATGCAAGTTTTTTCTACGGTGGAGTTTCCAAGTGAAAAATAAAATAAGGCCTACTTATGTATTCGATCTTTGTTCACCATCAAAGATCAAAATTTACTTTGTCGTTTTCCCAGGGAAAATGATTTCGTTTCTTCGTCCCGAGCAACGACGCCAAAAATATGTTGTTCTTGAGATTAATCCTAAGGCTTAAAGAGTAATGTCAGGCATCATGACTGTTTAAAGAAAATGTTTTAAATGAGTGCTTTTCCTACCTTTAGTTCTATAATAAATCATCTTTCAATGAAATTAATAATAGGACAATACATAGGTTGTATTTCTTTGTCTCAGTCACAATTATAATATCAAATGATGTGAAAGAAAGTTATAAAATTGTTAAACAAAGTTAGGCATCAATTGCAGATGAGTCTCACCTTGTTTGCAGTGGAAGAAGAGTAGAGAAGGCACCCTTGAACATGATATGAAATGCAGTAATTCACAGAGAAAGCAGGTCTTTATTTACTTAGAGTAAATACAGAGGAAAAATTGCTTACCTAATGAATTACTGGTATAATATGATCACAATAGTTGTAATACTAAATTGCAATAAATCACTTTTCAAGGAATTACATAAAGAAATTCGGAGAAATGAAAATACAGAGGAAACACATAACTCAAACTGAACGAAAATTAGAATCTCTGTATTAATACTCAAAAAAGAGTTTCTCTATTACATTTGGCAAGAAGCAGCCTCGAATAGATCTGAAATCTATCTATTTATACACAAATTATCACAACTCAAAACTGTTGGACTTCATACAATATCTCCTAAAAATAGAATGTAATTCGAATGAAACGACAGTAGGCAGATATTCTTTGAGTTGGTGCTTTCATATGTCTCTTCATCTGCTCGCAGGCGCACTCGTTTTCCTTTGTTTTTTGAATTGGGCACACATGTCCATTTAGGCCACCATAATCATTTGTTTATTGTCCTCGTCATCTGATTCCATTACTATCTATTCTTCAAATGCATTTACTGGAAAAATAATATCAGTTGAAAATATGGGGGGAGTGATAATGTGATAGATAGCTCAACATTGGCTTGCTATGTGATGGCTAACAGTTACGAGAAAGAGTAATTGATCACGAATAGGATGATATGGGGACAAGTGTAGATGGTGAGGTAAACGGGGTAACTGACGTGGAAGGTGTGACAGGCTGGAGGGTGAACGAGGTACATGATGTGGATGGCAGGTGTTGCTCCAGCATCCCTTTACATTTCTGTATTTTGCGGGGGCACGAGGGGGTGATTTGAAGTAACTCGCTTTTCTTCCCGTAATGCACCTAGTGATGCCAAGTACCCCCGAGAGAAAACCGTGGTTTAAATTGTGGGACCTCCCTTTGAAATTAAACCACGCGCAACTTCGCCCCCCGCAATCGCTCTCAGCCGTTGATCTCCACGATCCATTAAAATATGATTTTCGATCTTCGCAAAGTGAGATAAGCGCCCAAAGTTAAGTCGAGGTCACAACTCTTGGTCATATGTAGAGAAGATAGAGCGAATTTCATGCAATTCCTGTCCTTCGATCTGAGCGGGGGACACATGTTAAGCGATCCCCGTATTCAGCTATTTCATACTCCGAGGGGGAGGCAAGTAGTGCTGAGTAAAGAACTCCCGAAGACTCGAAGCCCATATGGACCGTTTATTGAAGTGGACACGTGGCAAGAGATCCTGCACTTCGATGGATAACCACTTCGGAAGAAAGATAGATGTGTGAAGCGAGAACTCCTGAAGCTCGGAGTTCCGAAGTAAATCTTCGTCATTGAAATCAAGAGGACACGCGACAGGAGATTCTATACTTCAGATATTTACACCTCGGAATGCCTGAAGCCTAGAGTTCCAAAGTAAATTGCAGTCGTCCAATATCAAAGGACATATGGTGTCATATCTTCCACTTCGAGGACTTAGCGCTCCAAAGAGTTTGTGCTCCATTTTATGTCTATTTAGCTCCTTACTTGCTATATTTGGTCCTTTTCTTAGTTGATCAATCTTCCAAACTGATTTATCATTCCATTATATTATGAAATCTAATCCATCAAGTTTTATTGCAACTTTTCATGGTGCCATAATCCTTAAGGAAACAAGATTAGCCTGCCTATAACAAGAGAGGTCTGTAAGTTTTTCAAATAGGTAAAACTTGCTAATTGCGAAAGGTGAAAATGAATTCGAAATCGAAGTGCTTTTATTTAAACAAGATTCATTGATCTTCGTATAACCTTACTGACGAAGAATTTATTATTTTTAATGGAGATGTCTACCTGGCGATCCGCAATTCTCTTTTGAATCATTATCCTTAATTAGTCATAAATGCCATCGATATTTCGATGTTTCAGGTTCGGGAGTTTTATATGTGATAGAGTGGGAAACTCTCGAATCCTGAATTCGTAGAAAGATTAATCTTTGGATAATCGTTGTTAAAACCTTAATTAATCATATTTAAAATGGTGTGTTAACTTCAAGTGTTTTAGGAGTTCAGACTTCTGGGACTTTTAATGTATCTTGAGAGGGACTTCCCAAAACCTGAAACTGCAAAGCAATTAATTATCTAGTAATTGATCTTAAGTCTTAATTAATTTCACTTAATTTTAAATATTTCGAAAGTTCGGACTTCGAAAATTTTAGAATACAATACAGGGGAAAAGTCTGAAATTTGAATTGCAGAGTCATTAATTACCTCTTGATCATGATTAACTTAATTATTTGATGTTCAATACTTCGGCATTTTGATATTTTGATGATTCGTGAATTCATTCTTTGTTAAAGTCCCGAAGGATCATCTCCCATAGTGATGTGATATAGATGACATCATTCTGGATGACGTGTCGAGGAAAGAGAGGTGCCACGTGTTACTTGGAATCGTGTGAATCCTCCAATGAAAATGTCAAAAATAGGTGCCACGTGTCAACTCAGGAAAGACTCAAAAGGTACATGTGTCTTACGACTTGTGCCTTTAAAAGGTTTAGGAAAAGTCGTGAGAGGATACCTTCGGGTTTCAGAGTTTCAGAGTTTTTATTTTTTAGAATTATTGAAACATCCGAAGCGCGAAGCTACAGAACGACCGTTAGAGATTTACCTTCTTACAATGATCACTTTTGTGCAGAATCCAAAGTCATTCTTGAAGAAAGAAACAAATGGCATGATTGAAAATAAACTGCACTTTGTGCTTTTACTAGACACAAATAACAATGTGGTTGAAAGAGGGCATTGCAAAGACAAGAATCATGTATTTACACAAAAAATAGGTCAACTAGCAAGCTAGGTTTATATTTAAAATGGTCAACAAGAGCTAAGCCACATAACCATGAATTCAAATTCAATATAAAATGGCACAAACACAACACATTCACAAAAGTGATGATTATTTACAAGGCAATAGGCACAAGGACACATTCAATCCATCAATCAAATGATATGAATTAAATGTATAACAAGAGACAAAACTCCTTGCCATCTAGTTTATGCAGAAGTAGATTTATTTCAAATTCAAAGAAACAATCTCTAATGCTACAACACCCATCAATCAAAATGAAACTCACCATCAGACTGCAAGGCATGAAATGCATCAAGCAAGGAATTATACCAATAAACCAATATACACTATGTTATATAACGATTGCAAAAGTAATTGTCTCTACATTGGAAAAGAACTATGAAACCCCATGGAAACATAGATATAAGGTTACCATTAATAAAATTATGTGCTTTGACAACTCCTAAGTAAACCTTAGATTAAACAAATATTATCCCATAGTATGAAGTAGATTAATATGCTAAAGCATCAACTCTTGCCTACAAAGTCACAACCTCCATGGAAACATAGATATAAGGTTACCATATAGAAAAGATTGCATTGACTCAATTTACTACTTTTGCAATATCACTAGATCCATTTGAACCACTTACATTTATACAAGAAACTAAGAATTTCTAGTGTAGTTGGGTTTTGTTCTAGCTCTTTATTCCCAATTGGATTGAGGTGGTGCCTTTGGTGTTTATTGGGGTTTTCAGGCTAATGTTTGTTTCCTTCTTACTCAATTTAGTGTACAATCCAAATGCATTCTATAAGAAATAAATATATGGCATGATTGAAAACAAACTACAATATATTCTTTTACTACATATGAATAACAATGCAGTTGAAAGAGGGCAGTGCAAAGACAACAATCATGTATTGACAAGAAAATTGGTTCAACTATCAATCTAGGGTTAGATTTCAAATGGCTAGGGGGAGCTAAGCCACATAACCATGAACTTGAGTTCAATGTAAAACATCACAAGAAGATCACATTCACAAAAATAATGTTTATATACAAGGCAACATGCAAAAAGGTGCATTGAATCCATCAATCAAATGAGATGAATTAAATGTATAATAACATGCAAGATTCATTGCCATCTAGTTTATGCATAAGTGGATTTCTTTCGAATTCAAAGAAATGTTATATAATGCCACAATTCCAATCAACAAAAGCAAAACTCACCATAAGGGCGCAAGGCATACAATGCAACAAGCCATGACCTATACCGGTAAACCAATATAGGCTATGTTATACAACTATTGACAAATCAACTACCTCTACACATGAAAATAACTATGGAACCCCATGGAAACACATCTATATAAGGTTACCATATAGAAACTACTGTGTTGGCTCAATTTATTGCTTATGTTTATCACGATCTCCATCGAAACCACTTACATTTAGACCAATAACTAAGAAATTCCCGTGTATTCGGGTTTTGTTCTAGCATGTCGTTCCCAATTGGTTTGAGGTGGCATGCTTGGTGTTTATTGGGGTTTGCGAGTTGGTGTTTTTTCCTTCTTTCAATGATTGATTTGGTCCATATTCCAAAGGCATTATAGAAGAAATAAACAAATGGCATGGTTGAAAACAAACTACACTCTATGTTTTTACTAGACACGAATAACAATGTAGTTGAAAGAGGGCACCACAAAGACAACAATCATGTATTGATAAGAAAACCAAGTTAACTAGCAATCTAGGTTTAGATTTCAAATGGATAAGGGATCTAAGCTACATAATCGTGAACTTGAGTTCAATGTAGAATGGGACTATAAGACAATGTGCACAAAAATGATGTTTATATATACAAGCAACATGCAAAAGGACACATTGAATTCCTCAATCTAATGAAATGAATTCAATGTCTGAAAATGTTCCTTGCCATCTAGTTTATGCACAAGTAGATTTCTTTCAAATTCAACGGAATGGTATATAATTCAAAAATGCCCATAAGAAAACAAACACAACTCACGATTAGAGCACAAGGTGCACAATGCATCAAAACATAACTTATACCAACATACTAATATAGTTTATGCTAGCAAACCACCAAAATGTTTTCTTTCAAAGCCAACGCTAGAACAATGGTATAATATTTTTGGATCAAATAATGACTAGCCTAAAAACACCTCCACCCCATGATCAGGCAATTTCACACATCAATTTAAGAACCCTTGGATTCAAAAATTCCAAAACAACGCTCTTACAAATTTTGAGACCTAAGCAACAAATGCTAAAAAAAGAGAGCAACCAACAATCTAGAACTAGAGTTCAATGGCATAACAAAACCATATAGAAAATATTGTGTCTACTCAATTCATTGCTTCTACAATATCAATAACTCCATTTTAACTACTTACGTTTGGACTAGCAACTAGGAACTTCTAGTGTAGCTAGGTTTTGTTCTAGTATGTTCTTCCCATTTCGACTAAGGTGGCTAGTTTGAAGTATATTGGGGTTTGGGAACTATTGTTTGTTCTTTTGCATTAATGGTGGATAGTATAAAGAATCCAAAGGAATTCTAGAAAAAAAATGGCATGAATAAAAACAAATTGCAGTCTATACTTCTTTTAGACACTAATAACAATGTAGTTAAAAGAGGGCATGACAAAGACAACAATAAGGGACTCACAAGAAAACTAATTCAACTAGCAAGTTGGGTTTATAGTTCAAATGGCTAATATGAGCTATGCTACATAATCATGAACTTGAGTACAATGTAAAATGACACAAGTACACCGCGTTCACAATAACAACATTTATATACAAAGAAATATCTAAAGTACACATTCAATCCATCAATGGAGTAATATTAATTAAATGTATAAGAGTAGACAAGGGGAAGATGTCACTCACTAGTAGCAATGAAGAATGGAACTTTATCAAGACATGACCACCAACTAGAACACATAGTGTCTTTCCAACCATGCCATCCCCTAGGAGAATGAGGACCTCGCCACAATGAAACTAAGACACATCAACAACCCATATAACACCTAGTGCTAGTTTATAGAGAAAAACTTAGAGCCACCACAAAATTGTGGACATCAATTGAAGAAGAAAAGACCCCATAATTTTTTCCCTAATCAAACTACTCATAACCACTATATTTCACCTCACTAAAGAACAAAGCCAACCTTGGAAGTGAGACCAATGAGACATAGTTATTGGCAACGTGGGAACATTGAATGGAGTAGATGCAAGCCCGCCACCCCACCTCTTGCTACAAAAACCAAACAACATACAACAAGTCAAATGCCCCAAGGAACATGCAACAACTCAATGCATGGGATTAATGGCCTAACTAAAAGCAACAATAGAACCCAGAGGACCAACGACTAGAATAAATCAAGCTCACCTTGCCACCTCAATGTTTATTTGCACAAAGAAACACAAAAGTGAATGGTGACTCACACCAAACCAACTCTTGGAGTACCTACTTAGAGATACAAAGTAAATGGACTAGAAAAACTTGTAGAAAGTAAGGAAAACCAAAGAAAATTTACCCCTGAACCACTGTAATTAACCTCACCAAAGAACAAATCCAATGGCACAAGAAAAACTAGACTTGAGCCAAACAAAAAACAACAACCAAAATACCCCCATGAACATGCAAGAACCAAATGGATGGGATCAATTGCCAAACTGAAATCAAAAGTAGAGCACAGATGACCAACAACAAAAGCATAGCAAGCTTTCCCTACCACACCACTGTCAAGTAACATAAAGAAACCCAAACACAAAGGATGACTCGCAACAAAACCAACTCCTGCATATAATGGCATAGCCCCTAGAGTTAATTAATGCTCAAACTGAAAACACCAACAACAAAAACACAAAGGTGAAGGGATTTATATGTAAATACAAACCATGACATTGAATGGCACAATAAATTCCAACTACCAAAGAAAATGATGATAATGCAGACAAAATTATTAGCAATTAATTTTTGAAACCTAACTGCAAACCATTAACTAGAACCATTGTATTTCACCTTAATAGAGAACAAAGCCAATGCCACAAGAGAAATCAAATAACAAATGATAGCTTAGGTGACCCCATGAACATGCAACAAACCAACACATGGGATAAATGGCCAAATTGAAAGCAAGAGCATAGCCAAAATAACGAAAAACCAACCGACTCTTAAGTTGCACAAAGAAATGCAAACCCAAAGGATGACTCACAACAAAACCAACTCCCACGTATGATACCATATCCCTTGGAGTAAATCCATGGCCATACCGAAAATAGCTACAACAAAAATACAAAGGTGAATGACTCTTGGAATAAACACAAACCATTGCATTAAATGTCACAGTAAATACAAGTTACTAGAGTAAACACTAACACTACATGCATAGTTAGTAGAAATGTAAGATAAATAATTCAAGTAGATGCAAGCCTGTCACCACACCCACCAATTCATATCTCCATGCTTGATGTCACTCTCCAACCAACCAATCAATGACAAATGGACTTGACTGCAAACCATTAATAAAATCATGTGCTTTGTCAACGCCTAAGTAGACATTAGGTTAAAAAATTATTAGCCCATAGTAGGGAGCATATTAATATGTTGAAGATGATCATATATGTCCCTACATGGACATAATAACCTACAACCAATTATACATGTCATAGCATTTAACTAGGGTCATGAAGCATCAAATCCCTGCCACTTTAAGTATTACTATAATACACTGATAAAATTCTCTACTTTACTCAGTGCTTTATGGCTTTGCATTGGTCCAACTTCTATCTTCTAGGATGTCATGTGCACATAGGGCCTTAGCTAGCTTTCTTAGGGCAATGAGTTAAATTTCTCTCACTAGTGCGTCATGGATAAGCTTTCACATAAAAGGTGTGATCTTTATATTTTTTGTGAACCTACAACTTTATTTTCTATGTCGTTAGTGGTGTCTAGTTCAAGTCTCAAAATGGTTATGTAGTGTTTGTGTTCTCAACATTGATGCAACTCAAAATTGCAATGTAGAGTGATTCTAATCTCAACGTTGAACAATATTGAAAGCTCTTACTAATATAGTCAAAGTTAATGTCAACTAAGATGTCGTCTAACCATAGACAAATGAGATAAGTAAATTTAGATGATAGATGAAGTGTCCACTTGAAAAATTGAACGTTTCAAAATTTTATATACATTTTATTTCCAAAAAACTCAAGCAACATACCTTTTTAAGTTAAAATATAGTTTTGTATTAATTGTAGATAGCCTAGCTCAAACAACACGTTTTTTAAAATTAAAATGTAATTTTGTATTAATTGTAGATAGTCCTCATGGAATTTTATTTCACACCTATTACCAACAAAAATATTACCAAAACACAAGGTATAGATTTTTCAAAAACATGAGTTTTCTCTATTGATATACTTTTAAATTTTATTTATCGCTTATTACTAATCAACATATTACCCAAACCCAAGCTATAGATTTTTCAAAGACATGAGTTTGCTTTATCCATATATTTTGTCATTAAAAATAGGATTAAAGGAACTTTTTATATATTTTACAAAAGTTTTGGTCTATATATATCAAAGTGGAGATTAATTTTTTCATGGATTTGGAAATAAGTTTGAGCTATCTTTACACATTTAGTAAAGCTTAGAGCAAAGAAAAATGAGGGTGTGTTAAGCCATGTGCGCTATAGTAGTCACCAACGAGCGTGCAACATATCCAATATTGATATTTGTATCATCACGTCCATGCCAAAATTAGGCCGAGGGTGCTCATTCGATGTCAATTCTTGCATCTTGAGTTGGTCGTGTGGTACCTTCTCAGTTTGTTCATTCATTGCTACATGGACTGATCAATACTTAACAAATATAAATATAAGAGCAATTAATTGTATATCTTCAACATGTTAAACAAGTGTTGCATGGAAGTGGAGTCCCTGCTAGGTTGGGATGGGAGTAAATGTGAGGTAGTAGAGAGACGTAGGTAGAAAGTTGAAGTAGATGTGGTTTGCATGTAGAACATAGTAAAGTAAATATATAGTTTTATACATATGAAATATGTACTTTTATACATACAAAATATGTACTTGTATAAAGTACATATTTAGATTTATACATACAAAATTTGTACTTGTATAAAGTATGGGGAAGAGATTTTATAGAGCATGCACGGAGCCCTCATTGCATACTTAGGCATTTTTTGGATCGCGGGTTCTCGGGGTGGTGGGTTCAAATTTTGGTCTTTTATGTTCTGTGGCCTACAAATAGAACCGACAGTTCCGCGATATACAAAATGACAGGCAGAGTGGTGGACTATAGAAATTTATCAAAAATTAATAATGTCAGTTATACAATAGACTAGTAATAAGGTCTGTTATATAGGTTCGTGGAGAAAAACACTAAAAAATTAGCATTGACGAAGTATTTTTCTTTAAAACTAAGGCTTTTCTTGCACAAAAAAGATATAGCATGGCCAAATTGGTTTTCTTGAGCATGCACAGAGCCCTCATTGCATACTTAGACAGTTTTTGGATCGCGGGTTCTCGGGGTGGCGAGTTCAAATTTTGGCCTTTTATGTTTCGTGGCCTACAAATAGGACCGACAATTCTGCAATATACAAAATGATAGGCAGAGTGGTGGACTATAGAAATTTATCAGAAATTAATAATGTCAGTTATACAATAGAATAGTAATAAGGTCTATTATATAGGTTCGTGGAGAAAAACACTAAAAAATTGGCATTGTCAAAGTATTTTCCTTTAAAACTAAGACGTTTCTTGCACAAAAAAGATATAGCATTGTCGAATTGGTTTTCTTTGCAGATGTTTTACAGAGCATGAACAAAGCAGTCATTCCATACTTATCCAGTTTTTGGATCGCGGGTTCTCAGGCTTTCGATTTCAAAAATGGGCCTCTGTTGTTCTGTGCCCTATAGAAATTGACAAGTGGGATTGCGAACTATACAAACTTATTATAAAATAAATAATCTATGTTACATATCTCTGGAAATTACATGAGCATTTAAAGCATCAACGTCGTTGAAGACCAAAAAATTAGCATACAATAGGATTTTTTCACCCAACAATTCTGTCATATACATGAGATAGTAATTTATAGAAGATTATAACATTATACGAAGATTTATACTAATTTGTATAATGCTATAAAACTTCATATATTTTGTACTAAACAATTACACAGTTGCGGGTTGGCGGAGTTCTGGGTTCACACTTTTCATGTCCAATGTGTTACATGATATACATTTTGCACGAAAGACTTCAGTCATATACATTTTGCAGTGAACAATTCCATGATATACATGACAGAGAGAAATCTATAGAATATTATAACGTTGTATGGAGATTTAAAGTGATTTATATAATGCTATAACATGTCTTAGTTAATGAATAATATAAGCTATTTTTTAAATTTTATTCAGTAATTTTTTTTTATAAGTAAGATTGTATAAAAGTCTGTGAAAATGAAGGAGTACAAATAATTTCTATGGTTTCAAGTTGTAAATATTGAGCTGCCCTAAGGTAAAACCAGCTCAGCCAGGCAAACCGCTTCATAACTTAAGTGTAGATTGTCACTGATACAAAAAGAGTTCAAAATTATGGCCCGTAAGGGTGGGCGCTAGAACTGTAGAAAGTGTAGATAGCCTAATTAAAATAACCATGGACAAAATGCATGAAAGGTCGGCATGCAAATGACAAAACAACAGACAAAAACAAATCACCGGTATGGGCTGTAGTGCGGCGACGCAGCCATGCAGAAGGCGCGAAATGTCATGTCCCCGGGAGGAGGCAACTCCTCCTAGAGTGGTGTGCGATCCAGTTGCATAGCGTTCTCCATCTCTGATGGCAGGTGCTCTTCCTTCTGGACGTTCTCCGGGCATGATGGAAGTCTCTGGTCCTCGCAGTCTGCGTCTGCGTGGCCCAAATTTTCCAGTGGCAAGACTGGTGTCGAGGTTGCTGCTGCTTGGGTTGTTGTTGATTGGGGTGCCTCTGGTGCGGCGAGATGAGCACCTTGTAACACAGAGAACAACTACAGGAGTCGAGAGGCTTTGTCGTCTAATCTTTGTAGGTGAAACTGAAGGTTGTCCATGTCCCGATGCAGGTCGAATACCAGGCTCTACACCAATGCAAGGTTTTTTTTCCACTCGCATTCTGGGCCAGCGTTGGAACCCGCACGAGATTGGGGTTTCTGTCATGAATTTTGACTGGCTTCTGGATCATTCATCTGAAATTGGGTGTCATGAATTTGGTCTTGAAGCAAATAGGTGGCCGGAGAGTTGGGAGGGGCCAAAGGGCCTGGGTCTAAAACAGATGCGGAATTTGCTAAAGGTCATGGGTTGTTGTTCAGTGAGGCCCCTGAGCAATCCATCTCTTCCATTCTGTTGGCAAGGGATGCAGGAAGGGGCGGGAGAGATGCGGAAATTTGAGTCGATTGCGGTAGGGAGGAGGACGAGGTGGTCGAAGAGGAGGATAACAGGGAGAGATCAGGCAGGGGACGCAGGACCAGGCGGGGTCAGTTTGGTTGGTAGGTTTGTTGGCCTTTGGACTTCCTTCGTAGCTGGGGCATCTTTGGGACAGTGGGAGAGTGAA
Organism: Picea engelmannii; assembly: GCA_009831015.1. Classification (NCBI taxonomy): domain Eukaryota; kingdom Viridiplantae; phylum Streptophyta; class Pinopsida; order Pinales; family Pinaceae; genus Picea; species Picea engelmannii. The sequence goes on from ML777313.1 coordinate 1,140,649, forward strand.
AACATGGCAGGAACAGAGCAGGGAAGGACAAATGCAGAGTAGGGAAAGGATGGGCAGGAAGCGGAGCTCTGAGAAATAAAAAGCAGGAAAGAATGAACCATCTGAACCCGCTGAAGAAATTGAAATAGGGCGGGCAGCTGGTGAGGTTCCATAAATGGCCGCACGTGCAGAGTAAAGGTGTAACGAGGGTGATGGTATGTTGAAAGGATGCGAAGGCAGAGCAAGGTGTAGTGAGAGTAACGACACCATGCCTCGAGTGAGATGAACTTGAACTGATTAGGCAGTTGGGAGTGAGTGGCATGCGGTTGTCACATCGTTGACGCCACAGAGTATTGCTCCTAGATGCTCTACTCGACGCATGTGTTGTACTAGCAACCCATCCGCGGGAAAGGGAATAAATGTGAAGGAGTACAGACACGTGGGCAGGACTATTGTTTAGATATGCTTTGCATACGGCGGTGGAAAAAATACACAGAAATAGTAATAATGGGTTGGTGCACTGAAATTTGGGCTTTGTTATTCCGTGGCCTACAAATTGCACCCAGAGTTCTGTGACATACAATTTGACAGTTGGAGTTGTGGATTATTTGATATTTAAGGGCGTTCGTATGTTACAAAGAAGAGTTATTAGATACCAAATATGTAATTTGATTAAGTAGATATATAGACCATTGTGGTTGTCGGGCTGGCAGGTTGAAAATTTTGCTGCCATATGTTAGTGGACAAAAACATAAAAATACTACCAACACCGAATTAGTTTTCTTTAAAACAAAGGCACGGGAGCTTCATTCCAGGTTGTCAGGGTGGTGGGATGAAAATTGGGCTACTGTTGTTCCGTGGCCTACAAATAACACTGAGAGTTCTGCGAAATACAAATTGAGAAGCGGTTTTGCAGACTATTTGAATTTTTGGATCGCGGGTTCTCGGGATGTCGGGCTGAAAATTGGTTTTATGTTGTTATTTGGCCTACAAATAGCACTAAGAGTTCCACGATATACAAATTGACAAGTGGTCTTGCGGGCTATTTGAAATTTTGGATCGCGGGTTCTCAGGCTAGGGGGCTAGAAATTGGCCTTCTGTTGTTTTGTGGCCTACAAAAATCAAATATGTAATTTGATGAAGTAGATATATAGAGCATGCACGAAAGCTTCATTGCAGGTTGTCGGGATTGCAGGCTGAAAATTGTGCTTCTGTTGTTCCGTGGCCTACAAATACGACCAAGAGTTCTGCGATATACAAATTGACATACTACTTTGAGGACTATAATTTTTGAATGGCGGGTTCTTGGTCTGGCGGGATGAAAATTGGGCCTCTGTTGTTTCGTGGCCTACAAATAGTCCGTAGAGTTGCGCGATATACAAATTGACAAATAGACTTATGAACTATTTGAAATTGAAGGCGCTTGTGTCAAACAAGTTTAACATTCTCGAATTAGTTTTCCTTTTTACATATGCTGCTGGAGTAAAAAAAAAAAAAATAGTACTGACGTCTATTACATAGGCTGGTAGAGAAAAGTATGAAACAAATATGATTCCCGAATTAGTTTTTTTTTTTAAAGCGACTTCTGGACTTAGGCATTTTTTGGTTCGCGGGTTCTCAGGTTAGGGACCTGAAAAACGTGCTTTTGTTCTTCCGTTCCCTACAAATAGCACCAGCAGTTCCGCGATATACAAATTGAGAATAGCACTTGCGGAGTATTTGAATTTTAAGGAGCTCGTGTCCGAAAAATTCAATATTCGCGGATTAGTTTTCTTTACATAGGTTTTACATACGCTGGTTGAAAAGAGGGCAAAAAGTATAGTACCAGTGTCTGTTACATAGGGCGGTGGGCAGAAGAATGAAATAAATAGCATTCCCGAATTAGTTTTCTTTAAAACAGGGGCTCCTCGACACAAGAAATTGAAATTCATGAAATTATAAGTTCCTGCAGACCATAAACTATACATAGAAAATACATAATTTTGTAAAGCATACATTTACTTTTATAGATACGAAATATGTACTTTTATAAAGTATGGGGATGAGATTTTATAGAACAATGACGAAGCCCCCATTCCATGTCCTACAAAGAGTAGGCAAAGATAGGCGTTGTACAAATTGAGAAGCAGGCTTGTAGACTATTTTAATTTTAAGGGCCTTTGTGACAAACATTGTGCAGGACATGTTGCAAAGATGCAAGAAATGACAGTCTCTTTACGTATGAGTGGAAAGAAAGTAGTGAACACAATTTTACAACATTTATATAAAAAAATAATAGAACGTATTACATATTGCTGAAAATTTAAAGAAACACACACACACACACACACACACACACACACACACACACACACACACACACACATATATATATAAGTGAAATCTAATATCTGAAATTTGAATAAGTGATTTATGTCATAGTTCATTCTGAAAATGAAAAATCTAGGAACACATAAAAGCAGGAGGAAAAGTAGCCTTCCGAATTAGAGCATAGATGGAACCTTCATTCCATACTTAGTCAGTTTTTGGATGGCGGGTTCTCAGGATGGGGACCTGAAAAGCGGGATTTTGTTGTTCCATGACCTTCAAAGAGCACCGAGAGTTCTGTGATGTACAAATTGATAATGGGACCTGCGGACTATTTGAATTTCAAGGGGCTCGTGTCCCAAAAATTTAACTGTCGGGAATTACTTTTCTTTACATAGGTTTTACAGACGGCGGTGGGAAAATGTTCCAAAAATATAGTACCAATGTCTGTTACATAGGGTGGTGGACAGGAGGACCAAATAAATAGCATTCCCAAATTAGTTTTCTTTAAAACAGGGGATCGTGGATACAAGAAATTGGAATGTATCAAACTATAGGTTCCTGGAGAGCATAAATTGTACATAGCAAAAACGTAATTTTTTAAATTAGATATTTACTTTTATACATACAAAATATGTGCTTTTATAGAGCATGTATGAAACCCTCATTCTATATAGCGTGATGGAGCCCAGATTACATACTTAGGCAATTTTTGGAGTGTGGGTTGTCGAGCTGGGGGGCTGAAAATTGGAAAAAGATGAAACGTGTTACATATTCCTGGAAATTTGAAGAAACATATATATGTGTGAAATATGATATGTCGAATTTGAGTGAGTGATTTATGTCATACTTTATTTTGAAAAAGAAAAAAAGAGAATAGAGATAAAATAAACAGAATGACTTCACATTCAACATAGCTGAAGATAAAAAAATCCAGGAAGACATAAATATATAAGGAGACAAAAGAATAGTTTTATTTGGAATATATGAAAAAAATAATAGTTTGTTACATATAGCTGGAAATGTAAATGCGTTTGTCATATAGACTGGGATTGGGGCTCTCGTGGACCATAACAAAAATATGTACAAGAAATAGGAGTGTGGAAAGAAGTTGGACACGCTAGAATGTAATACCTGAAAAGTAGAAATGTGGAGATCAGTTTGTGACTATAGATTTCTACTCAGAAAAGGAATAACTGGATTGATAAAGAAGGGACTATCGCTATACACTTACATGGATGGTACATATAAGTAATATTTGTGTTTGGTTGATCATTCATTTCCCTGTTGGTTTTTGTGGGCAACCCGCTTCAATAACTGGATTGATACACATAGGATTTATGCATTTGCCTGTTGGATTTCGTGGTTGATCCACTTCAAGTTCTCTTCAATATAGCTTCTCACGAGGGCGACGTTGATGTCATTGCGGATTCGAATGTTGAAAACTTCATTTTCTAATTTGCTTAGATCAATTAAAAGTTTACACAATCCTTCATGAATGTCTCCATTCTGTAGCAAATACCCGATTAGCCAGTTGTGCACCTCTTCTTTATCATATTCAACAATTCTGTAAAAACATTCTAAAGACAAAGCCTTCAAATTATCAACTTGTTGATCAAAATCTTGCTTGGTTAACGTCATCGAGTTGAGGATTAAGTTGGGGTCTTGGAGCCCGTTTGTCTTTCCTACTAAGTCTATTTTGGCGAGATTTGTGAATAATGTTTCTTTCTTTGATATTGCGTGCTCACACGATTGCACAGTTAGGTATAGGTTCTTCACTTTTTGTTTCCAACATGCTTCAAATTGAGTGAGCCTTTTTTTGGACGGGAGATCATGTTGTGTTCTTCTCGTCTCTAGCATGTTGTTGACATTAAAGGCAAAATGGATGATCGAGTGCACATAGAAAGTTTCTTCATTCTTTAAATCCATCTGCAAAAGTAGGAGCAAGTTATGTGCCCTGCTCCCCAGGGAATCCATATTCTATGATGTTTCCCAGGCCTTGGCAATCAGTTCTATTATTTTGTTGATATTTTTCTCGACATATCATCTACAGGATGCGAGGAAGCTAGAGGACCCTTTTAGATTTGTTGTAGGGGTGCATGTAGTCGCAGGCATGGCCATTTCCAAGGAACTGCCAAGCAATGGCATAGGAAACAAAACTTCCTCTAATTCCTTAATCTGGTTCTTTAGTCTGGCATTTTCGGCTCCAATGACTCCAACGGAATAATGAAGAGCATCTTCGGTTTCCCTTTGAAGTTCAGAGATTTTGGATGCGTGCATATTGGCAAGGTCAAGTTCTGAAAGATATTTTCTTTTCTTATTTTTTACATCTCTTTTTTCAATGATTAATTTTTTTGATTCGGTTTCAAAAACAACGCTCTAGAATACGAAGGATTCATCTTCATAAAAAATGTCGGTACCAATGATGTCCATTGAGCAGGCATGCTAAATTGCGTGTGTGGGTTGATCAAGGTTGTAGAATATGCTTTCCAGATCAACGTCAAGATCCATGATTTGACGGTAAATGTCGGGCTGCTCTGCCTCCCCTACAATTCTTTTTCCATTCTTATGCACGAGAAGCTCTTGAGGAAGATGTTCACTGTGTCTCTACAAAACTGTTGTGCAACTGCTACAAGTAGTTTATCAAAAGGTTGATTGGCTCTAGAAACTATTTGAAATGAAGAAATGGAGGGGACAATATAACCCCCCACAAACATTGCTTCAATACGTGTGAATGGAAAATCTCTTCATTAATGACAATATCTATGCGTGTTGTATGGTGACCTGTTAGAAGTAAAACATAATTATTTCAAACTTAGAAGTGCAAAGGTGAGGGTTACGACCAACAACATTTAAGGATAGGAGGTTTCGTGAACGAACCAAGTTGGCGGCGTGCGAAAGACATTGCATGATATTTGAAATTAAGACTGGGAAGCGATTGGAGGTTTCGTGAACGAGGCAAGTTGGCTGCGTGTGAATGACATTCCATGGCATTTGAAATTAAAACTGGGAAGGGAGAAGAAAATGCTTTGCAAAAATTTCATTAATGGAAAAACTTCTCGAGCCTCGCGTGCATCAATGACAACTTAGATGGTAGTTGCACGATGAGCTTTTAGCATTAAAGTTTTAGAAAGAAGACATACACACACACACACACACACACACACACACACACACACACACACACACACACACACACACACATATATATATATATAAACAATATTTTTTATCATGCACACGTGTGAAGGTAACGGCCACGGGGAAGAGAAAGAAGGGAAGGAATGGCCAACTCCAAAAGTGCATGGTTCGGCATCGCGGTTCTCGGGCGGGTGGGTTCAAAAGAAGTCCTCTATTGTTCGGTGTTCTACAAGTAGCACACAAATTTCCATGATATACAAATTGAGAAGCGGGCTTATGGGATGGCCGACATTTGATAGACCATCTACAGTTTCTATATCGCGGGTTGTCAGGCTAGTGGGGTAAAAAATGATGCTCTATTGTTCGGTGCCTTGCAAATATCTTATGATAAGAAGCGGATTTGCAAGGTGACCGGCTCAACATTCTACTCTAGGGTTGGTTGGCTCCCACAAATGAGCAATACATATTTGCGGGTTGTACATTGGGTCGATTTACGCCATATAGAAATTGGGTTCTCGGGCTGGTGGGTTCAAAATTGCCTAAGCAAAGCAAAGGGCTCCATCTGACTCCCACTACACATTTCATAATTCATGTGCAACACCAAGTATGTGATTACCAGATCAGTGTGTGTAGAAACGAGGCAAAAGTAAATATGTGCCTTTATAAAGTATGGACATGAGATTTTATAGATCGTGTATCGATATCGCATAACATACTTGTGGGTTCTCGGATGGGAGGGGTCAAAAAATAGGCCTCTATTGTTCCATGTTTTACAAATAGCACATATAGTTCCGCGATATACAAATTGAAGAGCGAACTTTTCGGGTGGCTGAGAATTTATAGAGCATGTACAGTTTGTGCAACGCGCGTTGTCGGGTTGGTGAGGTTAGAAATGGGTGTCTATTGTTCGGTGCCCTACAAATTGCTTATGATGCACAGATCCCTTATTCCATACTTAGCTGCTTATTTGAATCACGCACTTGCGGGTTGCACACTGTGCCTCTTGTTACACATAAAAAATAATCACTTTGATAGTGTCGCAAGTGTCGTCATTACAAGGTTCGCAAGTGTCGTTTTTGCTCACAAGTGTCACAAGTGTTAAAGAAAGCATACTTCCATGATGCCCATGTCATGCATGTAAACGACATCAAGAGGACACTTGGCACATGTCAAACACTTGATTTGGAAGAGGAGGAAAGGTTAACTGGGCTCATGAACCTTTTGCCATCTGAAAGCACCCAAAAAACTGAGTTTTGGAGGAGAGTGTTCCCCTATACCTCTTCTGGGAGCGTTGGCGCTCCCCCTTACACTGTCTGGGAGAGTTATAAAGCTCCTTTGGCCCTTTTGAGGGAGCGTTGGTGTCTTTAGGAGCATTTTCACCCCCTTAAGCCTACTGGGGAGCGCTACAACGCTCTGATGGCCCTTTTGAGGAAGCGCTACCTATTCTGGGCAGTAGTTAAGTTGTTGAGATGAATGGGGGAAGGATCCTTTCATTCTTGGAAGGAAGTTGGATTCGAATCCCTGGTCCAGCCATGATCTTAGGGCAGATCCTCAACTGAAGGAGGAAAATCCTCAACTTCCCCAAGGATATATCAAGTGGTTAAAGCCTCTCCAAGGCTATATAAGCAAGCTTTCTAATGGTGAAAGGGGACTGAAAAGGAAGAATTGCAAGCATGAAACCTATGATCTCATAGGAAACCCATAGTGAACTGGAGGAAAGCAATCAGTAAAGTTGTTGTCGTCCAGATCGTGGATCTTTTGAGCAAGGGTTAGACAAAGGGGACTTGACGAAGCTATCGCATTCGCATCTACGGTTGTAAGCTACTTCTGTCATTGTTCTCATTAATATGACACACTTGGCCTGTTTCTTTCTAGTTTGTGTTTAATC